>JAJJKC010000033.1:0-371940 GCA_022984845.1 Xylaria nigripes | reverse complement strand
TATAATCCTGCGACTTCATGGGATAGGCATCGGGCAGGTTGAGATTGTTGAAGTTGCGGACATCGACTACCATGCGACCTTTGGTTTGTTGATTGGGGAGCGTCCTCCACACGACGAAGACGGGGAAGGACATGGGGACAGGCTGAAAGTTCTTGTAAACTCGGCCGTTAGCTTGCAACTTGGCCAAGGTGTGATCGATGATTTTCTGGTCGTCCTCGTTCACATTATAGATTTTGCATTTCTTTGGTATCTCATTTTCCCATCCCGGTTTGAGGTGGAAGATGGGCTGCTCGTCTTCAGGTACGTGGGCGTAGCCGGAGTCTTTAAAAACGTCCTCAAATTCGGAAATGAGGTCGTAGAGGGCCTTGGTGATGAGACCATCAGTGTGTCGGTAGATGGTGACGCCGATGGGATGTTTAATGGAGTTCTTGTCAGATGTGGTGAAACTCCGCAGGCAACCGAGGACGCGATTGGAGTCGGGGTCTGTGGCCTGTTGTCGCGCGGAGAGGTGAAGGGCGTCATACTTGGAGGCGTCAGAGTGGTCCACAAGGAAGGACCTGCAGGTATCCTCCATTGGCGCCAGGTATCCCAAGGTCGTGTGCCTCTTGATGGTGATGGTGCGGTCTGAATCATTTCGAACCGGAAGGTGGGAAGTTGCAGCTCCGGCCAGGGCGGCAAAACATGTAATAGAATTTGCAGTTGGTTCGAAAAGACTATCGCTGACTGGTTTGGGTTCGATGTGAATAGGTAAGAGGCTGTATTGTTGGGGAGGCACGGACACTTGTTCGGCGACGAGGACGGTTGACTTATGTAGTTGAGGTTCGGGGTTGCACGAAATAGGGATAGCCACTCTACAAGACTGGATAACTGCGAGACGTTTGGAAAGTATAATGTCGAATGACTCGGCGTCCAGAATATCCATGCCAATGAGGAGTTTCGCCTGAAGGCCGCGGATAAGGGTAACTTCTCGGACGAAGGAGGCGACCACCGGTTTGCCGTCTCTGTATCCCTTGAAGAAGAAGCGCACGATGCCATAACGAGAAGTGGTGTGTTCGTCCTTGGCTATGCCCCTAATGATCATGGGCACTGCGCGACGGCGTATTTCCATCTGGGGGTAATGCCTCCGGGCCCAGTCTTCGTCCGCGAGTGTGCGAGTGCAACCGGTGTCGCCGACGATTTCCTCCTGATGCTCGGTGATTGGGTCCGTCATTATATACATTTTGAGGTAAGTCTTGGATTTGTACGTGAAGCCGGTACCCAGATCGGGAGAAGCATCTATGGACGATTGGATGATGTTGAGGCGGGAGCGAGTTGTATAGTCTGGCTTATAGAGAGCTTGTGCTGGCCGAAGGTTTTCGTTTTGCGTATCAGTGTTGGTCAGGAAATCGATTTTCATCTGAGGATTAGCGACAGCGGCTGTGTGGAGGTCGTAGGCGACCGCGACGTGGGCGCTCTCGTGTGTATTGGCAGTATGTTCGGATCTAATGTGGCTGTGCAATTTATTGTTGGACGGGAAATTCGTGTTGCAAATGTTGCATAGGTGCTGGTTGTCGAGTGGGTGGGTCATGCCGAAATTCGCGGCGTCGTAATGTTGAGAGTCATCGCGCAGGTCGGGTGGTCCGAAAGTGTCAGGTACGGGTCCGCTCGTCAGGATATCGTCGTTTTCGGGCAGGTGCGACAATTCCTCGTTGTTTTGTTGCACGTGCCATTGTGAGTCGTCATGTTGGTCTGTATCGGCATATTCGAACTGTTCGCACAAGTCATCGGAGTCGCAACCCAGGTAGGCGTTCTGGCGGTATCGGCGGCCGTAAGCAGATGAGTCTCGTCCTCTCATGTTGTTCGAGTTAGGTCTGAAGGTCCCATAACGATTCGATCTTGTGTAATGGTTGTTGCTATGATTGCCGGTGAGGAAGGGGGAGTATGTGTGCTGGGGGTTGTCCAATTGCCTGTGATATCTTGACGAGTCGAAGCGTCCAAATTGGCGTCTACCGTCATAGCCTCGTCCACCGCGTGAGTCATGAAATGGTTGAGTCTGAATCGGATTCTGGGCAAATTGGGGACGGTTAGTTGGGTAATAACGGTTAGATCGATAAGTGTTAAAGTATGGATTGGTAGGAGGCTCGGTAGGAAATTGATTTTGCTTGCCATAAAAGGCGGAGATCGGTTGAAGAGAGCTCGAGGACTGCTGTTTGGTGTTGTGTATTTGGCGCGCTTTGGCGACTAGGATGCTCTCACGATCGTCCACTTCTCTGAAGAATCTGCCCAAGGTGGTTTGGTCGTTCGGTTTGGTCAATTGGCTTTGGATGTCCGGGTCCAGAGCTTCGAAGGCGGCCAACAGCTGATTCTGTGTGGAGTAGCCGCAACATTTACCATCACGTATGATTTTTTGAAGGAAGGGTCGAAGAGTTTTGCCATCAGCTAGGTCCATCAAGGTGAAACGACTTTGTTGGATATTCTGTAGCGCGTCGCTATGGTTTTTCTTGAAGCGCTTTTGTAGTGTCTGGCAGATGAGTTGGATGGATCCAGAGTGTAAAGCCGTCTTCTCCAATTCCGTCAGTTCCGTCGAGTGCCAAGCCAAGGCTGTTGCCTGCAGGCAAGTGGTCCAGACTGCTTTAACCTTTGTTTCGCCAACGGACTCCGCCAGCTGCGTCAGACGGTCAGTAAATGCCCAGACGTCTGTATAGATACTTTGTTTTCCATGGGCGACCACTCCGGCTCCCTCGTCGTCACGCAGAGATGGGTTGAAGTATCCGACTTCATCTGCTTTCAAATTTGGGGAGGTCGTGTTGTTGGGCTGGGCTTCTGTCTGAATTTGGGCCATGGTTCTGGTGACTATTTCCGATATGTCTGCCTTGTGTCGTTCGAAAGCGGCTGCTATCAAGTTGGCCGCTGCTTCAGGAGTGAGAGCCATGTCGATTGTGTTGTGGTTATCTGGGGATGAGTACAAGGAAAGGTCTTGGAAATGACGTATGGTGCTATCTATCTGTGTAGGTGATTTGTGTATGCTAGGGTCGGTCTCAGTTTCCTTGTGTTGTTGAAGTTGAGTGGAGGAATTTGCAGGTTGCGGGTTAGAAGATGAGGAATCTGCGGGAATTGTTGCGATTGAGGAAGGTGCGGGTTGTTTATTTATTTCTGGTCTCAGTCTGTTGTATTTAATCTTCCATTGGCGAAGATATGTGCGAAATTGGTTCTTCGATTCCGCCCAATTGACGGGATATTGGATGATTTCTTGCGATTTGAATGTGTCAGCAGAGGATGATACGAGATATGAGGCAAAGCTGATGTGATCGTCATCGATCAGTCTCGTATTGGGATGGTTAGTTGCTTTGAACCGGAGAAGCTGACGGGCTAACAGGAGGTCGTCGTGATTTATGCCGATTGGTGTAGGATTCATTGAAGACAAATAAAAGACAAAAGCCAAAACTCCAAAGAATTCAAAATTCCAATTCCCTGTTGCGATTTAACGATCGCTAGCTACCAATTGTAAGGCTTAGCAAGGTTTGTTTATTGTTGTTCTTCTCTAAGTTCTCTACCTCTAGGTACAGCTCAAGGATGTAGGTATATAGTCTATCAATGTGGGTCACTCGTGCCGTACCTGCCATACGCAGTGTGTGTGGCTAGTGTGGCTAATGTGGCTACATAGACACTCAAAACTTCTTGTGTACGGCCTCGCTACACTGTCCAGACGTCGCTACATTCCCTAGACCTCACGACACCTTCAAGATGTAGCTATCTACATTATCAGACGTTGCGACACCGCTTTGAACGTATTACTTCGACCTTGTGACATGGGTACAGGTACCTAGTAGGTATGAATCGCTTGACTGCAGCAGGTATGCGCCACAGAAGCCACAGTGACCCACATCGGGGTGCTGGATAAAGGCTCCCTAGAATTAAGCCGAGCCAAATTGCTAATCTGTGGCTAAAGCGGTGGCGGTGCGTGCACATGAGAAGTGGGTCCACATAAACAGCTAGGTACCCGGTAGAAAACAAGTTGAGAGGATCCGTACCTACCTAGATTAGTTTCACACCGAGAAGGGAACTCCAGAATAACATCGCCTTTACCCCCAACCAAGTTGGGCCGTTTTGGTCTCAGGCCTGTGTTCTTAGTTTGCGGTGATATCTCTATTGTAAATTCTCTTACGCTATTTATCGTTTGGTCACAAGCATGGCATTGCCTGTTTCACTACCTACCACCTAGGTACTATTGTACTTGGGACTACGTACATGATGGCCAAAGGGAAGTCTGGTTTGACCTCGTCGTCAAAATGTGCATAAATCTCGATGCCCCCAAATCGGCCCTTTTGAATAATTTATTATTTTTCTAAATACTATACCCAATATATCATATACTGGATCCGGACTCAAGTGCTGTCGGCATGGTTTATTATCGTCTTTTGCTCTTGAGGTACTTTATCTATGTACTCTTGCGATGAAACGGCATTAGATGAGTCTGCTCCAAAAGCTGCGGAATATTTATGTCGTTTTACGAGAAAACTAGTGAGGTTTTGATGATTAGCATCGCAAATGAAGATCCAAAAAGCACAACGTGTGGATGGTCTGCAATGGGGAGGCCAAGAGGTTGACCTACTATGAAGCTGCTACCACGGCAGCCAAGAATGGCACACCAAGGCCTACAGAGAGGCCAATGACAAGTGGCTTGTTCACACCGGTACCAGAATGTTTCCCCCCATGATCGCTGTTAAAACCATCCCGTCCACTGTCTCCAGCGCCTGGACTTGCGGAGCTGGTTGCAGTGGTTGTTATCGGTGGGACATAGGATACGGGGCTTCCTGTCATCGCCGCAATACTCTTTGCGTTTTTCGCAAACGGGAAGATCTCTGAAATGGTGGTTTGTGTCGTTGCGGGAAAAGTTGCCTTCGAGCCTGAGGGAACTGTGACCACTGATGTTTTCGTGCTCACGACCTTGGTCAGGGACTGGAGGGAAGCGGGGCACGCGACAAAGCCCGTCGACAAGCACATTGTACCTGTAAACGTAATTTCCTCACTGAGGGTCGTTATCGTCATTGCCTCATCTGCTCTTGGGGAAACCATCGAAGCAGCTGTAGTCGGGTTTGTGGTGGGATTAGTTTTTATCACCGACTTGGCGCACGCATCGGCCAGTGTCGTGTAGAAGATCGGGACCTTAGTTGACGGATCTGGACCCCAGGTCTCGAACCCGACTGCGAGGGTCGCCCCGGCGGCTGCTCCTAGAGCCAACTGATAGACTTGTTGGACGCGTAATTGGCAGTCGTCGTCGTCCCCATCGGACAAAGCCGTGATGTTCGTCGTGAATTCGGCCAAGTCGGCGTACACCATGACCTCCGCGCCGGTAGTAACGGGTATAGAGCCAACGAGTTTATCGAGGCTAAGCGAGACACCCGCGTGCATACCCACACGTAGCACCGCTTTCAGGACACCGTTTGCGCTCTGAACTGTGACGGGTAGAAACTCGAAGGACCCCCCGTTACTAGGACCAGAATTAGTCTTCGAAGCCTTCTTCCATTAAGCGGCATTATATTTGTATGACAACTCACATAGTCAAGTTGGAAACGTTATGGGAGAATAGTGAAAGATCTAGTGTCATTCCGTCGTCGATTCTTACATGCAACCCCGTACTGATGTCGACGTTTGCATCTGCGCTCAATATGAGATCAATATCAACCACTACCCCCAGAAACGTGTCGCTATCAATCGAGAGTCCAAGGGGGGTATTACTCGAGTAGAGATTGAGCGTATACATCGTTTCTGCTGAAAGGACCGTGTCTACCAACAAGTAGAGCTCGAAGTCGTCAAGCTGAAAATGCAGACGGCACTCGGGGATATCAGGCAACTCAAGATTAAAACTGCTGTTTAAGGCCGGTAAGGAAATATCGTCGAAATCGAAATCGTCGGTCAAATTTTTTGCTAATTCAGGGATGGTATCAACCAAGTAGGTGATGGTTTCTCCTGTAATGTTTCGAATTTCCTCGCCGATGTCCTCTGTAAAGTTCGCGATTGCTTGAGAGACATTAAATTCTCGATCAGGCTTAAGTTCAGCCGTGACGAGTCCTTTGACGTAGCACGTTGTGCATGTTACTTCAACGCTGGCTGATAGGGATATATTTTTGTCCAGATCTGCTTCCGCTTCACTATCTATTCAGTTAGATATATCTTCACACCAACATGAGGGTTTACCGTGATTGTTCTCTCACAAGGACAACAGCGTGGCACCAGTCCAACTTTTCTCAATATTGGTGGCATTCTTCGGATTACTATCACGCCCTAGTAGCCAGTTGTTATGTAATAATGCTCTTGAGACGTCGCGCCAAACACGGGATGCTGATGAAGAGCTCTCCAGAGTATTGAGCTCACGGGGCCCATTGATGGCACCCGCGCCTAACACTAGTAAAAACGACGAGGACAGTAAATTTGCTTTCATGGTGATCAATGAGTTGAAAAGTGTTTGACGTCTGTAACGCAACAGAGGCCAGTGATACTAATGAACAAGACCTGGACTCTGGGGCTCACGAAACCCAAGAGCATGACTCTTTGTACTTATAACTACATTATTTTGAAACTGTTTTCTATTTATTCATCGGGCCAGAGTCGCAGAGGCTCCATGAGCAGTGGCGTCTTACAAGGCTTCAAATTCAAGATGGAGTTGGGCTCATCGGCAGACTGCATCAAGGGTGTCAAACTCATGCAGTTGGTAATTTTCTGTTTTACCTACCCTGACTTGGCGCTGACTTACCTACTGTTTACCCTAAAAATAGAGAGCCTAGGCTGGGACGATGTGACCTCGAGATACATAGTTAGGTACTTTTCTCATTGAGGGCGGCTTTGCAGCCCACGTCCATACAGGGCCTGTGTTTCTTGACTTTGCGGTACAGTACCTTGGCTTCTGCTATGGTGACGACCTTTTCTGCGGGGAAGTGTTGCAATACTGTACCTTGAATGGCATTTCCTAGGCATTTTAATTGCATTATCTCGAAAGATCGGACCTGGACTGCAAAGCCACCCTCAAGGAGATAAAGCTGCGGATTCCTGTGGGAACCACTCCACTGCAGTGGCCAGGTGCCGTTAATTCTATATAGGTATTGCTGACTGATTAACCTCAGGTGAACTCGCTGTCAAATTGTACACTGCCAACACGGCCCTGTTCTGTGATCCTCCATGCGTTTGTCGCTAAGTTTAGGATTCACATGCTTGCTGCATATGTTGACATTTCGGATAATACTTACACTACGTTGACCGGCTGCTCATGGAGCGAAATATCTTAGCTTTTACAGAGTGAATCGAAAGACAAGTCTGAAAGCAGATATGGCACTATGTCACGGACTATGTGCAACGTATTGCCACTCCCGGAATTGACCCATTGTGTCATGGTGATTGAGCCTCGCCCCATAACGAGCAGGGTGTGTAAGGCAGGTTACTTATGCCATTACTATCACGGATTATATTCCGGATGATGTGCCTTCAAATGCGGACCAGTCACTTTAAGAATTATGAGAGTGTTCAACAGACGAGATATTTATATTTAGACACCGATGCTAGGCTCTCCGGGCTTTCTTTTTCAACTTTCTTTTCAATAATCTGTCCATTAATATGAGGACAGTAGGTAGTATGTATTATTACGCTTGCAACAATCCCCCCTGCAAATAAGGAACAAAGTGTGTGCTGACTGGTCCGGCTATTCTACGGACAGATACTACAATCCACATGTGGACAGTCAGAGTATTTTAAGATATAAAATATCTTACTTAGGTACTACAAATTATATAGAACTATACGTCCGTACTTATAAATCTGAAAGGAGGTTAACTTTGCGTAGTAGCTGTTTATATATTGCTTCTAACGTGTAATGTACGGACGTAGGTAGGTTCTGATAAAAAACATGGCAATGCCAAATAAAATTGTGGAATTTCCGTCACGTTCCGGATAACTCAGTATCTGATTAACCGGAGGTGGGTTACGTGGTGTATCTGCAATTCCGTCCCACGCATATTCATTTAACCAATATCTAATGTGGCTGGAGCTTGAGTGGATAATGTCTTCACCCCTTGCTAAAGCCTAAGGTAATACCTACCCCTTGCGTAATTTCACTGGTAATCGTATCGTCTACCTACCTTGTGATCCTCATGCCACTTGCTGCACACTTCTTCTCATGACCGCCCCACCACTCGTCGGACCTTCATCCAACCTTGCGGTCTTTTTAACCTTTTTCACCTCACCTCTCCCCCCTCACCGTTGTCATTGTCTGTACGAGTTAGTCTCACTTTAATCTTGCCGGCCTCACCGAATATCTCCAATGTCAGGTACAGTGAGAGCAGCGCCCAATCGCGGGCAAGGGCGTGGAACAAGTGTCCTCGGCCCGTCCAGCCCAGGCGCTTCGAGCATACCCCGACCGACCGTGGAGAGTCATTCGAGCCACAGTCAACTAGCTCCTAGCGATTCTATCTCTTCCGTGAGTGCGAGTCGCCAGAAGCAGAGTAAGCGAGATGAGGTATGTGAGCAGCACTCATTTTTTTTCATGCTTTCTCTTGCCGAGCAGCTATTCTCTCAGTATACTTAGTGCGGCTTGGTGATATCAACCTATAGACATCATACCATTCTATATCAGTCATTTTTAAACTGTGGCGACTATGTTGTGTACATACACGTCAGAAGTTGCTAACTACTAGTACTAGGCCATTCGCCGGAAGCTGGAGAGTGACCTCTCCAAGAAAAAACACCTAGCCAACCGCGCCCGACACTCTCGCAAAGCTCCTCCTGGAACTGTCCTCGCCCTGAAGCCGAGCCAGGCTCTCCAGATCAAGCCTGCGACCACTGTAGCCGAAGCTGCTCAATTGATGGCCGCCAAGAGAGAGGACTGTGTGCTAGTGACAGACGAAGATGATCGAATTGCAGGTATCTTCACAGCTAAGGATTTAGCTTTCCGAGTTGTTGGTACCGGCCAAAAGGCCGCCAACGTCACTATTGCCGAAATTATGACTAAGAACCCCCTCTGCGCTCGAACGGACACGAGTGCCACCGATGCTTTAGATCTGATGGTCAGGAAAGGATTCCGACATCTGCCTGTTATGGACGAGAATCAAGATATTTCTGGTGTCCTTGATATTACGAAGTGCTTTTACGATGCTATGGAAAAGTTGGAACGGGCATATGCTTCTTCAACCAAACTGTATGCTGCCTTGGAAGGCGTTCAGTCCGAGCTAGGAACCAGTCAACCTGCTCAGATTATTCAATATGTGGAGGCTCTTCGATCCAAGATGTCCGGTCCAACACTCGAATCTGTTCTAAATGGCATGCCTCCCACGACTGTCAGTGTTCGTACTTCAGTGAAGGAAGCCGCAATGCTTATGAAGGAGAACCACACTACAGCAGTCTTGGTCCAAGATCAAAGCCAGATTACTGGTATTTTTACCAGTAAGGATGTTGTTCTGCGAGTTATCGCTCCTGGGTTGGATCCTGCCACCTGCAGTGTCGTGCGCGTAATGACACCCCATCCTGACTTGGCGCCCATGGATATGAGTATTCAAGCGGCTCTACGTAAGATGCACGGTAAGTTGTTGAATCGCCTTGGGGCCTCTGATCTTTTCAACTGATGTTATCATAGATGGTCATTACCTTAATTTGCCGGTGATGAACGGTGAAGGCGAGATTGTTGGTATGGTCGACGTCCTCAAGCTCACCTACGCAACACTGGAGCAGATCAACACGATGAGCGCGGGTGACAGCGAAGGTCCGGCTTGGAATAAGTTTTGGTTGTCATTGGACAATGAGACGGAATCTATGGTCTCGGGCGACGGTAGTCATCATCCCGGAACGATAGCCTCTCGATCCGTCTTATCGCCCGAACATGGGCGAGAACGTATGCATGACGCCCTTGCACCCGGCGATAGTGCGTCCCACATTGGTATCGACTCCCCGGCGCATTCTCAGGTTGCTGAAGAGACCCCTGCCGAGACTCCCTTTGCTTTCAAGTTCAAGGCACCTAGCGGCCGCGTACATCGTTTGCAGGTTGTCGCCAGCCAGGGAATTGCGGAGTTGGTTGCCAATGTCGCGACCAAGTTGGGACACGAAGTTGAGGCACTTGGCGGCGTCCCCATCGTTGAAGATGGTAAACTTGTTGGAGGGGGCTTCGCCCTAAGTTATTTAGACGATGAGGGAGACTCGGTTAGTATTACAACCGACCAAGACCTTCTTGAGGCTATTCTACTCGCCCGTCATCACCATAATGAAAAGGTCGACCTCTTCGTGCATGACCCGGAGAAGCAAGCCGTCCCCACCACAGCATCTCACTCTGAAACAGTAACAGTCGACACCCCGCCCGTTAGCGCCCCTGCATCAGAGGTGCGACGAAGACGTGTCGATATGAATGCCGAGGAAGAGGATGAAGAATCGGAAGGGGAAGCCCACTCAACGGTTAGACGCCGAAGGAGAACTGGCTCTCGTGCCGAAGCTGAACAGGTCATTGCTGGCGTGCCCAATGAACTTCTTCTCCCTGGCGCTATTGTGACCCTTGCTGTTGTTATAATCGGTGTCTTCACAATTGCGAGGGTGACAAGTCGATAATGACATATTTGTTTTCAGGTCACATTGCTCGGGGCGTTTCTAGTTATGTCGAGTCCTCTTCACTAGCACTGCACAATTGATAGATGTCCATGGTTACAGTTTGGTAGAATAATAATACCCTCTCGATGATGCTTGTACATGTTCAACTTGATATTTCACGTAAACCCATTAACTTCGTAATATGCCGGATGAAATACGGATCCGTACGGACGTAGGAGAATACGGACTAGAATAAGGTACGTTAGGTAGGTACCGAGGTAGTCAGGAGATAGCAACTCGAGGGATGAATATATATGCATATAAACATAAGTATCATTAACTAAGGCTATGCATGTACTGAAGCACGCGTGCTACACTACGCTAATAAATGGATCTACCTACACTTACGGATCCGTAGGTTTCCCTTGGTCTTTTGATGTCGGCGCATCTCGAAATTTCAACGTCTCGAGTTCATTTTGCCAAGAGCTAGCGAGTTGAAGCCGTATCACCCTATTAATTATGATAGTAAGAGAGTTCGGTGTTCGCCATGGTAAGTTATGCTCGTTCGTTTTGATACCGCCGGAGCAATGAGAAATCTAACTTGTCCGTTCAAATCATAGCTAGGCGGGCATTGGCACGGCCCGTTGGCCAGGCCTGTGTACGAGCTCTCTCAACACATACCACGATGGACACCACGATGATTGGATCACCTGCTATCTCCAATGTGAACGGTACCGCTGTACAACATAGCTTCACAGGCCCACCTCCGGCGGTCTTCATCGCCAATGCGAAATCAGCTCGCCGGCGAAGGCCAGACGAGGTCGACAAAACGGCCGAGCACTATCATCAGTCCCAGGATGTTAAAAGCAAGATAGGGAGTTTGGGAAGCAACCTCGTGCAACGATACCGACCCGAGGACGTATTCTTCAACCCACCCGGCCCCAAGGACGTCACGCTCGAACTGCTCATGGCTTCTCAGGCACACATGGGGCACCACACTTCACTTTGGAATCCGGCGAACGCGCGCTACATTTACGGTATCCGACAGGGAATTCACATCATCTCTCTGGAACAAACGGCTGCGCATCTGCGACGGGCAGCGCGCGTTGTAGAAGAGATTGCCTACCACGGCGGTCTGATTCTATTCGTCGGGACGCGACCTGGCCACACGCCGATTGTGACACAGGCGGCCCGGCTTTCTCGTGCGTGCCACTTGTTCACGAAGTGGACGCCTGGCTCTATCACCAATAGCGATGTTATCCTGAGCGGCATGAAGCTTAAGATGCTGGATGAGAACGATGAACCCCTTTCCGGGTTTGAGCGTCATCTCAATGAGCGACGGCCACTCATTCCCGACCTCGTCGTCTGCCTTAACCCCCTTGAAAATCATACCATGCTGCACGAGTGCGCACTTGCCAATGTGCCTACTATCGGTGTTATCGACACAAACACTGAGCCCACGTGGGTCACGTACACAATTCCTGCGAACGATGACAGGTATGTATAGCTCTCTCGATGCGGCTTTCGCTTTCTTGCTGCAGTCTTAAAAGAAACAGAAAGACTAACCTGTTTTTGAAATCCACAGTCTGCGATGTCTAGCCGTCATTGCTAGCGTCCTCGGCCGCGCCGGCGAGATGGGACACAGTCGTCGTCTTGCCGACGCCAAATTAGGCGTTGTAAAATGGCGGACGACCCTGGAAATACAGAACTACAGTAAGAACTTCTTGAGGCGATTTCTTTCCGTTCCCCTTCTCTGAAGAGCATCGAGATTTCTGTCCGGCCTAGTGCCTGCTATTGTTTCTTTCTCGTTTACAGATCACGATCGACGTGGAAATAGATTACTAATACTGAACTCTGTAGTGGCCATCAGCCGTAAACGTGCCGCAATGCAGGCAGAAAGGGCCGCGCTCTTCTCAAACGAGGATAAAAGCGCTGACGCTTCAACCTAAGGAGACAAGATCTATTGGGACAAGAAGCATTGAAGAATCTTTTGAGCAATTTAGCTCTCCATGGAACGAGTGGTTCAGAAGCCCAGAGATTTGATACGCAGGCATGACCTTACAGAGACATATGGCTCTGTATCATTTGCCTTCAATCTTAATACTATCAACCATTCCTCTTAGAAGATTCGCAAGAGCTACGTTTAGGCGTCGGGCCTCTCCTTCATGGAGTCAAGCTGATGGGGGAAAATGCTAGTACCAAGGCTATGTATGGCTGAAGACTAACTTCCCTTTGTCGGCGCTTCTAGTGTACGTATACTCTTGTATGTATATATATAAGAATTTCTAAACGTGTGCCGAAAGTACAGGACAGGCTAGACAGCCGGTGGGAGAGAGCATTTAGATAAGGTCTAGAGTATTAGACGATCTAATTCCTTCAAGAAGCCGATACGTCGATTAATTAGCGGTATACAAGTCTTCGTAGCGATGTTAATGTGTCAAAGGACGTGTGTAAATCGCTCAATATCGTAAAGCTGTATATATAACTTATAAGGGGCCTGGTAATAGCCGTGAGCAATACTATGCGCCGACTTCATGATATCGTCAAAGAACCCAATCTAAATCTAGGACCAAAAACTTGACACGCGTTGTGCTTTCACACCCGCATGATTCCAATAACCCCTCTAACCTAGGAGCAAATCTCTAGTGCGAAAACCTGAAATCCAGCCTTTTGCTGCCGACGATACTCGTGTCCGCGACGTAATTCTTCCGCTCCTCCTCCGTCATTGAATTCCAGATCCTGTCGCGCTGCTTGTTCCTCCAGACGTAGTAGAGCTTTGTGAGCCCGAAGAGGACAATGGCGAGGACGTTGATCGCGAAGAGGACGCTGTTGCCTCTTCTGTACAGTGGCTTGTCGTCGTCGCGGTAGATGAAGTTGGCTATGACGTTGCCGGATTGGACGGCCATCTTCATGGCACGGGTCAGCGAGTGAAGAAAGGGTGGGTGGAAATCGGATTTACTCACGTTGTAGATTGCTGCTGACACGCTTCTTGTGCCGACGCTGTTGGAGTTCCTGGATACGCACGAGACGAGGATCGCATCTAGACGATGGTGATTAGGTCCACTGTGGAAGCAAGTTTTGTTGGTGGTTTACTCACGGCAGTACGGATAGGATAACAGGACTGTGAGCAACGCATAGCTTCCCCATGCGTCGACGTATGTTCCCGGCCACCAGCGTAGGGCTGCCATGATTGGAAGTAGCCATATGTTCTGTAACGAAGCTACCAAGGTCCGTTCATTAAGATACTCTGATAGCCGAGTGATCATAATGAGATTGAAGATATAGAAGACGTTCTGTAGGCATGTTAGTTAGCAAGGGCTGTTAAGAGGGAGGACCAGAGCGGAACGAGTTTGGTACTTACATAAGGGATGGTTAGGAGATTCGTTGTGAATGTGTTGAATCCTGTTCCCTTGAGAACCAATGTGATGTACTTCAGGGGAGGTGTTTGCGGAATGAATGCGACAACGCCAAGCAGATATAGAGGCCACAGGTCATAGTCTGTGAGGCAGTTCCAGAGGATTTTGGGGGTGATAGCCTCACGGTTATTCATGTCGCCCTTGGCCGGGTCATCACGCAGGACTCTGTTCACAACGATGGCTACTTCGCGGTCTGTGAACCAGCCTTTCGGACGGAACCATGTCTTTGTTTGCACTGCTGAGGCCGGCATCATGAAGAAAGAAGCGATGGCAATCTGTATCACATGTTTAGCCTCTCCGTCCATCATTACGGCCCGCCGCGATTTGGTGAGGTCTTGGAATTTGAAGAGTGGACACGTACGGACAAAGTAATCAGGCCTTCGATGAGAAATAGCCAACGCCACCCGGCCCACCCCAATACGCCGCGCAGGTGTAGAAGAGCGAAAGCCAATAAAGATGTCATCACACCTGTCACAGATATTGACGTCCAGAAGAGGCTAATTGAGACAACGAGGTAAGTAAAGGTACATCACTTTCGACCGTCTTTGGCCAGACGTACCTTAAACGAATAGGCAGCTCTTTGGAGGTGTAAAAGTAACTAAGCCACAATACAACGTCGGGGATGAAACCACCCTGGAATGCGGTGTGATCAGTATGTCATCGGCAGAAGAGGACGGGCATCATCTTGTGACTAGGGCGCACCTCTAAAATGCCCAGGAGCGCCCTTGTCGCGAAGAAGCTTCCTCGTCCGCTGATGAAGCACTGGAGACAGGCGACGATTGACCATAAGAACATCTGTGAGGGGACCCAACGATCAGGTCCGATCTTCTTCGATAGCAGCTGTGAGGGAAGCTCCGCAAGGAGGAAAGACACCAAGAAAATGGTATTTCCGATATTGTAATCTTCAGATGGGTAGTCAGAGGTCGTGTGTCTGCAGGTTGGCGGATTATTGGGGTATACCATTGGTATTCAAGCCAAGGTCATCAAGGAAATTATCCGATATGACCTGGGTAAGATTGCTCCGATCGACCTGTAGACCAAAAAACATGATGCACTGTCATGAAATGTTAAACTCGGGCGTCCAGTTGTTGACGGGGACGATTAAGTTGTACCGCCCACAAGCAGACCCTCCAATCCAATTTACGAATGATTTTTTTCTCTTCTTCTTCGGTCCATTCCAGCGTAGGGTCGAAGACATGCCGGCATTCATACCGAGAGTTGTCATATATTTGTTTCCAGTGAGCAGCTAAACGCTGATCTGCGAATGGGTTTCTTTTGAGCGGAAACTCATCTTCGGAGGAGGGAGGAGACGAGTTTGAGGCGAGTAAGAAAGTATTCTTGTTGTCGTCTAACAATGGAGACGGGGTCAAGCTCATGACAGGGACGTTTGTCACGACTGGCTGGACTGATGGCCCTGCCATATTTCCGATGCAATTGGAGGTACACACGGCCACAAAACCGATATGCCGGGATACCTCTCGCATCAAAAATTGTAACCAGCAAAGCGGAAGGTACAATTTATGAAGGCCATGGCCCCCGGGGTATTTCGTAATAATGCATTACATAGCGCTTTGTCTTTACCCCATTAATTATATGTTCATTTCTAACTCCAATGGCGTGATGGACAATCGCGGGCTGGGAGTGGATGATGGTCAAGGTAGACCCCCCTCGCGCACTTCCTGGGACTGATTGCGTGATATGCTCCCAAGGTCCGCGCGTATGGCGTCAGCGACCTAATCTCAGCATCACAATAATCCCCTTCACACATCACACAGTGAGGGTCATATGTGGAGATTTAGACAGGTCGAAGAGAGCCAAGACAATTCCCTGCCATTGTTGTGAACTTGTGGATGCATGGCAGCCATTTCTAGTCCTATAGCATGTGTTATCGCCAGAACGTGACTTTGACAAATCGAAGAACAGCATGTAGGTAGATAGCAATTACCTCTAACCCAACACATGGGGGCTGGGTAGTTGTATCGCCGGGAGGTAGTTACCTAGCATCTCTTTCTCTTAGATCACGACCTCTGGACTGTGAGTTAGACTAGACATGGCTAGGAAGTTTGGTCTGGAGTCTGGGTGCTAAGACTTTCCCAGAAGTGCAGTATGTAGGTATTGGCTAAGGCTGTTGCGGCCAATGGTGTGGGAACGGTGTCAACTAGGTATTTGCCGTGATGCCAAGTTTCAGCATCATGCATCTTCGGTACTTTGGCGACCGATCTTGATGGTGCATTTCATGTATTTAGGTAAGTAGGTAATCCGTAGACTGATCAAATGGCCCCTCTTGGTATACCTACCTATCTACTACCTACCTATGCGTATGCACAGGCTTCCTTCGGCCATCTGACCAATTTACCTAGTCAATTGAAGCTATTCTCGAACAAAGTAGGCTTGGGTTGGAGAGTTACAATACTTGTACGTCCGTAGTGTAGAGAAACATGGAGGCACGTCGTTGAAGAGCCACAGCCACCGAGGCGCATGAGAGACACATTTGATTATTATTTTAATTGTGCCTAAATGAATTTGCTTCCGTACTATGACTGAGAGGCAGTGTACCTGATTACGTAAATCCGTAAATGGAAATTATTCCGTAATTTCTGTCGGGTTATGGTAGGTATAGGTACCTAATTCTGCACCGTTTTGCGGGTTAGATGCACTACGGATCTGTGGCTACAGTTAACTAGGAGGTACCGTGACGTGAGTTAAACGTATGGATCCGTCACAACTTCTCCGTTAAAACGTCATGAACTGTGACTGCGCAAGCGTTATGTTACCTTGGGTACCTACCGTACTTCAGCTTTTCTAGGTACCTAAGGCAGTAGGAGGTAGTCTACCGCGACTAGGTATTTGTTTACTGCTCAGGTGGTAACTCATAACCCTCAGCCAAGGTTGTACCTAAGGTAATTCACTCAAACCCCTGTAGGATCATATATTAGGTATATATACGTATGCTTAGCACGCAAATGTAGGTACACTACACGTACAAAAAGAACAAGAAAAAGAAAAAGAAAAAGAAAAAGAACAAGAACAAGAACAAGAATAAGAATAAGAGTCGATTTTCCGACTGGCTATATTTTACATTACTCACATAAATAGGAAAAGAAGTGTCTTGCAAACTTCAGGGTTCAAAATAAAACCCTTTGCCTGTGTCCAATTTCTTCTACTTTAGGGGACCTACCCTACCTATGTTTTCGGAGTTAAGCCCGCCGGAGATAACATGTACGGCGGGGATTGCCGGAAATCGACATGCCTATCCAAACTGGTTTTCGCAAAATGCGCGAAAAATGAAGGCTAGCAGCAAACCCGCAACTTGACAGCGGTCTCTGGTCTCGGCCCACGTAATAATGAATTTACCCCTCAACACCCGCAAGATATCCCTCTAGCAAGGGCACGTTGCATCGTTGGCAACGAATATCTCAGAACGCACGCACTGAGCTCGTCCAGACTAGGTAGTACCATCCAGTCATATTTACCCGTTGTCTTGCGCCTGCTTGCTTCTGTTCGCCGCTCGATATCCCGACTTTTGTCACCGTGGCATCGGTAAGAGTACGCTGTGTTGTTGCCGTGTGCAGGCTATTCGTACCCCCCGTGGCCCCGTTCGCTGATGCGTGTCCGTGATAGGTTTGCCTTATTTGTAACTTCAGCTCTTATTCGAAACGCGCCTAGCATGCCGGCCATAATGGATGACCCGTTGGCCTCGACCATTTATCGGGTATCCGGCGCTCTTCCGTATCCGGATCCGAAGCATCCGGCCTTGCCCATAAATATTCGGCCTCGTCAAGTAACTCTCAGGGACCGTCAGACCATTGCCACTGTTGTACCCTTTGTCTCCCGTGATCATGTGCCCTCTTCTTTGCTACGCTATCTTTCCGACCAGTTCGCCAAGGAGATTGAGGGTGGCGATACCTACCCTATGATAGACCCCATGCCCTATGAGATGTTCTGCAACTACTGGTTTCAGAACTTTGCTGGCATCATGCTTCTAGGCCAGATCAATAGCTCCGATGAAGTCGTCGAGGGCAAAGATTGGTCTCAGGAATGTTTAGGTAGTTTCTATATCAAGCCTAATTACCCCGGTCGGAGCAGCCATGTCTGCAATGCTGGCTTCCTAGTGACCGACGCTGCTCGCAATCGTGGTGTTGGCCGCCTGATGGGAGAGTCTTATCTCAACTGGGCACCGAAGCTGGGCTACACATACTCCGTTTTCAACCTGGTCTATGAGACAAACGTCGCTTCGTGCAAGATCTGGGACGCTCTTGGTTTTAAGCGCATCGGTCGTGTCAAAGGCTGTGGCAATCTGAAGTCGTATCCGGACCGGCTGGTCGACGCCATCATGTATGGCCGGGACTTAGGCGCAGACGCCGCCGAAGGAGGCGACCCGTTGCTTGTGAGTGAAGAACGCTTCGACAGAATCAAATTTTACCTCAAGTACGGGCGCTATCCGAACGGTTCTGACCGCGCCGAGAAAAGCAGGCTTCGGAGCGCGGCGACGCACTACAAACTCCTTGACAATGACGTCCTGATGTTGAAAGGAAAAGAGGTCATCAGTGATCCGATGCGCCAGATGGCTATTGCTCGAAAGACTCATAGGATGGGCGGCCACGCCGGCATCAATAAAACTACGTCAGTCATTGCTGAGAAGTACCACTGGAGTCGTATTAAGGAGACTGTTTCGGATGTAATTAAAACGTGTGAGCAGTGCAAGGATCTAGCCAAGACCACTTCTGTCCAGAACCAGAACCAGAATCAAATTCAGACTCAGACTCAGACTCAGACTCAGAACCTAAACCAAAGCCAGCCAGCAGCTCAACCAGAGGTCTGCAGCGGTGTTTCTCGACGCTTCCATGATGTGAACGAGACACGCAGTCTCCCATGCAGTACTGCTGGTGACCTCATGGCATCGCAGGCGCCATCCATCTCCGACCATCACGGCATGGAGGCCGCCCGCAGAATTCTTGATCTTCACCCTGCTGTGCACGACGCACATCAACATGACCTGGCATCTCATCTGGTGACGAACTCTAACCCTTACGCGCATCCTTCTGACATAACATCTCTCCTCAATCCTCCTTTCCAGTCACCGCCTAGTCCTGGACTTCATGCTGCGACTCATCCTCTCCTGCTACATAGAGCTCATCATGCCTCTGCGGCGGCAACGCTAGCTTCACTTCACGACGCCGAGATGTACCATCCTATAGATCCACAGATAATATCCCGGCCTGTGAACAGCCACCCTCACACCCATCACCACGAGCAAAGCCCCACAGACACATTCGGCAGTTTCCATCCACGCTTCCCACTGTCTCCCCATCATCACCACCCAGATCACAATCATCCTACCAGCCCTTCCATGCCTCACTCATCGGTATCGGCCCATGATTTAGAATACAACTCCCACGTGTCTCCCACCACCTTATCAAGCCACAACCTACACGGCATATCAACCCACGACTCGCCACACGATGATACCGATTCCTTCCAAGCCTTGCTCAACGATCCAGACGCCGACACGACGCTAGCGGCGCACCTCCACGTCCACCACCGCCCCCAAATTCCGCACATACCAGATCACGCCAACTTGACCCGCACCCTACATCGTCACCAGCATCATCACCATCAACAGCACCACCACACTCACCCCATGATCACATCCACACCAAACCACCATGACCAAGAACAGGACGCCGTAGATAGGGACATGGCAATGCTAATAGATCACCACGACAGCATCCCCGCATCCCCCGACATATGCGCCTCGTCCGAATCCTCCATACGCTGCGACATGGAGCTCGACGATCTAGACCTCGACGTGCACAAGTACGACGCAGACAGCTCCGCAAACAACAATAACAGCAGCAGCATCATCGACGGCAGAGGGAAAAATGCGAGCAATCGGACCCGCCAAACAAGTCCAGACGGGCCAGGCGCAAAAAGAAGCGACATCTACAATGTCGTCTTTAATGTTCCGTAGAGGGAGCGGTGTTGGGGATGATACGACGGGGGAAATGAGTATGATCGACGATGACTCTTTGTTGGCAGATCTGCTTGTTAGATAGTGCGAGGAAGGGAATTGCGATGCTACCTATTGTGCGGTTTCAAGCTTTACCTCTCCTAGTTAAATCTTTCCCAACATACTTCACCTGGACATTATCTAGGCGTAGCAAAAAAAAAAAAAGAAGACGAGAAGAGCGATTGAGGTGTCGTAATGTCAATGAAACGCCGAATCTCGCCGAGTCGCCATAATGGGACTTAAAAATCACATTCATCAGAGCAGAACAAAAGAGCTCAAATGCCTTCGCCAGACGGTTGCCCGTATATTTGCCAATACCTGAGTCTAGCCTGCGAGCTTTTCTAGGTACCATACAGCTTGATTTTTCATTCGCAACCTTGCCTTTTTCATTGCGCTCACCGGCGAGGCATACCCCGTCCACGCCCCCGTAGTGCTCTTTGAGCTGCTCCAGGAGGTAGTGGTTTGCTCGGAGCTTGAGGTTGTGCACTCTCTTCGTTCCGGATCGTCTCGTCCACGCCCAGAATCAAACAACTGGCTTCAGTGGCAGCCTGGATGGCATTAATCTTGACAAGGGCTGGTTCCCATACAAACCTCTCCATCATATCAGCAACACCTTCGTTGACGAAGTCAACACCTGCCCAAGTGTGTCCCTTTCTATGTTCCACGCGCAGCTTGTTGAGAATGTCAGTGGCGTCAAAACCAGCATTGTCGCATAGTTGGCGGGGGATAACCTCAAGAGCCTTGGCGAAAGACTTGATGACCCCCTGTTGCTTGTCCCGGATATTCTTGTCTGCAAATCCGTGAAGATATCCCGACACCTCCATCTCACAGGCACCGCCACCACCCACAACTAGATGATTCTTGATCGCACGCTTTACGATCATGATTGCATCATGTAGAGATCGCTCCACCTCCGCAATAAATTGCTCGGCGCCACCACGTAGCACGAGGGTGCATGTCTTGGCCTCAGGGCAGTCCTCGAAGAAGTTGAAGCGCTCGCCGCCGATTTGCCGCTCCTCGAATGAGCCACACGTTCCTAGATGATGGGGCAGAATGTCGGAGCACGTAGACTGGACCGTTGCGCCAGTGGCCTGAACCACACGCTCCATATCCTCTGAAGCAACACGGCCAGCGCAGAAGATATCCCGGTCGGCGAAAAATTGGGTCGCCAAGTCACCGATGGGCAATTTAGACAGGACGACCTTTGCGCCTGTCTGGTATGCGGCCTCCAGTTTCTTGTAAATGATCTGCCATTCGGCATCGACGATAGCCTGGTATTCGGAAACTTGTTCAACTCGGACCTCGGCGTTGTCTTTCTCGGCCTTCAGTTCCAGCTCAACGTTCAAACACAATACTTTAGGCTTCTTGAAGGATTTGGGCTGCTGTTCAAACCCGGCATAGGAGAATGTCTTTTTGAAGGCTACACCATTGACAAAGAGGCACTCTGTCAAGGAGCCGCCGGGTATCTTCTTGATACCGATGAGCTTTTCGTTGAGGTCATCTTGATCTAACGACAATACGGCGTCCACCACCACTATCAACGTTGTCAGCATGAACGGACGGCGCACGTGCCAATGAATACTTACTCTTTGTGAAAAATTCGGTATTTCTCTTGATAAGTTTGCTCGTCATGGCTGTTCCAGCCAGTTTGCTGAGCGTTTCTCGTTGGTTGACCTCGTCAGTCCGAACGGCAATCTCCTTGATCTTGTTGACAGCCATCGTAGACGCTCTTCTCAGACCCTTGATGATAACTTGTGAACTAACACCTTGTTCCACATGTTCCTTGATTTCCTTCAGGATTTCGCCGGCCAAAACAACTACGGATGTGGTACCATCTCCAACTTCAGCGTCTTGAGACCGGGCGATATCAACGAGGATTCGGGCGGCGGGGTGTACGATATCGAGGAGCTGAGAATGGCATCTGTAAGCACAGGTATAATCACAGCGGAGACTGTTTGTTTGTATGCATCCTTGCCTTCATGACGGTCGCGCCATCGTTCGTGATAGTCTGCCGTCCATTTTCATCTATCATCAATAAGTCGCCACCATAAGGACCAAGTGTAGACTTGATAGTTGCTTGCACGGCCTGGCATGCGCTTATGTTGGATATTATCTGCCCCTTGCCCTGTGATGTGTCGGTGCCTAGAATATAGTAGAGATAGAGTGAGCATGCTGTTTCGTGGATATCCGACCGCAGTGCGTTGAGGGGGGCATCAGAGACCGGCTGGTGTTGGACGAGGGGTAGTTACTGACCCTCCTTCAGGACGATGATGGTGGGAGTTTGACCCCCGAACGACATTTTGACCGGGGATTGGACTTAGAAATATATGCAAATTTTTTGTAGCCGGCGAGAAACCTGTCACGGTCGAGTGTTATTTGACTGACTCTCTGGTTCACGGTGGTTTTGGTCGATCTTTAAGTTACCAGGATGATGGGAGCTTTGGCCTTGGAGAGCTTCAAAAAAATGGTAGCCACTCCGGGCAAGGTGGGATGTCAAGACCAGACTACGAAATAGGTACGAGATACTTGACGAATCGATATGTGCATATATACCATTACACATATATTCAGGTATATTGATATAATCTGTGGACTATTCATGCATATATGCATTTAAAGGGTCTTCTGCTAGTGTAGTGTACATGTCCAGTACGGACGTACGTACGTATACACAAGACATGAAAAATACGATTCCGACGCGTCGACTCTTAAAAATTTCAACGTAACATGCGGTGAAACAAGTCAAGAAACAAAAATAGAAATGGCAAGACAATGCAGATCTAGCGTAGCTAGTGCGTACACCGATAGAAACCCTCGAATATCGATATTCGAGAGGTTTAGATATATCAATTGAGCACTCTGTGCCAAAGAATCTCACCTTTTCGGCTTCATGCCTACCTAGGTATTTTCCTGATCTGGCGCAGAGAATCGCAATTAATCAATCAATCAAACCAAACAGTCAATGCTTCCTCTCCGGTTGCCGGCGGCCAACTATTTTTGTTTTATACACTACTAGGTAGTTGAGTTGCTGCCGATCACGGAGCGTGCTTCTTCGTCTCTGATGCTCACCGATGATGAAATCGATTTCTGTGAGAGTCTTTCTACCGGTACGGATCCGTAGGTAACGGGCCTACACTACACAACCGGTACACGAAGAAACGTCCCCGATGTCGCAGTGGGGCGGGAGAACCGACATTCGCATTCACGTGGGATGATCTGCTTAGCTACGGATACCTACCTACCTACACCACTTGTTTCAATCTCGTATAGAACTGATTGCCGTAGGCCTGGGCTCAGTGCTCTCAGAGAAATGAGAGCGACCGTCGAGTCAGTTCTCAGGACAGCTGGAAGACCATCTCCACTAATAACCTGTTAGTTTCTCGTGCTTATACCTACTACACTATCTACGCTACAATTCAGAAGAGCAGGACTGCTGGTAGTGTAGGTAGTATACCAGTAGGGAGGTATTTGTAGTCATCGTCAGTCCTTCCGAGCTCCGTCGCGGAAGAATACCCTTTTTCCGAAGGCGGAGTTTGAATAATATTTTTCTGGTAACGAGGTTGCCAAGCGGCAAGTATGGAGTCTATTGCCATTTTTCTCGTCCCTTTTACCGGTTCGTGTGTTTCTCTTCCTAGAATCCATATAACTTCATCAAATTTGCGCTGGGAGGCAATATGGCAGAAACGGCGAGGAATCAATAATAATATGTAAAAAGGTGTGTATTCGTCTTCTGAATTATCTGTGTGATAAAAGCTAAACATGTTCACGTGTCTAGTATCAATCATAATACCAGAATGCATGAGAAGTCCAGTGCTTCATCTGAGGGTCATAGTGACCCTGATTCTAAAGTTTCTCCATCTTCATCGCACCAAAATATTGATGTTATTCAAGTCGCGGCCCATAATGAAACAGCCGTACCTGCGCACAATGTTCCCTCAAAAGAAAGAGACAGCATCCCCAAAGTTTCTGGAGATCTGAGAAGGACAGCAAGTAATGTCCTCGCACGAGTTGTCTCTCGCATATCGTCACAGTACGAGCCGGCGCCACCACCACCAGATGGCGGGTTGACAGCAGTAAGCACGCGTCTTGAATTCGATATGCCCCAAGGCTGCTCACCTAAAAGGACTTATAATCTTCTCAAGCTCCAACCAAGTAACCCATCTCTTGCTGATCATATGCCTTAGTGGACGCAAGTCGCTGTGTGCTTCTTTGTAGTACGTATTCAGGTGTCTTCCACCTTTCGGTTCTGAAAGACCTTAGCCCTCATACGTATATCACATACCGACGTATCTCCTGGGGTTCATAAGGACGGATTCAATCCATTATAAGCAGCCACTCTAATTGTTTCGCAGTTGTTTTCGGCCTGGGGCTATGCAAATTCATTTGGAGCTTTTCAAGAATATTACACCGAAACCTTACCGCAGTCGGCCTCGGCCATCTCCTGGATAGGAGGCATCCAGGTTTTCTTGACGTTGACAATGGGCGCGTTGTCGGGACGCTTCCTCGACGCCGGTTACTTCATATCTACATTTTTGGTCGGCGTTTTCTTCCAGATTTTGGGCATCTTCCTCATGAGCATCTCAACTAAATACTGGCAGTTGCTTTTAACGCAAGGAGTCATTAGCGGCTTCGGAGCCGGGATTTACTTCACCCCTGCTATTTCCTTAATCAACACGTACTTTGATAAACACCGTGCCCTGGCCATTGGATTAACAACGACGGGGAACTCGTTGGGTGGTGCCATTTTCCCACTGCTCGTCCGAACGCTCATTCCTAGGTTGGGTTTTGCGGTATGTGACTATTCCAGTAACCTGTTAGGGATAAGAAGAGAGCAAGCTCAAAATAGTTCATCTTCCGTGCAATGCTAATACGCACCCGGTCTTCAATTGAGCCCTTACTGACAACGGATCGAAGTGGACGACGAGGGTGATTGGATTTCTTGTTCTCGGATTACTTTCCATTGCCGCCGCATTTTTGCGGACCCGGCTGCCGCCGAGGAAATCCGGCCCTATCCTAGAGCTTCGTGCATTCAAAGATCCGAAATACGCCGGGTTTCTATTTTCATCTTTCTTTCTGTATTGGGCTAACTACTACACGTTTTATTACGTAAGCCATTTTTCAGGGCCACCAGTTCCGCGAATCAGTATTATTGACGAGGCTATTGCAGATCGGCTCCTTTGGAACACAGGTCCTGGGTGTCTCCTATTCGACAGCCTCAATTCTCGTCATAATCATCAACGCCGTTGGATTTCCCTTCCGGATCGTTGTCCCAATGGTGGCTGACCGTATTGGCAATATTAACGTTATTGTCGTGGTGGCGTCGATCTATGCCATTGTGAGTTTTGCCTGGCTTGCGGTTCACAACGTCGCTGGCTACTATGCATTCACGGTGATATATGGTGCTACTTCAGCAAGTTATCAATGCCTTTTCCCTTCCACAGTGGCTAGAATATCTCCAGAGCTCGAAAACATCGGCGCGAGGCTGGGTATGGCATTTAGCATTACTGCCATTGCTTCCTTGACGGGGCCACCGCTTGGTGGCGCAATTCAGGCCACGAGTGGAGGGTTCAGGGGACCTCAAATCTGGGCAGCAACCGTGACGACTCTTTCTTTTGTGCTATTCAGCATCCTTAGGCTGCATATGGGAGGCCTCAATCTGAAAGCGAAGGTGTGATAGTGAAAATTCAGAACATTCGGTGAGGCTATGCGGGTATGCAGAACGGGACATAAAATCATGGGGATTTCAAAAGAAAATAAAAATTGGAGCTAGCTCATTGGTTTGGAATTCAGATATCCCTAGGTTTGAAAATTCTTTGCTTGATTTACTTATATAGTAGATATTGATCACATCATACGTATCAATACCTACCAGAGACTGACAACCTGCCTACATCCGTACGTCCCTCGACACTAACTCAAATGGTCACATGTGACCCAAGCTCTCGGACGTTTTCGAGCCAGGTGTTAGTGTGCCGGTACCCAATCGTACAGTATGTGGATATCTACGGAATACGGTACGGACTACCTACTTAGGTAGGTACCGACCGGTGTTGTAGGTATTTGATGCATTCTCAGAGTGCGAGTTGCGGGGAAACTGGCATCTCAGCCAGCAATTGTCCATAGCATAAAGAGAATATCAACCCCTGCTTGTGTAGCAATTTACGAAGTAGGTACGGACTACAGTAGGCACCTAATACCTATTCTTGGGCCCGGAGGTGTCGGTAGTGTCGGTAGGTTGGTGGTATTTACCAACGTACGAATTAGGTATGAGTACAGGTCTTTTCACAGTCCATTGGCTACTTCGTACGTCCGTATTCCGTACATTGGGAGTTTACCTACCTACCTGTTTACTGCTAGTTTTTCAGTTTCAGCTGAGGATACCTAGTCATTTACCTACCTACCTATTTCGTATACCTAGTATTTCTGCCATACAAGCTTACTACCAACTTATAAGGCTCAAGAATATTTTGCGACTTGGATGCGAGGAATGGGTTAGATACCTACATACACTACATATGTACGGAGTAGAGAAGTGTTTAGCACCACTACCTACTTACTACTATGTACCTGGAGTGCTTCCCTCAACTGGCAGACGGAGCCTAGCGGGATCTAATCGGCACGATGTGCCTAGGTACCGGTAGTTGTCTCGCTACAATTACCCACGAGATGCTGTCTGCTGACTTGTACCAGTAGCTCTCAGCTCTAACACGCCCCTTCTGTGAGGCCGGGTGCCCGCGAGCCTTGCTTGATCCTGCTCTGTGGCCGCCCCTCGGCGTCAAACAAATCAATCAATCAATACTTACTATGTAGACGCCAGTTTGAGTTCCGTATACCTACAGTACCTAGCAGAGGCAGAGCACGTGGGCTGAGGTTGATCTTCGCCTTCCATGGTACGTAACTACGGATTCATATCCTAGGCATTGCCAATCCTTTGACAGGAGGAACACTAAGGAGATAGGTACCTAGCATCCTACGCGGATGCTTCGTATACAGTGTGCCCAGACCTCACAGCCTCACACGAATCACACGTCACAAGTGGGATCTGAAGGCCGAAGCTCTGGGTGGGCAATCTCTGTATCCCTACGGATCCCTCCACTGCAAGAATTGCTACCTACCTATACGTAGGTACCTATCCTGCCTATCCTCAGGAGAGACTAGGGCAATCCACCATGCGTCACGTGCCATGACATCACGTGCACCCGTGTGATGCTGCAAACACGCCCCAAACACTTCATGACACGTTTCTTCCAACGCCGGATTTCGTATTAGGTATTCCGTAGAAAGCACCTACCTAGGTATGGACGTAGTTTGCCAACTTATCCTAATCCTGTATTGGACAGTCCTGGTAGTAAGAGCCTATGCCTTACTAAGTGTGATATTGGCATGTGTAAAGACCTCTACCCGTTAGGATCACACTGCAGTTGACACAAGCGTTATCAAGTAGGATGTAAGGATCTTTCCTTCGCACCACGCCAAAACTAATGTCGTGTTACCGGGGTATCAATTGCAGCCGAGCTTGCTTAACATGGTACAAGTTATCAATCAGCATAGACAATTGGCGCCAGCAAGCAGGGGGTTCGGAACCAGATCTCCAACCTCCGAATTCGAATTCGGCGTCGGAAGTGATCTAGGTACCTATTCCCATTCCCCGCCCCGTTTTTTTGAATATGAACAAGTCGTTCACCAAACATGAAAAACTAGTACGAAATACCTACTTTTCTGATAGAAGTCCCAATTCTACCTAACTGAACCAGGCTACAAATTCTTAGAAGCAACAATCCAGGGCATATACAGACAGTCGTTTCGCAGTCGGTTGGCGGTAATTGTAGGTAGGTAGGTACTTGATAGTGTACTTATCTCGTACCTAGTTGAATACCGATTGCCTACACTACATACCTAGGTAGTTGCTGATGATGGTCTGGGATGCGAAGTAATACCTACACGAAGTAAACAAGCAAGTAATGTACATCTTCCTTTGTAGTCCTCATGGATAGTACGGTACTAATTTACTTAAACCTAGCTAATATCGTAAATACCGACGTACGTATACTAGGTAGTCCGTACCTACACTACGGAATACCTACTACCTAATACAGATCCTACGATAGTCACTGGCCGACCGACTGTCGGTACGGACGTAGGTAGTTTGCCCGATCTGAAGTTCTAAGGAGTGTAGCCCAATTCAGCTAGATTCATATTTTCATACCTATTTGGAAAACGAATTCAGGAGTTCGGGGCGCTCATTTTCTTGTTCAAGTGGCTTTACCCAATTAACGTCAGCGCCAATGATTACGGCAGAACGTGAGGCGCTGCACCTACTTGTACTTCTGCGGCTACTGCTGCTGCGACGACGAATTCTAACTTAGTGACATACCATATTCGTAATCGGGGACAAGGTATGGACGTCAAAAGCACTTGAGGAGGCGACTCGTGTGGGGGCCCTGCGTTTTCTTTGCTTTTTTTTTTCCCAGCTGTAGATCGATACCGCTCACGCACTGACAGCCAGATGATGTGGCTTCAGGGATGCGTCACCGATCAATCTGGCCATGGAGCTGAATAGTCTTCATATATAAGTCGAGGGCTCGGTCTGTCCAGACAATACCGGTGTCTCATTCTTCATCATTCACTGTATCGTCAGATTATTTCGCCATGGGTTTATACACGGAGCTAAGCAAAGACCTCGGGGAGGTTGACGTTATCGTCTCTGGAGGTATGTGCGCACTTGAGATATCTTGCCATTGTATGCATGAGTCTCACATGAGAAACAGGTGGATCAGCTGGGTGTGTTGTCGCGAGTCGACTAGCTGAGGCAGACCCCAATCTATCAATCCTGTTGATTGAAAGTGGACAGAGCAAATATGAGGACCCCACGATTGTAACGCCCGGGATGTACGGGCTGCATCTCGCGCGGGAGACAAAGACCTGTGACTTCCATGAATCGAAGCCCTCCGACAAACTGGCCGGTCGATCAGTCGTTGTCACCACCGGTGCTACCCTTGGTGGCGGTTCGGCGATAAACTTTACCATGTAAATAGGCCTGATCGAAAAGCTTTGAGCCATAAGTTAACATTGATGAAAGGTACACACGTGGACAGCGAGATGATTACGACTCCTGGGAGACTCCTGGATGGAGCACAGATGAGCTCTTCCCGTTCGTCAAGAAGGTAGGCACCGAACTCTGTCACACTCACTGTGAGCTTTCATTCCGAGTGGAATATCCAGACTAATCCCAATCGAACCTCCGAACAGCTAGAAACTTATCACAACTCGACGGACGCGGCCCACCACGGCTTTGAAGGGCCCATGCAAATTTCTGATGGCACGTACCGCGTCAAGAGGGTAGAAGACGCCATTCTTAAAGCCGCTGGAGTGGTCGGCTGGAGTGAGATAGAAGACCTGCAGACCCTTGAGCACAACAACGGCTTCCAACGTTGGAAGCGGTACGTTACGCTGGAGGGCAAGCGGGCGGACGCCGCGCACATGTATCTTCACCCACTTCTTAACGACGGGAAGCACCCCAACCTCCACGTCCTAGTTGAGTCGCAGGTCAGCCGCGTTTTGTTCGACGAGAGCAAACGTGCCTGCGGCGTCGAGTACAGGACGAACCCACGATTCCAGCCCAAGGATGCGCCTGCTTCTCAGAAACATACCGTCCGTGCCCGGAAGCTAGTGATCCTGTCAAGCGGTGCTTGCGGCACCCCGGGGGTACTAGAGCGATCCGGAATCGGTGCGGCGGACGTCCTCGAGAAGGCGAGCGTCCCACTTATATCAGAATTGCCGGGCGTTGGTCATGATTACCAGGATCATCAGGGCATTTTCATGCCGTTCAAGACTTCACTCGAGCCCCACGAGACTGGAGACGAGCTGCTTCAGGGCCGGTTGAGCTTTGAGGAGGCAGCTAAGAGAAATGATCCCCGACTCGGCTGGAACTATATCGACATTGCGGGTAAATGTCGTCCTACTGAAGAAGATGTGGCGGCCCTTGGCCCGGAGTTCAAGGCAGTGTGGGACCGGGACTACCGGGACAAGCCCAACAGACCTATTATGCTGATGGCAGCAATTAGCGCGTGAGTGTCTTTTCGTTGTTCTGTGTTTGACGGAAGGCGTGTTTCCACGCTACGTCACTGTACGCATTATTTGACCGGTGTTTAACTTGACACAGGGCCTTTATCCCGAAGGGTTTCAAGAACCTCGAACATGGTCAGTACATGACGTGGGTGAACTACACGGCATACCCTTATTCACGGGGTCACTTGCACATCACGGGACCCGAGCTCGACGACCCGTTGGACTTCAACGCAGGCTACTATGGCGACGCCAATGACATTGATATGAAGAAGCACTTGTGGGCGTACAAGAGGGCACGTGAGATCATCCGACGACTACCCATGTTCCGAGGCGAGATCGCTTCGGAACATCCCGCGTTCGCCACCGACTCCAAGGCAGCTTGCACCATCGTTGGTGACGATTACGACATTTCTGCTGTGAAGAACTTGGAGTATTCTGCTGAGGATGACAAGGCCATCGAACAGTTCTTGCGTGAGAATGTTGAGACTACATGGCACTCACTAGGCACCGCCAAGATGGCGCCTCGTGAGGACTTGGGTGTCGTGGATAAGGACCTCAATGTCTACGGAGTAACAGGGTTGAAGCTGGCGGATTTGAGTATTGCACCCAAAAATGTTGGCGCCAATACGTGCAACACGGCCCTCCTTATTGGTGAGAAAGCAGCGGACATATTTATACGGGAACTGGGCCTGTGCAAGGAGTAAATTTAACGAAATCAATACGGACGTATAGACTGTTGTAATGTTCGTTGGTAGGGATGAGAGAATATGATATTGATCTCCAGACAAGTTTGGTTCGTTCATCGTTGCAGGTTTCTCCATATGCTGCACTGTAACCGTTTGATGGAAGACTACTTCGGATTATTGTCTGCCTGTTATGGTGTCTTTGGGGAAGACGCCAGAGCTATGCTCGCAACCGCTGCTTGAGGGCGTTAATATGGGAGAAAATATCTTGCGACAGCGTCAATCGTCAACGGGTGCAAAACCTGTTGGGTTTAGGGCGATGGGCGCGCTCCGCACACAAAGCGCCTGTGATCCCTGGTAGTGAGGCCAGTTGCCTCGACGACCATCAAAACCTCGACATACCAGTACAGGAGGCACACTGCCTAACCCTACACTACCTAGATCTCTACACATTGCCAGGTGGTAAGATACCTAACTACCTAGGGTGGATAGGTGCGTAATGCAAGAGGTTGAACCGCCGAAAATTAGAGAGCTAAAGGGAGAGATTAACTGCCAAGGAGATCTAAACAGAGAACGGACCGGTGCTAGCTAAGATGGTCGTGTTGATGTCTGGCCTGCTTCGATTTGGGCACCCACGTTGTTCCTGTCACTAGGTATCTGCGTGTAGAGGGCACCCTTAAACACGAGACCGTTGAGAGGCTACCTATCGGCGTGGAAGAGACGTGTAGTGTAAGACTCAGCTAGGTACACAGGGTCACTCAGCTCGCTGAGAGTGAGGAGCCAACTACCAAGCCAGATGGGTAGGTAGTAGACGCTACAGTCCCACTAGTGTAGCCATGAAAATGACGCGAGCGTCGCCGACGCTGGGTGTGTTATTCCTTCCAGGAGTCACTGACTCACTGCTCAGGGGAAACTGCAGGTATCTAGATCCGTCCGTCCGTAGGTATGGCGGCGCAGTCGTGTACGGACGACGGAGTAGCTACCTAGTGTTAAACTAATAGTGTAGGAATGAGCCTTTGAGACGCTCAGCACCTACGTCCGTACCTTAGTGAATTTCAATTCTTTTCAACGTTCTTCCGTGACGACGTTAACTTGCTACGCAGAGATGAACGGGAAGTTGGTTATCCAAGGGCTGAAAACACTTAAGACCTGCTACGCACGGTCAAATGAGGTCAGAAGGTAGTGTAAATGTCAGAATGCGATTTAGAATATCGTACTCGACAGAAGAAGAAGAATAAAAGGGTCTTCGTCAGTCGAGGAGGAAAAAGGTAGACTATATACACAATTTGACTAGGTGATCTTTCTGGATCCTTCGCTCATTCCTTTTCTCATCTACGGATCCGTACGTCCGTACCAACGGCTGATCTAGGTAGGTAGTGTTCGTCCGTATGGATTAGAAAATAGGTATACGTACGGACGGACGTACGTACACCTACCTACACTAGGTGCAAGCTCACGGATCCAGATCCAGATACCTACGAAGGTTACCCCATAGAAAGAGCGCTTGCGGGTCTGTACTTCTTGTATGTACGGACGCTACGGATTAGATGTTAGATTTTAGAGTGTGATGGTTCTCGATTCTGGACCTGACTTTGGGGCTGTCCTAGGTAACTACCATAGCGGGAAAATGCATTTCTCGAGAACGATTCTTTACTATAAACACCACCCCTAATACAAGCGCAACTGCGATAACAGTGAAGATATTAGACATTGTTGTATCTGGTCTGGTCTGTATATCTGTAATACATATTCGGTGCGTTCATGTGTAGGTAAGAATTAGGAAGGTGGTAGGTATAGGTTTGTTTACCTACCTTGTACGTGGATACGCGTAATGCTAGGTCAGAATAGGTGTAGTGCGCCTAATTCTACTAGGTACAAGTGTGGTACGTGACAAGGTGCTCCAAACAGGCCTAAAGTTTTACCGGTCTTAGTCAGGAACTGATTGAGGACCACGGAGCTGAGCTACGTCATGATCACGCAATTTCGAAGTCAAGGTAGATGGACAGACCGACACGTACCCGTTAGCTTGGAGTATGGGATCCGAGTCGCCGGTGACGGGAATAGCGATGAATGGCTGATGTCAGGCATCAAGGATGTATTGGATCAGCCCTCAGTCTCTGTCCGCCTTCATCGTTCACCAAAAGCTTCACTGTGGCTTTCACCTGAAGCTCACTCAAGTCCAAACCTACCAGCCTGGATAGTAAACAGCCGTGACCACTCGGGTTTTCTAGTATAGTTGTTTGTGCTTGAGGACCTAGCATCATACAAAGAACGCTGCATCGTGTATGTTTATTGCTGTCAGGAACATCTAGCACTCATAGGGACAAGGAAACCAGAAGGTGGGCCTCGGCGAGGCACTAGGGGGGACTACCTAGGTAGGTAGAACACAGATGCCTATAAGTAGACTGGACCGTCGCCTTGTAGAAGGGGAGGTTCAGGATTCAATGACCATTGACTTCTACCCTATACCACCGCATCCTCGCTGTGACCTCTCAAGCGATACTTTATCTATTTCGTCAGTGCTGTCATGATAGACGCCAAAATCACCACACTAACCCTGTTACTGTAGGCGTCAGGGTCATCACCAAAGAACGATCGGTCAGGCCAACGCATCCGGGCAATTGTAAGAGGGTTCTTCCCAGAGTGAGAGAGGGGCTAGTAGATGCAATCATGGGGTTATACAGAAGACTGAGCGCGGACATCGAGGTGGTTGATGTTATCATCATCGGAGGTATGTACGCACATCATCAATTTTGTCTTTCAGCATCCTGACCATTCGAATCAGGTGGAACGGCCGGATGTGTCATTGCAGGGCGACTGGCCGAAGCCGACCCCAATCTTTCAATCTTGTTAATTGAAGGCGGGACGAACAATGATGAAAATCCCGATCTTGCAATCCCAGCAAAGTTCGCATTCAATATCTCACCCAAGACTACTTTGTTCCTCCACTCGAAGAAGTCCGATGAACTAGCAGGGCGCTCCATCGTCGTTCCTACCGGAGGCATTCTTGGTGGTGGATCAGCGATGAACTTCTTGATGTAAGCCGACTACCGTGGATTTTAGTGTTTCCGGAGTCGCCTGCTAAATTGGAAGCAGGTACACACGCGCACAGCGAGACGACTACGACTCATGGGCCACCCCGGGGTGGTCTGCTAATGAGCTCAACCCGTATCTCAAAAAGGTACTAAGGCTCTGTCACTTTCGTTGCGGTGTCTGGAAAGTGTGCTGATTGCATCAATCCCCCCTTACAGTTAGAAACCTATCACGGTCCAAGGGATGAAAAGAACCACGGCTATTCGGGTCCTATTCACGTCTCCGACGGCACACTGCGCATGAAGAAAACGGATGAAGCAATCTTCCGGGCCACCACAGCACTTGGCTGGCCACAAGTATCCGACCTTCAGACCCTTGACCGCAACAATGCCTTCGCACCATGGAAGCACTATATTACGCCAGATGGCAAACGATCGGACGCCGCACATGCTTTCATCCACCCTCTTCTACGCGACGAAAAGCATCCAAATCTACACGTCCTGATCGAATCACAGGTCGTCCGTATCCTGTTCGAGGAGAAGCGAGCCTGCGGCGTTGAATTCAGACCGAACCCATTATTTCAAGAAAAAGGAGCGTCTACACCAGAACGCACTGTCCATGCCCGGAAGCTCGTCGTTTTGTCCAGTGGTGCATGCAACAGCCCCTCAATTCTAGAAAGATCAGGCATTGGGGCTGCAAATGTTCTTGAAGAAGCTGGAGTGCCGCTGCTGGTGGATCTGCCAGGCGTTGGCCATGATTACCAAGACCATCTGACGGTGAACGCTGTCTTCCAAACATCGCTCGAGCCTCATGAAACTATGGAGGAACTCTTGTCGGGTGAATTGAGCTTTGAAAAGGCCACGAGTATGGGAGACCCACGCCTGGGCTGGACTGCGATAGGTGTTGCAGGCAAGTGCCGGCCTACCGATGAGGAAGTGCGGGCCCTTGGTCCCGAATTCAAAGCAGTTTGGGACAGGGACTTTCGAGACAAACCTAACAGACCTCTCATCTTTATGATTGTAGCCAATGCGTAAGTTCATCGCCACGTCAGTAAGATCAATCATTGACCGAACCTAACACGAACTAGCCATTTCCCCGTTCAGCCCGCTCCTGTCACCCACCGGCATATGTCCATAACATGCTGCACACCGTACCTTTACTCGCGGGGCCATCTCCATATCACGGGACCCAACATCGACGACCCGGTGGACTTTGACGTTGGATTCTTCCAGGATAAATCGCGTTTCGATGTGAAGACACAAGTTTGGGCGTATAAGAAGGCACGAGAGGTCATGCGTCGAACGCCATTCTATCGCGGCGAGCCGGCGGAACATCATCCGCCCTTTGCTGCCGATTCGAAGGTAGCCTGCTCCACATTTGACTCTGATTACAACCTGGACATCTCCAATATCAAGGACTTAGAATACTCCCCGGAGGACGACAAAGTTATCGAGCAATTTGTACGCAAGCAGGCTGTCACGATGTATCATTCAATGGGAACGGCGAAGATGGCACCACGCGACGAATTCGGAGTCGTGGACAAGGATCTCAACGTGTATGGCGTGAAGGGTCTCAAGGTCGCGGACATGAGTATTGCGCCCAAGAACGTCGCTGCGAATACAAATAATACCGCCTTGGCAATTGGCGAGAAGGCTGCGGATATCATCATCCAGGAGCTACTAAAGAGATAGATCAATAGATTGATCGATATAGCCCATTCTAGCGCCTACTTTGTAGAAAGGAGGAATTGAAACAATTTAATGGATTGCCAGGACCGAAGAGAAGATTTGGACATCTTACTTGAAGAAACAACATGATTATGCCGGCAGAAAGCAAAGAGTGGTCGAGAAGAAGGTACATACACCCACACTTACGAGAGGCCAGTTGTCAAGAGGAGACGCTATGGCGGCATAGGTATACGTAGATTAGCAATATACACAGAGCAAGAAAATGGATCTATTGTAAATTTTGCTGAACGACCTGAAGCTGAGCTGGTCGATCGCTGGGCATGTAAGAATCAGTCGATCGGGCAGGATTCTACGACAACTGCAGTTCCTGTCACATAAGTCACAGCTTTAGAAATAAACAAGGGATCATTTCATATCGTGTATTCGAGGGCCCATGGCCCTGCTACTGTAGTTGATTACTAGGTGCAATGCGAATCATGTCGCAATATCCTTCATTATCCCGAACGTATCCCCTGTTCGTCGTGAAACTGCGACTCCGGTAATCATGTGACTGAGTGCCGTACGTGAACGGGTATGTTGAGAAAACCGTTACTACTAACGCATTGTTAGTAAGTATGTAGATGCTAAGGCGGAGAGGGAGCGGTGCAGATACTCACATGTTGCTGAAGTGACAAAGACAACAAATAGGCGAAAAGTCGAAAACTTAAGACAAAACATAGGAAAAGCAAAAGTTGGCGACAATTCATGCTGCTAACCATCCTTGAAAACATTGCGTCGGCAGAATCCGGTTAAGACCTCGGACATTGAGAAACATCCTTGTTGCGCCGATGATACAAGCAGCAAGCTCCGATCACTTATGGGCATAGGCCCAATCTCGGACGCAAATGCCGTTCTCAGCGTAGGCGGCGACTACATCGGGATCGTGAACAGGGGTCTCCTGGGTATCCCGTACAGGTGTCTTGATAGGAGCCTTGCGGGTGCTTGTGGGAGCGGGGGAGGGTTCCGAGTTGCTTGAACCATACTCCGGCACGTAGACGGCCAAGGTCAAGAGAGGACCTTCCGGATTAGAAGAGGCGGTTGATCCCATCCCCGTAATTTCAACGCCCGGGGCGGAGTTAGTAGGCGAGACGTTGTTGTCAGAAACAGATTCCGATTCGACTTCTTCAATCTCATGCTGAGGTCCATGTCTAGAGTCGGAGGCAGACATGTGAGAACAACTCATATCCTGCCAAGTGAAATATTTGTAATGGGGACGATTATCGCGAGATTGGCGACCAGGTGGGAGAGGAAGAATATGGATGACACATAAAAAGATGTTCCTAAATTCCTGTGCCTACCAAACTTAAATAGATTTGCTCTTCGAATCTATTAGTACTGTAGTAACCGTTTCTATATCCATCGAGAACCATTCAACTAACTTCGGGTGTTTCAGGCAGAAGGGCCAATACTTCCTCAGCGAACAACTTCTTGACATGGTCAAATACATTCGCGAAAGTTCCCAGGAGTCGTGATCGATACTTGTCTCCATGACTACTTATTCATCTCTCTCCCTGGTCTCACAATCTGGCTTCGCCGCCTTTGTCGTGGGCCATTCAAATTGAGATCAACTCACACCGACTGTGAGCATGATATATATGTACATCAGAACCATGGGTTGAGGAGCCTTCCTAACAAAGTCAAACGAAGACCAGGCAGCACCTCTAGAATCATTGTGTCTCGTTATATGGTGCTGCAAGGTCTGGCGGATGAGCAGATCCTTAAATCTAGGTATTGTTGCCAGAGTGAGGAATGCGGCCTAGCCTTAATTATGTCTCGGCTTCCTTAATGCTGGTGAAAATATTCAAGAACGCTTTCGGATCCTGAGCGCCACTAAGATTGTGTGTTTGCCCTGTATCATAAAGTCTGGAACTCCTGTAACGCCATTCCGGTATGCCTTCTGGACTTCACCGTCGACTTCATCGCCGCCCTTGCCATTCTCCAACTATTCCTTCGCTTCACTTCTTGCCAAGCCTGCCCCTTCAGCAGCCTCAAGGAGCATGGAGTGGGCTGTGATATCCCCCCCGTTCTCAAAGTAAGACTTGAAGAGCTCGGCGACGATACGTTTCTCGACGTTGTTGCCCTTCGACTTGCCCAGCTGGATCAGGCGATGCAAGTCTCAGGTGCTACCAATGCGGCCAGCGACAGTGAAGTTAATACCTTCTTCTCGAGCAATGGAGGTCAGTGTCGGGAGTATCATCTCCACCCGCTCATAACCGAACTTCTGAATCATATCGTCCTTGATAGGCACATCAACAGCCGGTGATGTTGGGTCGAGATAGAAAGACGCCCAGGTGATGGTGAAATTGTCATTCTGGCTAGCTGGATATGTCTTGCGGTACAGCTCAATGGCGCGATCCAGACGCCTCTTGCCGATGTAGCACTGCGACGGATTTAGAGTGGCTTCTGTGTTGAGGTTAACATACAGAAAACTTAGCCATGGGCAGACTGTGTCCGACACAATTTTGTTGATGAAATAAATTCATCATTTCGGGATGCGGATTCTTCACCCGGGACATGTACGTATTCCACTTCCAACCGACGACTCCTGAAGAGCGAACGCGACGATTTGGTGATGCTGACCATCCATGATCCCCCAGAAGATGAACCGATTGTGTCGGATATGCAGTGTATATCCCTACCTTTCTCCCTGGCCTTCTCAAGTTGGCCTATAATATCGTCAGATTCCAACCTCATAACGCCCACACAGATATGTTTGGCATTCAACCTATCGCGAGACTGTGGCTGTCTCGGAGGCTCCTGTCCTTGGCTCTCACTCACACAGAAGATTGGCCTACCAAGTCGAGCCTAGTGGGAGATCAGTGCGATGTGAAATATTGGAACAAATCCGGGGTAAATGTTGGGGTAAAAGAAGATCACATGATTCGAATCTCGGCTCCCTTCCTTACTCAGTACGTAGAATGGAGATTTAATATCCAGACTTGCAGAAGCCACAAGTAAGTACTGACACAGTGTGTACGTTGACCTGAAGAGCCACCAAGCCTCGTAGATCTTGATATGCATACTGTATGAGTACTTGGTAGTAGCCAGGGCAAGTACGAATATTAAAGTCTCCAGCCCGTGTAGTCGTAGAGCAGGAGCAACCTTATAATCTCCTCGTCTCCCCCCCCCTCCTTTTGTGGTCTTCACTTAACCCCAACCCTCTCTCTCCATTGAGATTTTCTTCCCTTCAGTTGTCTCTTTTTCACAACTCCTCATAACTCAGTGATACCTTCAATAACAAAGCTCGATTGTAACTCGTGTTTCTGTCCCATCACGGCATTGTCAAGACATGTTGTCGCTTATGATGCATCAGTTTTTAATGCCACGTCATATTTCTGCCTCATTGGGTTGCGTTCCAAATCGGCCCACCGCACAGGCATGTTCGTCGATGATTCAGTGAAGCCTGTCCATTGCCCTGCCTGCTATCATGCTTTCCATCCATTTCTGGTGAGGCACATAAAGCCTGCATGAGAGCAAAAATAAACTGATATATAGCACCGATGTGGCGAAATGACTGCAATTCTCGTGAAGTCAACAGTCGGACCCTGCTGATCTGAGCTGTTGTAGCTGTGGTACTAAATGGTCCGGACTGCCAATGACAGACAGCGACAGACAGTTTTCGGTGTGCGACGAGGAAACAAGGACCACTTACATGAGAGTTAGAGACTAAATGCTCCCGACTGACTTCCAGGGAAACTCGTGCTGCACCTGAGTCCTGTCCGAGTATGTGGTAGTCAAGGGGTGGACACCGCTGTGGCGTATCCGTGATGATTCAACCTGACTTGACGATAGTGATGATGGCATCTATCCCCGCTGACCCGAGTTTCTTTGACGACCAACAATTGGTTCTCCAGCAACAATGGTGTACGTCGGATTTATATCCGTTATGGATGTTCCATCTCCAAAGCAGGACGGCTTGCCAATGGCTGGCGACCAGTTCGGATTCGGACGTCCCTACGGAATCGAAACTCGAGATGTCTGGATGATAGGAAAGAAAAATAACAACAACTCGTTCCTCTCATCCGTCGTCGCGCTGGAAATTCGATATCGATATAATTTTATTCGACTTTGACAGTCCCTCGAATCGTCAATCAATTGTTTGTCTTGTGGGTGCGATCGAATGCAGAACGCACTTTTGTCTTACCATCGCTTTGGGCAGCATCAAAAGCATCAGTAGGGCTGTTCTGGTAGCCAAAGATCAACCTTCCAACAGCCAGATTGCCACATATTATAGGCTGGTCAAAAGCCATTTAGGCACCTTTGCCGTCCTGTTGTTCTCAGCTCGGTTCGCACCTGGGTATTCATACATAGGCTGATGGGCAGCTCATTTCGGCTTCAAACAATTGCGAGCTACTGCCGGCTCGAAGTTGTTAAGCCGCTAGGTACATCCGTTACTGGTATGTAGTACCTAGATGGTTGTCTGATCTCTCCCACCTATCTCCGTCTCGGACAAACAAGCTAACCCGGCAACCAACCCCGCCCGCTGCAAATCATTAGTCTCAACAATCGACAACCGGTAGGTAGGTCGATTCAACGCTGGATCCAATGGGGGAATAGACCTGGTTGACTGGGCATACGGGAGCGAACATGAAGGTTGGCGCTCTGAGAAACCTTATGTGGATCGAAGCAGGCGGATTGTCCATCTTCAAGTCCAAGGAGGAACGCTACGAGTCAGATGGCTGTGATCTACCATCCGCTAAGAACTACACTACAGAAAACATCGTATCCGGGGGAGGGGGGATGGCGTATGGGTCGAATCTTGTGTCTGAACGATTTCACGCCTCATCCGGCCTGGAACTTGACAACTGTCAATCGAATCTGGTGTCAGGCAGTTGGTAGTCATCATAGTAAGTGGAGAGAATTTCCTTGGTGCACAAAACACAAGTTTCATCCCGCCATTGCTTTCATTCAGGACAAAGGAGAAAAAATGATGCTTCCAGATATGCGGAGACGTTTGGTGTGATATTTTACAAGTTCCCACAGCGGCTGGATGGTGAGGTATCTCAGCGGCGGTGAATACTTCCCTTTCCATCTGTACACACATACCTGGAGACTATGCAGCGAAGCCCCTCATGCTGACTGTTTCATACTCCGTTCTTTGTCCGTCCCAGAGTCTATAACCCTCTATTACTCTATAGTGGTTTTCTCTTCGGGCGCCTGGAGACGCGACATCATGCTTATGATACAGCGGGTCAATTTCTCGAATCGTTCCCTTCACGACGCCCTGAACATTGTGTGAAGCCCAGCCTCCGTAAATGTGCAAATTAAAGTGTTTAGGTCTAGTGAAATTGGTCAATGTTGTATACGACGTGTTGGGGAAATGACGGGAAATACGTACGAACTTGGCCATGAGGGCAACCATGAGATCGAAAAGACCAATGGCTTCGACGAAGGCAAAACCCAGAATGGCGTAGGAGAAAAGCTGGCCACGGAGAGCAGGGTTGCGAGCAACACCGTTAAGGAGAGCAGCGAAGACAAGACCAATACCAATACCGGCACCGGTCAGACCAATGGCGGCGGAACCCATACCCAAGTTCTTGGAAACCTCAACCATGGCTTGGGCAATCTCGGAGGAGTAGGCACGTCGTTGGAAGGCTTGGCGGGTGGTGGCGCTCAGGATCTTGGAAACCTGCTGGCGCTTAGCAGCCTGGAAGGGAGTGGCATTGCCTATGAGGTAACATGGTCAGATAATATTTCTTTTGCATTGGGGCTGGTCGTCAATTCCAAGTGAGTGGCCGTGGCCAATTGGCTGTTTTGCGGGATAAAAAAACATACTGGTGATGGTGCGCTTAGCAGCAGTGGTGGCGAAAGAGGCCCGGACGGCAGGGCGAGCGACCTTGCTGCCGATAGAGGCAACAGCGCGGGTGGCGACGATGCGAGCGGAGGCCATGGTGATGGATGTGGATATGTGGATAGGTATGGAGGGGAGAGACCTCGAGTATGAAGGTGAGCTGATGAAGGGATAAGAGCTTGAGGGAAAAAGAGGAGAGCTTGGTGATGGTGCGGTGGACGGGAAGAAAACTTTCACGGAGCTCCAGGAAAATGACAGAATAATTGTTCCGGGGCAGGGCATTGGCCACCAGCTGTTATGGGCACCGTGCCTGATCAGTGGGTCCTGAACTGTACAAAGTATGGCATGGAACGAAATTCACACCAGCTACAGCGCCGAGGGGAGGTATAGGTTTTTATACGCTAAACTACAATAGGTACCATTTGGGAGGACGGACCGGTAACTGCTGAGGGTTACTTACAGTGTGTGATGTACAGTGATGTACCGCACACTACGAAGTACCTACATGTTGTGTACTGAGGTACCTGACTAGGTACCTACAGTATAGCTACAAACTGTCGTGTACAGACGTACAGACGTACCGACAGAGGTTCTCGGTACTAGTAAGTAAGTGAGATGTACCTACCCAGGTACCTTAGGTACCTGACTGTTCGGACGGTGGAGGCTACCCAAAATAGACAAGGCTGTCATAGGTACCGGTAGGTATTTGATTGCTGATTTGCTACGGATCCGTACTCAGTTCATACAGGGAGATCGGGATATATCGGCTGCAGCGCTTGTCCGAGATTGTTTGGCCCCCAATTGCAGTGTTTATTTCTCTCAACCAAAAACAAGACAGAAGATAACAGAAAGAGTTGCTGCATTTCTTCTTGGCCTACTTAGGAGAAAGGAACAGGTGTGCATTGGCAGCCAACTTATTAACATGTCTGTGTCAGGAAAATCGAGGGCCATAAGTTGCAAACATGTCCATGATGGCGGCACAACCAGAAGCAACAAGAAAAGAGTGGAAGTACCTACTTCGTACTTACGTGTGAGTTAAGCCCCCACAAACTAGGTAAACTAAACTCTCCACTTGGCGTTGTCCCGTGGTATCTACACTACGCTATTACTGGTGCTGCAAGAGCTCATGACGACGATGAATCCATTAGTGGGGCTTCTCGGAAGAGGCGGGAATGAGGGCGGAAGCGTCGAGGAAAATACCTATAAAGAGAGTGTGTATCCTCAAGACGAAGAAGGTAGGTAACAATAGGTAGGTAGACCGTTACCTGATGACTACCTACGGATTATTGCGTCTCAATACGTTCTCACACAAGCCATGGGCCAACGCCGCTCAGTCAGCCGTGCAGGCTTTGCTATGTGGATTTTAACAGTATTTGTTGGGCTAGGTAGGTATTTCCGGAACGACTGAACCAATGAGAACTCGACACTTCCTCCTTTGGCCTGACCAATGTTCATGTCAGCCCCTCTACCCAAAGAACCAGCGTGGCCAGAGACGCTCAGTTGTTCCAGACGATAGGGGATCTGATCGAATCGTATTGTACTAGGTATAGTTTGTGTAGGTATGGTTGCTAGGCGCTTGAAGCGACCAATCTGACAGAATTTGCTTCTTAAGTACCTACATTCATTCTACCTAAGGGAAGGGAGAAAGGAGTTTTCTATACAACCGTGATCCAGGATCGAATCCCGGTCGAAATATACCTACGCGAGAGAAGTACCTAACCTACCCATCCTTGCATATGCCTCAATTACCGACCTACCACGACTTAGAGGTTCAGCCGGCGAAGAAGGACAAGATTTTCATACGAGGCAAGTTCAAAATCACTGGCATTAGCACTGAACGGCTTGGTAGCGTCGGTATTCTCAGCCTTTTTTTTTGTCCTGCGTTGCATCATCATGAAAAAAATTTTATGTATTGTGTATTGTGGTAATGAGTGACCTGGGATGACGGTGAGATCTGACTGTGATACGATGTACGTCCGTACCTACACGACTGTACGAAGTAACTGTAGGTAGGGCACCTGGATGAGATACCTATAAAACTCATGCGTCGCTATACTGGTGATATAGTGGAACTTAGCAGTCTAACCGGCGCATCCGTTTTCGTCCCAAATCGCTCTTCCGGACCGTCGGTGTTTCACACTGGCTCTTCGCCGTCAACAATCTCGATCTCAACATCAACAATCACCTACTGAAGGTTAGATAAGGTTATGTATGTACTTCATGTAAGGTCCATAGTGCAGAAAGCCTTGGCTGAACGAGATGTACCTACTGTAACGCGTAGCACTGCGTAAGGCGCGCGCCGATTAGGTACAGCACGGCACAGTACATACGTGAACTTGGGTTCAAGCGACCGATCTCGAACGAACGAAGGTACAATCTGCATGCAATGCGATATACCTAAACGACCTGGCCCTTGATCCGTTCAGGTTACCTACCTTGGGTAAGTAATCAGCAGCAAAACCAAGCAAAAAAAGCCGAAAGGCATTCACACACCAAGCTTGATACGAAGTACTCGTTGCGTACATTCATTGATAAAACACTTACCGTACAGCCCCGAATCACAAAACCGCAAAGCAAAAAGCAAAAATGTAAATCAAAACCCACCCCTTTCCCCTCCAAAAAAATAAAAAATAAAAAATAAAATAAAATAAAATAAAACAGAGAGAAAAAATAAATCATCGACCAGCACGGGACTCGAACCCGCAATCTTTGCCAAATCCCGCTCATAACGAACGCCGGAAAGCAACGCCTTACCATTAGGCCAACCAGCCAATTTGGAGATGAGGGGTAGGGGTGCAAATTGATGTCATAATTGCTCGGTTGTTTTTTTTTTCGGTGGGGCCCCGGTGCGCATTTGGTACTTATGGTACGAAATACACACGTGGTCGAGGTTATTTCATACACTACGACGCTAGGTAGGTTTTTGATAGGCTGGCTGGCTGGCTGGATGGGATTGATTGATTGATTGAATGATTGATATCCGATCGCAAGTTATTACAAGACGAGGCAGATGTGTATGTAGCCTGTAGTGTACGGGATCGGTATGAATCCGTATGGACCAGGGTCGTATGCATGCAGAGCAGCATTCGCGATGGGCTCGCGGGATTTTACCACCACGACATCTTTTATACCCATCCTCCCGTCTAGTTTACCAGCAGTAAATTGGCAATGCCCAGCATTCCTTCGTTGTTGTATTAGTGCATTGTAGCTAGATAGATAGATATACATATAATATATTCCGTGCCCCAGACGCCTCGCTTCCCGTTCCATAGGTAAGGTATCAAGTCCCGAAAGACAGTCATGCCCAGATAGCCTTCGTCCTCGTAAAAAGTAGACATTATTTCATCCCTCCGAGTCATTATCGTCAACCTTCTTGATCGCATATCCCTCCACGAACCCACGGGGATCACAGGCCTTAGCAAGCCCAATATTATTAGCCCGCGCCCAGGCGCGGACGGCGGCCTTGTCAATCCTGACCCGGTGCACAAGTGGAATCCTCACCTCTTTGTCTTCCTTCTCCTTTCCCTGCGTATTAGCATCCGCAATCCCGTCCGTCTCGCCATGCCGCGCATATTTCGGCGGTCCAAGCCCTGCTTCTTCGACAACCCCCATCTCTCGGAGAACAGCAAGACAGTCCTCTGCAACAATCCACGTATCACGAGAGCACTGCTCCACGTCGACAACAATGCACTCTTCCTCCCCCGCTTTCTCTTTCTCTTTCCCCTTTTCCTTTCCCTTTCCCTTCTCCTTTTCCTTCTCCATTTCCCTTGTTGTTGGCCTGGCAGTATGAGCGGAATCAGAAGACGCTTTCGGGAGATCCAACTCGAGGATCCACCGGACGACTTCACCCGCCCAAAACCGCTTGTACCCCTTGCGTCCCAGCTCCGAGATGGGTTTCTCCGGCCCTCCCAGGATACCCTCCCGTCTTGAAATCTCATAAGAGACGCCCATAAGTAACGCGCCGAGCCCTTTCTGCTGCCATGGCGGGAAAACCAAAATACACGCTAGATTATTATTATCCCAGGACATTTTCTCTTTCGAGAAAAAGCCGACTATTTGCGGTCTAGAGGTGGAAGGGCAGGATTGCGGATTCGGCTGGACAAGTGTCGAACTCTCGGATTTAGAGGCTGAGTTGGCCTGTGTAAGCGCTGATGTTTGGATTTCGCAGGGCGGAGGCGTATAGACTAGCAGGAAGTAGTTGAACCCAGTAACGTCGAAGAACACAGACTTGTTATCTAGGAAGAGTTTTGCGAACAGGGAGAGGTTCTGACAGAAGAGCTGACTGACAATTAGTATATGAAGCCAAGGTTACATAAGAGTAGTGATAACATACTCCCTCACTGTCACCATCTACTTCCCAGACGCTCCACTCCCCGCTGTTGAGTGCGGCTTCATCTGTCGTTTGACTACTATCATTGACCCTCTTATATTGCCCTTTCGCCATCCCTGCCGTAGTAGTTGATGTAGAGCTTGGCCTTGGTACGCTTACAGTCGCCGAACGACGCGGGTGTGTATAGACCTTGGTTCCAGGTACATGTCGTTTACTTTCACAGTAACGCACATGCTGACACCATGGCATGATCTCCTTCGAGTACTTGAAACAACATGGACAAATATAGAGCCGGTCGAGCATGGGCGGCGCACGTTTTCCACCGCCAATCTTGGGATTGGCAGCACCAGCATTGGCCGCGACATCGCCTATAACTTCTTTCCCGTAGTATGATGGGTACCAAGCTTTGAAGCAAGTATTTCCGAATACGACTTTATCAATATTACGGTCGGACCGAGGGGTACCCGGAAACTTAGGGGTCTTGGGCTTGTTGGTCGGGTTGTGATTAGGTGTGATGGTGGTGCGAGACAGAGACGCTCGGCTTGAGCCTGCGGCGGCTGGTAAAGGCCGTGTTGAACGTGACGAGGGCTTTTGCGCGGGTCTGTGCTGTTGTGAAGGAGAGGAAGATTGCAGCTTGGGCGGTGGCGGGGAGCAGGAGTGCTGATGGGGGCGGTGAGGCTGCTTCGACTGGGCTACGTGTTTTTTCGTATTATCTGGAGAAGTCGATGCTCGCTGTACATGTGCTATCGGTGCTTCTACTTCATCAGCTTCTTGTGGCTCAATTGTGACTTTATGTCGCGTAGTCCTTGTCTGTTTCGTATTAGTAGCCAAGCCCAGTTCAGCAACTGCAGCGTTCAACGCGTCGCTTTCCCTCCCTCGAGATGTCGGCCGTGATATTTCGGCGTCATGTAAATTTTCAATGGTGTTGGCGCGCACTCGGCCACTTCTTAATTGATAATCTGCTGACTCTGCACCAGTGCTGGTATCTGGGTGCTGACGAGTTGATCGACGCGTAGTTCCGTGGGGTAGGGGGGGTTCTAGGCCGGCATCATGGTACTTGCGCTTCTGGGGTGCCATGCCGCCCAATTATAGACAGCTCTGACAATTGGAGATGAAAGTTGTACCAAGATATATATGACTTCAAACATTTTACATTTGTAGACTTTGCAAAACGCCCAAGTCACTTCTCCGGGTCTGCTAACCTACTAACTCGCTGCTGCTGTTCACGGTGCTTACGTAAATGAACCTGTCGTCTGCCGGTTCGCTCTGGCTTTTGCACGTGACATAGCCGGGTAAAGGGTACCTACCTAAGGTAATTATCCTTAGGTACGGACGTACGTACGTACAGAGTAAACATACCTCATAATGTACGGATTACGTCCGTAGGTATGTGCTTAACATAAACAAGATACTAGAAGTAACTACTAGTACGACCTCATATTTGACACGATGCTGGTGGTAAATAGATTGTAAAATGTAAAATCCCTTTATGTTACATACCTAAAAGTATATACTGTATGCATAAGGACTTACATGATGTGAATGCGTTGAAATAGAGTGTTAAAGATTATCGACAACAATTCAGATTCCTGGTTGCTCGATACTACATACCCAGGTAGTTAGTAATAGGTGGAGATAACGTGAGTCAGAGGCGAAGATGGTGTAGGTACATGTACACACACGTACATTATGCACGAGCTTTAACGTACGAAATACAGCGACCAGCAACACATTTTTTGAAAACCAAAACAGTACATTTGTAGTAGAATGATGAATGCCGAGCAGATGTCTACTTAGCCAGCGAAGAGAGGTGTGGAATGCCGAATTTTGCTGAATGAAGTTACCCGCACTCCTACCCCCATGCTATGAGAATAGAATTTGCCGTATCTAATACAAGGGTGTTTGATGGTGTATGTATGCATGACTGGCTGACCTTTGATCATTTTGTTGACTACTAGCCTTCATTGCAGCGCAGCTTTGAGCCTTATGCCGTGGCGTTCTGACCAATATGTCCCCTGGGGCACGTCATAGGCCACGCCACATCGAAGGACCCAGCAGCGTTTCAAAAAAAAAAACATGGGTTTCCATATTTATATGCCCTCAAAATCACCACCGAGATCATCTTCATCCAAGTCACCCTCTTGTATCTCCTTGGCCATCTCTCTTTCGCGTTCACGAGCCTCTTGTGCATTCTTGAGTTCTAGCCGATGCTGGTTCATGGGGAAACGCATTGCCTGTTGGAGAGAATCTTTGTCAATATAGCCCTCCTAGGAAAACAATTGCGGAGACGTACCTTAACACTTTCATCGTGTAGACCGAGACAGGCCCTGATACGATCGTGAAATGCCTCTCCGGGCTCCCGCGTGGCATAGACATCACCGACCTCCTTACTTTTCATGAAGCCGTGCTCTCTATCTAGTGTGGCCTCGATCACACCATCGCGAATTGCCTTGGCGACTATGTATTCGGCACTCTCTTCGCTCCCCAGGTGTAGCCGGATGCATATGTCACGAAGCGAGATTCGGCTGTAGCTCAAACTCATCATACGTATACCAGTCTTTATAACGTTCTGACGTAAACGGAGGATAAGAGTGTAGGTACCGTCGTTACGGAAGATGGCGGCATGTTTAGCAATGGTAGTTTCGAAATCCTCCAAATTACCCACGCGCACTGCTTGCACGAGCAGGAAATACGGACGTAGCGCCTGCTCCATATTGGAAGTACGGAAAGTAGCGCGCTCGGGTATGTCTCCCATCAGGAGCTCGACTACAAGCAAAAGTTTCGTGGCGGTTTGAGCGAAACCAATCGCACAGTTACTCGCTGGTGCTTTTCGGCTAGCCGCAGTCAAATGCTCATGGGCCTCAGTGTACCGCAGCTGGATGGCTCGGATACGACCAAGGTAATACAAAAAGCGCGCAACCTGTGTATTAGCGGCGTTCTCGGGGAATTGGGTATGGGTCACAAGAAGATCCGCCTGTGAGATGTGAGAAGTCATTAGATAGTTTCGCAGCAGCAGAACAATGACAGAAGCCTGCGTGTCGATATCCTTGCGCAATACGGCAGTTCGCAGCGCAGCTAGAAGCATCGGCCGGATCGCGATAAGAGGGGATCGAAGTGATGGAGGAAGCGGCGCGAGCTGTTCACAAAACAGGGAGTAGTAGAAATAGGCCTTGGCGGAAAGCGAGTCCAGTGTTCGCCTGTTGAGAGAGTGTATCCGGTCGGCCAGACTGTTAGAGAACTCAGCCCCCTGTTGGAACTGCTTGGTATCAAACAGATAAACTTGGATAAGGATCGCCAAGAAGATATCAATCTCGGGAATGTTATCCTTCATTTCTTTCTTGCTACCGTTTTTGGGCGTTTTGGAGTCATTATCAATTTCCATATCGGCACCATACTGTCGTCCTAGAGGCGTGTCACTTTTGCCGACGGCAGCAAGAAGCGACTTGGCCACATAAGTGGATGCGACTGTAGGCGGGAAAGTCTCGGCGATAACCTGCGCAAGGATTTCGGGAGTGAGTCGTTTGCGAAGGGATGAGATGGATCGCAGAGCGCGTAATGTAAATCTCGAATCAAACAGAGCTACGGCGCGATCGAGGAGAGAGAAATTGCTCTTGATATCTGTAAAAATCATCAACGCGTTAGCAAGGCTTCAGGATTGAAAATGAGTTCGATGATAATAATATAACCAGGATAACCTACCCGCGATGGTCTGTGTGACTGGGTCGACCTTGACCTCGAGATCCTGGGTCTTATCCAGGTCACCCATATCAATGTCTCCCTCAGCATCGGTGGGTGGCGGCTGTGACGATTGTTTTGAAGCTTTGGAAGGTGGAACGACGACTGTCATGTCCTCACCCTCCTTGACACCCTTCTTTCCTTTGCCCTTCATAGCAGCCTTCTCATCTGTCACGTCAACATCCTGGTTGTTTCGGATGCTATTTTCAATAGGCTCATTGCCGTTTGATTGGGGCGTCTTGCCCGGCATACCGGCGGCTGTAAGAAAGGAAGAATAAGCTGAAAAAGAGGTATGAAGTGATACCTAGGTATAGAGTCAGCCTCCGGCTCGCTAGATCGTTATAGTTCTGGCGGTAGCTCGGTTGGTATTATTTCGGCTGATGGTGACGAGTTCAATCCGCCAAGCGCACTACGTCAGACCGAGAGCAGGGTCGTCGGGTATGGTGATGCACTGATGGTCTTGGAAAGACCGATTAGAGGACGTTTTCCGAGATACAACAGAGATGAAATGTGGTGCGCGGTACCTCAATGCACAGAGCAGAAGGCGAAAACAAATACCCGCTGATGTACAATACTTTTTATTTGAGTACTATGAAGACAAAGTCCGAAGAAAAGCAGTGCGAAGGAGTGATGGTTTGATGGGAGAATGGTTGTGAAGGTGGTGGTGGTGGTAGTGATGCTGGCTTGGTGGAAGGTGGATGGACGTTGATACCTAGTCAGAGATGGATACGGAATACACTAACAACAACATGAAGGGGCCGACAGTCGACAACGGATGACAACTGCCAGCTGGTGTCATCAAGGTGGTACCTGGGCAGGTACCTACCTGCCTGTAATGGACGCTCCGAAGTGCCCTGAAGGTAATCCGTACCTAACTATTCCGTAGGTACCTCTAGGTAGCATAGGTATACGGATCCGTACCTACCTAGGTACATATAGTACCTAGGTAGTCCGTACAGTTGTTTACCTCACAGAATTACTAAGCCTGGACGTACGGACGTACTGAATGGTACATTGAAGTTTCTATGAAGTTTCTACAAAGTACAACGCAGAGCGACTTATCTACAGCCCTACTAATTCACTGACGAAAATCAAGTACCTACCTAACACTACGAACTTCTCTCCTCAATCCCGGGCGCGAAATGATAGTGCATGATGTAATCATTCCTCAGCTGGCGCGATTGTGCACCGAGTTTCTAGTGTACGTACGTAGGTTACCTAATCCTACAATGTACGAAGTACCTCGTAGGTACCTACTGTACAAAATGGAGCCTGGTGACGTTGTCGAGTTGGTGCCTTATCAGGCTTGTCCGGCCGAGACTTGCTCGCACGGGTCCTCTCGTACCATCCACCCATCATTAATAACTCGAGGCAGCCGCCGCGCGCGTTCACTGTCTTTGCCCTCTACACTAAACGTACTGTACGCAGCACTTTACGACCTGACCTACCTTACTTGGTGGGTGTACCTAAGTACAGATTCATATCGAGTTGGGTTCTACAGTCAGGTACCTACGTAGGTAGTGTAATGCACTTTTTCGGGACTCAAGAAAATACCTAGTCAAGCGACACAATGGTAAGTCAAACAAACAATTCATTGCTGTTGTGTCTCATTGCGCATGAAGAGAAACTTCTTGGCTACCTACTTTTAGGGCTGGCTCGGTATGGATTGGTATCATGAATTCTGGATTAACCCTCCTAACGCCGAAACCTTCCATGCATGAGCAAATCCCCTTCAACCACCGGAAACGCCCCTATAAAACATTCATACTGGTGGGACCAAACGCCTTCCGCCTCTACAACCTGTCCATGCGTGAAAGAAATCTCATTCCTCGTTGCAACGCCATATTCTGAATCAAGTCTGCCGCAGCTCACTACATCCAGTTAATGCCGTTTGACACCGATGTAGATGAACTGACTTCTTCGATACTGTTGCCAATGACGCCATTTACGGCGAGTGTAGTTGTGGTATTCCCCGCAAGAAGGTCGCAAAACGTCAATTTTAGCAGTGAATCGATTAGCTTGCTTGGCTTTTGCACGGTCCGTACGGTCAGCACGATCCGGCTCTTATTTGTCGTCTTTTCCAGATGTAACCTTGGCCGCCTGGATGGCGCTCATCTTGGCGATCCAGTTTGGAGATGGCTGCACTTTACGGACGGTTCGAAGCTCATCAGACGTGTAGCCTGGGATGCGAATGTTGTAAACACGCTCGAGAACCAACTGAATGTCGCGGATCTCCAAAATCTTACTGCCGCGCTCCTTAGCCAGCCGGCAGGCCATATGGAGAACACTGTCGACGAAATTGTCGGCTACATTCAGAACAGACTATACAGGTGATCGCATTAGTGGACATGGGCGTTAAAACAAACTGTGGAGGTAATCATAAATAGAAACAGAAAGACTTACCTCTTCAACATCTGGTGTGAGATAATTACCATCAGCACCAGGAGAACCACCACCACAAACCTGGCGGATAAGTTCATCAAGCTTCTTCTTAGATAGGACGTGATCACCTTCGGCATCAAATTGGGGGACAGGCATTTTTGACACAACGGGTTGATTCATAACACCACCAGCACCGTTACCTCCACCGTAAGAGGGTCGGCCTGGTGTATTGCCACCACCAACAGCCACAGGTTGGGGTGGGGCTGTTGCTTTCTCGTGCAAGGTTTTCGGAATAGGCATCTTAGATGTCAACGTGGGTGTGGGCTGTGTGGGCTGCGGATGCGCATGGCTGTGCCCAGGTTGTGCTGCCATCCCGACTATATTAGAATTGATGCTAGAGTTTGCCATGTTGCTGGTTGAACTATTTGGCTGCCCGGTGATGTTTGACGATGAATTTGCTCGATTCACTGCGGCTGCGTGAGTCAGAGCCCGAGCGTTTCCAGTAGGTTGCTGAGCAGATTGGGGAGTTTGAACACGAGCGGACGGTTGTGTAGGTGTGCCTGCAGATGACAAGTGCGCACTTGAAGCGGTAGCAAGAGCGGTATTGATGGAGGGTGGATGTTGTATATTGGGGCTGGGCTCTGTTTTTATTTGTGTTGGCAGGGCAGGCGCGGGATGTGATATTTGTGCAGGTGCGCTTGTAGTCGGGTTTGCCGGTGTGACAGGTGTTTGTGTTGGGACGGGATTAGTTGTTGCCTGGGGTTGAGCCTGGGAGGGTTGAGGCTGCTGTGTCTGAGAGGGTAGTTGCGGCCCTCCAACAGCACCGGCACGATTTGCTGCTGCAATCTGGGACGTTTTGGCAGCATCCATGGCGGCGTTTATAGAAGCCGTTGGAACTTGCATCGGATGCGTTGATGCCACTCCACTCGAATTTCCCCGCTGCATTGGCTGAGGTCGTCCTGGTTGCTGAATCGAGTTTTGCACCTGTGCGCCATTAGTTTGGCTAGGTGCCTGCGCAGCTGGCATCTGAGCCCTTACATTCTTCACATAAGTCTCAGCTTCAGTGTGTGCCTTCTTATCTTGCAGTCTCATTTCCTGCAGACGCTTCAGCTCCTCTGGGGCAGTCGGTATACCTTTCTCTTGACGATCCTTGAGGAGCGCATCATACTTTCCAACCCGGTTTCGAAAATGCTCCATGTGAAATAGCGCTCGCGCGTATTTAGTCTTGGCCTCAGCAAGCCATTTCTGACCCTGCTCCTGGGAAAGCTGAGACGGCATTGGGAGATGTCCCCATGGAAGCTTGTTTACATGGTCGATGATATGTCTAGGGATACTCGGCTGTCCCGTCGTGGCTATCTGGTTTGTCGTCGCGGTCGCTGCTGCTGTTGTAGCTGTTGGAACGCCAATAGTAGGTACATTTGGAGGCAATGTCGCAGAGCTGGTGGGATTGTTGCTGGCCGCAGGTGCTTGAGGTCGATTGGGGGGCATAGCAGGCTTCTGTACTGTGGTGGCCGCGCCTTGAGATTGTGCCTGTAACTGAGCCTGAGCCTGAGCCTGGGCCTGAGCTTGAGCCTGAGCCTGAGCCTGAGCCTGAGCCTGAGCCTGAGCCTGAGCCTGGGCCTGAGCCTGGGCCTGAGCTTGAGCCTGAGCTTGAGCCTGAGCTTGAGCGTGAACTTGAGCTTGAGGCTGAGGCTGAGGTTGAGGCTGCACTTGTGACATGGCCTGGGCTACCTGGGTTGGTTGCTGCTGCTGGGTCCCTGTCAAGCTCGTCTGGCCTTGAACATTGGCCCGGTTTCGATCATGCAAAGCCTTGATCTTATTCATGACCATACGCGAGAAATCGGCGATCTTTTGCTTGGCTGCCTGATGTTCTGGAGATTCAGGCGGATTCTGCTCCACCTTGGTCCAGAGTTGCTGAAGACCTTCTTCATATCGCTGCTTCTCCTGAGGACTCAGATATTGTATCGTTCGCATGTGCTCCGGTCGGAGGAAGCGATTCACGGGAGCCTGCCCCTGGGGAGGCTGGCTTTGCGGTTGTTGGTTCATTTCGACAAGATGCTCGGCGGAATGATTGGGACGCTATAGTATCAGTTGCACAGGACATAGGCAGAATTAAATAGAAAACAAATGAATGGACGCTGATTAGTTTTAGGCGGAAGAGCAACTGGTGATGTTTGGGAAATGGAGAACAGTCCGCGTTGTTCTAGATAGATGGCATGGATGGTGATGGCATTAAACGCGATGTGCAATGATGAAGGAGAGATGGAGATGGTGAGACAGGTTCAAGGCCGAGACGACAGCCCTCAGCTTGCAAGCCCAACTATCAGGTAGGGTCCTCATCATTAGAGGTGTGGCTGGCGTAGTCAGTACTTGAGAGATACATGTGAGATACCCAAAGAAGTGTGGCGCATTCGGAATATTAATACCTTGTGGGTACTTATGAAAGTGCTCCGTGCAGGTACTTCTAAGGTATCCACCTACCGGATACATGTGGCTTTACACGTCAGCCCTACCTCCTTAGAGGGTATGGAGGTTACTTCAGTACCTTAGTACCTAGGTACACTACACTGCCTGCCTTCAAAGGCTGTCTGCAGGTATCGAATACCTAATATGTAACCTACCTAGGAGGTAACTTACCAAAGCTTTGGAATACACGACATACTTCGTCAGGTACTTTTCACATAAGATTTCAAGACCGAAATTTCAATTGTTGGGGCGCATTCTGTGAATCTAATTATTAAAGAATAAGTTTTGCTTGTTATTGGTCTCGCTCCTCAGTGTGAGTGAGGTTTGAAACAGGTCGAATCTAAATCATCTATCCAAACAGACTAGGTAGGATGGCAAATTCGCTCTCCCGTGCCGTGCTGCTATCTATACTTATAAGTAATCATGAGCCTTGTAATCATAATCATTATCATCATCATCATGAATGAAGGCCCCAACGCTTTTCCTTCCATGGCCTTCATGACTGTGGTCTATAGGGTAATGTATGTAAATAGGTCAAGGTCGGGAAGCATGAGTGACTTGACCGTGTACCACTCAAAGGTTCGCTTGCTCCCGGGTATCCTTTTACCGGTGATACGATCCTCTCGCCTGCGAGGCCGTCGTTCTATGGAAGCCAATTGCGTTTAATATCTCAGTTCCGATTTCAATATACCTCTTCGAAAGAGTTGCGAAATCAGATCCGACAACAATAATGCCCACAGATAATTTCTTTGGAGACGTGGCATCTTTTTTCTCAGATAAGGTTCTGAGATCCAAACAAACATGTGCCAAAGTACCGCGTTCGAAATTGGGTGAACGATAAGGTATGAAAGATGTACAGTTGCTTGAGTCATCGGTCTGCTCGATGCCTCATGCGTAATCAACTTCCATAAATGAGAAATATGGCAACTCGCGAGCAAACAATTCGGCATCGTCTATAATAACTTCGTCGTCGCTATTCGGCTCCTTGAGCTCTTCAATGCGTTCCGGAAGATGCCCAGAGAGTTGGATGCTGGAACGGTTATCGCCCTTTCGCCGCACCCGTCGATAACCCGGGCCCGATTCGCTGCCGTCAATCCACGGCATCAAATCCTCGTGGTCGGAATCGCTATCTCGCTCGCTAATTGTACGTTTGCTGATACTGCCAGATTTCATTCGACGAATGCGCCGTGCTTGGCGATCAAGTCTCAATTGCATACGAAATTCGTCGTCATCGTCTAATTCCTCGTTATCTGAGTCAAAAGTACTCAGATGTCTGACTCCGGCCGTGAGAGCGGGGTCCAGGTCATGTGCCGCGCGAGATCCGGAACGACTTCGCTCTGAGTCGCCATCATATTCGATTGCATAGGGTCGGATAACTTCTAGCTGTATCTCTGCGTCGCTATTGAACGAGTAATCGCTTAGTTCCTCAACTGCAAAAGCAGCCTCGTCAATACGGATAGTCGCACCGCCGCTTATGGCGGCAATAGCAGCAGCGGCAGTGGTGAATTGAAAACCGAGACGTGTATGGAGTTCTGATATATCTGACAGAAGCGGCTCTCGGAGGCTAGCTGAAAACTCAGATTCGCCGTCACTGGAGTGCGAAGATCGGGGCGAGATTTGCTCCGTAGAAAGGTTTCGAGTGTAGCTGAATTTGGTTCCACCCAGAGGCAGGATGTTGGATCCCGAGCCCTTGAACTGGCTCGTTTTCGCCTGACGAGACGTGTTCCCACTAGAAGTCAAGGGTCGACCTGTTGTGGGCGATATCGTAGTCGGTGTCTCGGGCGGTGAAGTTGGCTGACCACTAGTTACAATGTGGTCAACGTTCAATGCGGGAGTCTTGGGACGCATCATTTTCTGAGTGTGATATCTCTGGTGGGATGACTCCCTCAGGAGTGAGTCAAGTCACTGAGTCGCTCGTAACTTTATCGACGAATTCAACCGGGCGCAGCAGTGTGGGATAATTGAGTCGCCAGTAGATGAAAAAGCAGGATATGGAGGATAAAGAGAATGATATTATCGGTATGATATCAAGGTGTGAAGCCCCAGAGCAAAAACCTCCAACGTGGAGAACTTGAGAGGAGAGTCTGATAGCTTCTCATGATAATACTTTAGAATATTTAGGTTGATGCAGGCGAGCTATCGCTGCACAGTTTCTTCGGACGAAGAAAATGAAATCGGAGCCAATATCTGTGGGCGTGGAGGGCAGACCCGATATAGAACGAATTGGTCTTGTTGAACCAATTAAAAATGCACGTGTTCGGCGAAATTGACCTTCAGCGAACACCGTTGGCCTATGAACATTTGAAAAGGCAGCAGCTCAGCAAACAAGAGACAACAGAGTCTCGATGGAGTAGGCTAGGCCTAGAGGGAATGGGCCAAGTCGTTTGAATTTATACCTTTCCACGGTGTGGCACGAGAGAAGCAAGAGGGGCAAGATGAACCCTGGCGCAAAATGCTGGCGCAATTCGCTGGCGCAATGCGTTGGCTGCGCGTATCATGAGTCGAGAAGAAAAAATTGAACGGGAGCAGAACGGACGCGGGCTGATCCAGTATTTCTATACCGCGTGAGCTCACCGGAGCGATCTCATGCAGGAAAATAAGAAAAGTGCCAGGGGCGTGAATGGATTTGGGGGCGTAGCCAGCAGCAGATAGGTAGGCTTATGAATGCCAGCCAATATATCTACCTGTTCTGTACGTCCGCCGAAATTTTAATGATCACATATATATAAGACCAAAATTTGGGGGGGGGTTTTTTTTTTCCTTTTTTTTTACACCGCGGTCCTAGCATGGACGGTGTTGACGTAGCACCCGGTGAGAAGAGGAAGCGACTTGGTCAACTTCATTAGCAGCCTATGTCGGAGGATTTGGTAGTTTCGTTGCGAGTTTGGGCAGCAATGCTCCCTAGACTTCCAGGTTATCCCCGGTTCTCTACCTCCAGCCGTTCTTCTTTCTCGGAGAGGCAAACAATAGGTACTGTAAAGAGCGAGCCGTGGTAAAGACTGGAGGAAGAAACGAGGACTCTTTGGAGCCACCGAGCTGCGGGGCAGGAGGTTGACAGAATTTGGAGAAACAGGCATGAGTTGTCAATCCTTCAGGCCCTTGTTGAATTCGCTCGCGTGAGCACTGAGGCTAACTGCTTCAGGCGCTACTCAGCATTGCCTGCTCATGCGAGCGTACGTACGCTAGTATAGTGTCCTGGGGTAAAGCAGAAGTAGTGTAGGTACGGATCCGTAGGTAGGTATACATTATGTACCTACACGACGCTACTGTAAGTACGAGACAAGATGGGATGGCGGCAGTCTTCATGCCCAATGGTTATGGAGGGGCCTGTCCTGCAGGGTGGAAAGATAGGAAAGGTCGTGAAAGCAGTGGAGATGCTGCTTGGCTGAGAGGCCAAAATGAGACCCAAGCTGCATTTGGGTATCTACCTACCTAGTGTATGTAGGGAGTCACGCATCAAAATTGGTCGGGAGTACGGACGTACAAGACAAGAGACGAATGTCGTACTCTACACTAGGTAGTTACTGTACTTACCGGCAGTCTAACACAATTGGGTTGGGCTGATGGACATATTCCATCATTCTCTTCAAGTCGTTCTTGTTGGTGCATGTCTACCTAGGTAGATACCATGCTGAAGGATGTAACTGGTGTCTCAAGCGGTGCCCTACCTATTCCAAATATCCCATCTATCGACTTCTGCAATCTTATAGGCAGACTTCTTAAACACGCTGTTCAAAGTTTCGACGCCCAAGTTGGCAAACCAAAAGCCAGCGGGACGGGTCGGACGCACACTCTTCAGATGCAATGTTGAACTTCCATTGATCAGTTGATCATGATTACTACTAGGTTTGTACCAACACTTGATAGTGAGTGACCCAGCTTCGTTGCATTGATCTGACGAAGATCCATACATACGGTGGGCACGAAACTCGTACTGTAGGTACCTACCTACGGACCGTACATAAACGGAATATAATTGAGGGGAGCCTGCTCATGTTAGATTGTAGCCTGCATAACTAATCCTCCAACGCCCCGAAAGAGGTGTAAGTAAGTACTATGTATACCTAAGTAGGTGTATGTTGCTCATGTCTGTCTCTAGATCCAAAAGCGTGGACAATAACGGTACCTAGGTAGATACCTAGTTCTGCCTCTTCAATATAATGTTTCCTACTCTCTGTTTCCGACACGTACGACCATAGCTTCCGGAAAGCTCGGGATCCCGTCCGCTCTCCCATAGATAAGCCGGCGAGCGCCAGATTAGTAGTTGGGTCGGTGACGACCAGCGAATCCCTGGTGTTGTACGTCATTTAGTTATTTTTTTGAGCGAGGTTGGGGTATAGATTTTTAGGTAGTCCGTACGTCCGTAATCCGTACGGAATTAGGTAGGTAGAAAGTTGAACGTTAGCAGAAGTTATCCCGTACGGAGTGCATTTGGAAAGAAAACAGCCCTCAACCCCTCACTGCACACCAAAAGTGGTGCGCGGACCGCTCCAGTGGAGCAGAGCATTGTTTAGGTAGGTAGGTATACGTAGGTACCTATTGTCCGTATCTAGACTAGAATGGGCAGACCAATCGGAGCACTCAAATCTACCGATAATTTCGAGTTCGGAGAGATTACCTCAGCTGACTCAGATGCCCCACATAGTTCCATTTTGAGAATAGATCTAGAGTACGTCCGTACATAGTGCGTACATTAGATGACCTAAATTTCTGATTGGTTAGATGACAGCTTACCTAAGGTACGTCCGTACATTAGGTACGAAGAACCTACACCAGCCACGGTACGAAGCAACTTGAAGCCGCCATAAGCCACCTGCTGATCTGCCTAAGGCACCTTACCTGTGAATTGTACACTAGGTACCTCTAGGTAGGTACGTACCTAAGATAGGTACTTCGAGTTAGGCAAGGAGACTCACTGACTTATACTGCAAATCTACACGGCACAATTCTAGATACATCTTGTGGTGAAAAGGTCCCTACCCCTTTTGCAAACAAGCATTAGTCTCATGAGACTGATCTTGATTGTCAAATCCCACAGCTTTGTCACATTTGTGGCCAACAAATACTAGGTCCCCGCAAATACCGTATACGCAGCAAGAACTTCAAGGTTCCCCCAGACGAGCGTCTGACGCGTATTGGACACTACATCAGCATGTCGCTTCTTTCAGCACACTTTGAGCAGATTGCGATATCGTGCCAGGGCATTGACAGTCTTCCGTACGTCTCTCTACTTCATAGGTGGCATGTAGCTCTGCCTCTAATCCAAATCCTTTACAGTTTCCCCCCACCCAAGATCTTCACTAATGCCCTCCTCTCCAACCATGACATCACATCATTAATTCGCGACACCGAAGCCCACGAACGCGCTCTTTTCTCCGTCCCACCCCCACCGCCCCCAGTCACCGCCCCGCCTCAGGAGAATGTGAAGAAGTCCTCGCGCCGACAAACCGTGTTCAATGTTGCCTCTGGTGAAGTAACTACCTCGGCAAGCACAGGCCGGGGAGCAGCTCCCAGGCGAAACACGGCCGTCGCAGCGGTTTTGGGTGGCGATCTTCACGAGCAGATCCGGAGGAGCGAGAGGCGCGGCGGCAAAGACAATGTAGACGTCGAGACATTACTCAGAGGAGCCGAAAAGCTATGCGCGGTGTACCCGCTGCCAGGTGCGTTGGAACGGATAGCAGCGCAACGCACAAAATACGCACACAGCCGGAGTACTCTTGCCTACTATGAAGCCAAGGTTGAAGAGCAGGCCGAGGCCCTGGGGCAGATGAATAAAGACCACTGGAAGGACGGTGAGGAGGAAGACGAAGACGAAGACGAAGATGAGGATGGCGCCGGCGGGTATGATGATGTCATCACGGAAGAAGACCTGGAGAGGACACAAGCAGAAATCCGCGACTTGGAGAAAAAGAAAAAGGACCTCCAAGAGAGACTCCGTGCCATGGATAAGGACCTAGGAGGCTTGTTGCATATGTAAACCCGGGTTGAGAATTTTTCTAAGTATAAGATACCCCTGAAAAGAATGGCGTTCTCCTGGCTGGTCACGGAAATGGAGCGGCGGCGACCTTGGGACGATCACCGCTAGAATTCGCACGTAGTAGGATTATATACCGTCTCAGAAAGCCCTTCGTGCATCGCACTTGTAAGTGTTGTGACCCTGCAACACGATATGCCACTTCAATGGGAATGCGTTGCTTGGGGATCTCCGTGAAGATCGCGAAGATATGACCATTGCATGAAGGCTACCTAATATTAGACGACGGCATAATGACTCCTTCGCTACGGAACTGTCATCCTCCAAGGCGTATGAATTTCTGGTACCGCTTTTGGTGATTCAATTAGGTAGAGAACATACGGGACTCCTGCATAACCAAGCACTCGCAACCATCGTATTACCCTACAGCACAACCTAGGTAAACCCTATCCGTTTAGGAGTCACCACCCTTCTTATTCACCCTCCTTCTTGGGCGCTATCAAACGATTAGTTTCAATGCCACTTGGTGTTCCTCTTGACTTCTCGTTCCAATGAGGTGTTGCTTTTCATATCGACAAGGGGAGTTACTCACGTAAATTCTTCTCCCATTGACTCGGCATCCCGCGGTAATGCGAGCGGAGAACTTTAGGGCCCGGGCCGGTCTGCTGGACTTGCTCCTGCGATGCACCGGCGTCGGCATCCTTATTGGCGGCATCATCGGCCTTCGATCTATCATTTGTTGGGGCACTCTGGCCTTGGTCTTTTGCCGAATCGCTCATAGTGGATATGAATGACGACAGTATCACCCTGCTAGCTTGTTGATTTGTTATGTAGGGATAAGATTGGAGTTGAAACTACCTAGGTAGTATTGATGGATATCACGTTCAGGTCTAGGTATGCTCCGTATGTAGGGTGAAGAGGTTGGATACAGCGAACAAGATCTCCGACAGGTGAGTTTACACGTCTGCCGGTTAAAGCATTAAGATGGCACGATGTGACTTGATAGTGTGACGTCACAGCTTTCTAACCTAGGTGCCTAAGGCAATGAAATAATGTTACCTACGAAGTACGTAATTCAAGGCTGGCTGGCAGACGGAGCATTTTTGGTCACGCAGTATTCCATAATTACTTTCATCATCCTTCGGACCAAAAGACTTCAGAAGTTCACTCAATTTACTACTACTACTACTACTACTACTACCTAGTGAAAAAGTCATAAACAATCCGGCCAAGAGCATACTTCTGGCCCGCTGGAGGATAAATCCCTATCGCTATAAAACATGTAGAACCGCCGCAGAAAAGTTCAAAGCATAAATCATAGTGCTTGCTCGCAAATAATTCCCCATCGAATAACTTCGCTTCCTCAAAAGGCACGAACCGGGGCCCATCAAGTCCAATCTCTCATGTTCACCCCCCAAGTAAATTCCCAAAACGCTGCTCCCGCTTATCAGGCGACGTGGTCGTATTTTCATCTGCCCTTGATTTCATTCAAAAAAAAAAAGCAAAAGCCAACTCAGATATCTGTTGGTTCTGGCATATCCCAATCGGTGAAAATCACAATCCACCATTCCCTCCCATCCCAACTATACATTGCCAGCGTGCGATTTTCCAGTAATATCGCCACACCACCGCGTGTTCTGAGGGGCTCGGGTAGTCGACGAGCAAAGGCCTCGAGCTCGATCGCGAGGGCATCCATGGAAAATACATCTGTTTCATCGACCAATCCCTCCTCGTCTTTGCCAAGCGTGCCAAGGCCGAGCACCAACACACCATCCTCCACATCAGGATCGGGTGCCGTGTAGACAAGGACCTCGAGCTTGCCCAGCCAGTTGCCTGTGTTGGAGATACGTATCTTGCCGCAGTTTTTGACCTCAGCCCCGCTGTATTCAGCTAGCAACGCCTCGCCCGCCACGTATAGTTTCTTCCGACTGTTTTCCCAGTTCTTGTCGTCCACGATGGACTTTATTTTCTCCAAGCTTATCTTGCGTCTTGTATACGGGTCTAGCGACTCGTCCAGCATAAAGAGGGCTAGCGATATTTTGATTATGCCGACGATCCTGGCATGCAATCTGCGTGGACCATTTCGGCCTCGGCGGAAGTAGTTGGTCAGGGAGCTCCAACGCGGTATTCTTATGTTGGGTAGTAGTTGGTGTGGCCGTGATGAGTGCGTGTGTCGCCATCTGGTTAAGCGTGCTTTAAGTCTACGAGCAGGGTGCCGAAACCCGTCCCAAATTTTACGCACCATTGGAGTGAAAGTGATGAAATGATATTTGGTATTGACTAATTGAGGAATGGGTGTATTGCTTATAATATGTGAGACTGACTAGGAAGATGTGAAATATGCGATGATAGATCGATGATGGTGACAGAATCCTCGCCAGCTACCAGATGCTCAACTGTTATGCCCAAAGTCATTGTGGGTAGATCAGATTGATAGGAACGAAGGGGCTAGGCACAAAGCTTTACGCAAGCGCAGTGCAGAGAGCGACCCCGACTTGATAAGAAGCTCCTAAAGCTCATCGTCTCCAGAAGTTTCGATAGGTATACTCTATGTTGCGACTTACCTAGCAGTTGCTCCTTATGTGCCTAATGCACGGGTCCCCTTACTAGGTGACACTTGCAAAATCCGACATAAGACGTCAACAGCAATGAGGTACGAACGGGAGGTCAAATCCAAACCACGGGCTCTTACCTGTACACTGTCCCTGACAGAAAGCTTTCTGTATTCAATCTAATTAGTATCTTACTCTAAATATACCTATCACTGATGTAACGGAAGGACAAGGCGGCTGCCCGTCAAACGAGATATCTAGTCACTTATGCCGCGGTCTCATAGCCGCGGTCTCATAGTATGAAGTGGGCCAGAAATTATATGTATTTTGGAAGTCGACTTGATATTCGCTGAAGGGTAAATACAAATAGTAAATCGTGATCAAAATTAAGGCCTCAAATGCTCAATCGCTTTTCAAGCCAACCCGATCTCCTTCGTGAGTCGTGATCCTGTCAACCAGAGCAAGAAGAGGGAATGTACATGTTTCAAGTGAGTTGAGTTTGCCTTCCATCTACCTATCCCAAAGGTCGAATCCTGAAGAGGATCGCTCGCTATATTTGCATCGCTAAGATCTAACATGTCTCATCATTCAAATCATTCAAATCATTCGTAAAATGTCGTCCTGTCGCTGAAAATTTCAGAAACCCGAAAGAATGGTTGCTAGATGAAACCGCACACATCACAAGACATTCCGTACTCGATATTCTCGTACGTGAAAGGGTTGCCACATACAGAGCATTCTGGACCGGTCGTCATTCTGGAGAGGCCATCACGTCGATTTTCGGCCTGGCGGCTCTCCATTTCATCACGTGTTGGTCTGACTTTGCTCGAATCTACTCCGGGTTCTTCCCATAAGTTCTCAAGAGTTGCCTTGTCTGAATCAGCCTCACTGGTGGCTTGAGTCGAACGATCTGCACTTGCAGCTTCTGCGCCGGCATTGTAGGAGTCAGAATCCCTATTCTGTCCTTCAACTTGGCTCGGATGCTGCTTGTTGTTAGTACGAATCCAAGGCATGTTAAATCGCCGTACAAAAAAGCCATTCATCATGATGGGAATGCAGGTTCCTTCTATGTCGGCAAAAGACATATAGTTGCATACCTCTCCAGCCATATTCTGACCCTCAGGCTCCCTCTGGCATGATTCGCCGAAGCCCCCCGTCTTTCGAGTGTTGCCTTTCCGAGAGCTGGAAGGGCTCGGCTTTCTATTTGGGGGTCCCGATGCCGGTGCCATATTCAATAGCTGCTTGGGAACCTTGATTCCTTGAAGGACTTAGTAGGTAGTTGACCTTGTTGCTGGACCAGTAATATTGAAGTTATTCGGTACTGATGTTGTTAGTAATTGCTTTGAAATATTGTCGCCAAAACCAGGACTTTGGCAATACTGATATTGTTAGGAGTTGTTTTTGGGAAGTTCTAGCAAGCCAGAACCAGGGCCGGCTATACTATATATATTTTCTATTTGTAGAGTGTCTAAGCTGCGTATGTTATATGGCAGTCGCGATATCCCTTCCTGCGTCCATATGACAATGCTCCAGTCTGAAACCATAGTCGCGTGGTGGCTGCATTGTTCACAAGCTGAGCAGAGCTATGAGCCTAGGGCCATATTTGTATCATAAAGGAAGTCGTCAACACCGTCTTTGTAAGCATGACACAGAGCTCCTGACAAAGAAACAAAGTCAAATGGCAAGAACAAGTCGAAGGCCATATTCATGATGACTCGGCGTCGAAACGTGGCCGCTATGACCAGTTGAGTCTTTCTTAATATAATGAGAAAAATTGAAACAAGTGATAGGATTGAAGATGCCGATAATGACGGGGGGGAAGCCACCTGCACCCTTTGGTGAGCTTTTCGCCGTTTCAACAATTGAAATTCGAGACCTCAGAACGAAGGACTCATGTACGGTCGTGACTCGTGAAACCGTTGAATCAATGGGATGACTTTTAGAATGAGTGGTACTAAATCAATTCTTACAATTGCGATGTCTATTCATATTAGAATAAATAAGCCCTGTTGAGTCCTTGCTGGTACTCGAGAGTCAAGGGATCTTGTCGGCATCATTATCGGACTTACACCTATTCCGATTTCATAAAACCCGCAGAATAAGGAAAGATACCACTATGAAGTCCGAGTGTATTCTCAAGCACGCACTGCTGAAGGCTGTGACACGGACGAGAGCCGGAGAGCCGCAGAGCCGCAGAGCCGGTCAGCCGGAGAGCCGCTCGGTCACGGAGGCCACCTGGCCTACGCGGAATACATCGAGAATGCGCAAAAAGCTCTACGTACGGAAATAGGAAGAAAATGAATATGCCTGGCAGGAGTCGTATGAACGAGGATTTTTGCCTTTCTCTACAGCATGTGCCAGATATGCCCATAGACTGTGTGTGTAGCCATAGCGGCGAGGAGCTATAGTAAGGCAAGATACCTACGCCATTCCGTCCGTTTATAACGAAAACCAATATATATCACAGAAGCCTCGCTCGCCAGGCATAGGTAGACTACTTACGTCCGTACCTACCTAGGTACCTAGCAGAGCTGACAGACTGTGTGTGTTGTGTTGCCTTGCCTCGTCCATCACGGGTGGATCCTTCAGGGTGAGGTGGTCGAAAAAGCAGCAGTGCTAGCTATCATGACATACGGTGCAACGCACTGTGTACAACAAAAGGGTGATAGGTACCTAGGTACCTAACCTACCTATACAGAATAGGTAGATGATACCAAACCAAAAGGGGTTAGAAAATAAGTCGGATAACTATTGGTGTGACCGAAAATCAGGGGTCACCCTCGCGTGGTGGCCGCCGTGCTATGTGCATAGATATGCATTTATTAATAAACTTGGACGACGAATCTGCTGCCACGACGTCTTGTTTCTCTTGAAAATGACAATGAAAGCGTTCTTAGCAAAGTTCCATCGTTCCTCGGGGTCTCGAATCATAGCACCTGAAAGCATTCGAGATTCTCATGATATTTTCGCTTGCCTTCCGTTTGAGCTTCATATACTTATCATTGCTTACCTGGAGCCTGGCGACATAGATGCCGCTCTCGGTGCCAGTTGTATACTGCGAAGGGTATGGCTGAGTGAAGAGAGTTGGCCGGCCATAGCCGACCGTTGGTACCCAGGACTTGCACAACACATCCGTATGACGGGTTTCAAGGAGCCGGAGAGCAGTGAGCTGTTCCATCGCTGCCTTCACCGAATGTGCAGGCGAACTGAGGGAAAGTTCTCTGCGGCCATGCATTATGGTTTCGGTCTGGCCTCTGATGAGTTCTTCCAGCTAAGCAAAGTCATACCTGTTTCTGACGGCGGCGTCCATTCCTACGAGAGCGTGGAGAATCTCGTTATAGATGACGCGCAGCGCTACACTCGTTTTATGATTTATTCCAATGGTCGCGTGGCATGGTGGCCCGAAGCATACAGCATGCCGTACGAAATTCAAATTACCCGTTTTGAACAAACCATATCTGCGTTCCCAGCGTTTTCTAATACATTCCTAGGTATCTCGCTGTCGTCGATGATCTGCGGACGAGAGTGAGAAGAGCGTACCTTTTTCCAAACCATGACAAGCGTTCACGTGGATATAAAACAGCTATGGGCAAGACGCTTTTTATCATGGGTCATGAAACTAAGCTACATGTCTGGCATTTGGAGCTCAACCGCTTAGAGTCCTTTGAAGTGCCCGAAAATCCGGAACGTTGTATTACTGAAGGGGAGACTGTTCTTGTGGTATCCCAGACATCCGATGTGTACATCTGGAAATTTGGGCAGAAATTACAACATATCAATAGTAGGTAACCTCACGGATTATGTTTCGTTCGCCACAACGGTTATTAATATGTTTTCCAGTGCACAGGCTCTCTTGCTATCCAAGAGAACACGTCGTCTCTGGTGGCCCAACAACATGGCCACCAAGAATCTGGCTTTCTTCCCAACGAGGTTTACATCTTAGGTACAGCCGACTACTCATAGATTTCATACTATCCCCTACTGTCAGCGGCGTCTTCTTCGTGGGCACTCTGGCAATTGACGAGTCAAGGAAGCTAACGGTGCACGAAATACGCGATGGCGAAATCGCGGCAACCTACGTTTTAGAGGAGCGAATCTTTTCCGATCCGAGGACAACCGAGAGAGGGCTTTTGAGATGGGAGAAGCTGAACTCCTTTGGAGGCTATTCCTTAGTGCGGGTCATTCAAGAACCCGCAACCGCCGATGATGCATGTCCATGTGGCCGAAAGTCCCGGGAGCTTGTGTCACTTTGCTTCAATATCTACACGAGGTCGTTCTCGATCCTCCGACATCACCTGGGCGAGCTCAGCCCCTGGATATCCCATGTTTGGAATGACAGATTACTCATAATGGATGCCCGTTTTCACGGACGGCAGACAGCGACGACTCCTTGCCCTGTCATGTCAATTGCCCCGTGCAGTGGTATTGACACGTCCCAGAATAACATTGCGCCAGTACCGATGTTCACTACGATATATGATGATGTGCCATATGTCTGCCGTCGACATCAGTTACCGTTCGATATTGACAACTTGGGCGAACGACTAGATGTTGAGCATAGAATCGATGTTCTCCAAGAATTTTCGCCTCACCCGAGGTGGAATGGATCCTTTATTCCCTCCCTTTCAGAAATGAGCCCCGGCAGGCTAGTTGGCGATGACGATTTCTTCCTCTTTGTCAATACACCCAGTTATACGGTTCTCAGCTTCGGACAAGAATTTCCAACCAGGCCTCTCATCACGGAAGAGAGTAAGTCTTGGTGGAAGAAAACTAAAAGTAAGAAACCCTCGTATGGAATGATCCACACCACATAGTGACGCCGGCAATGCAAACTTCTACAAGTCGAATATTCTTGACATGGAAAAATTAGGGATTTCAACCTCAAAAAAGTCGCCCAGGAAGCACAGTCTGGTTTGTTTAGGATGTTTCTGCCACCAGGATGCCGCTGAGCGCAAAGAACGACCAAGGGGACGGACCATTGGGGCTTCCACACGCGTAGCGGCTTCGACGCCTCGCTGAAGGGCCAAACACCCATCACTTGGCTAGCCGTTATCGCGTGACTATAGCCTAGAAAAGCGTAAGGATTTATGAGAGGGGCTAGCTCCGCGTGTGTTCACGAGAGCAGCCGAAGACGGGAACGATTTAACTTGATGCATTTATGGTTCTGTTTACGATAGACATGAGGATTGCCTAACTACTAATACCGGTATGGATCCATCAGATACGCCGTAGAACTGCGGGGCCGCCCGGAAAGGACGTCGGAGGAAATATTTCAGCAGCCTAACCCAGATACGGAAAATCCAGTACCCAAGGAACAAACCCGACGCCCTCCCGAAGCCCAGCATATGAATTACGATCTACTTACACATGGTGCCCATTGTGAAGGGGAAGTGTTCGATGGTCAATATGATAGGCTTGGTTGATGAGGATCGTACATAATTCGAAATGATAGCTATGAGAATCGCAGGAAACGAGTAGAAATGTTCATGATCAAGGCACATACTCCGGTTGTCGGGTATATTTAAAAATGGAATCGTCCCACAACATGGCTGCATATGTTGTGCGTGCCTAAGACGTGATAAGACCTGCCACAGTCTCTGGTCAGACCTTCATCCCTCACGCGTGTGTCAATAAATACCTACGCTTGCCTCAATGGAGGCCACTGCCTATCTAGTATTCAGACTCAGCCCTTCAGCCCGTCCATTACAATTCACGGACTTATGCGGCACGCGCTAGGTGCCTTGCAGGCTCCTGCTGCTGCGGCCTTGCATAATGAGTCGTGTAAGGTAAAGGCAAGTATATACTAGGGACTGTATTGCTGATCGAGGGTACCGTGCCATGGGAGCATGAAAAGCTTTTATAATCCAGGTATCGATCAACAGACTGTTCACTGTGTCTTCGATCCTAGTACTGATCGACTTCACGTTTTTTCCGAATGATTCATCGGCGCCTTTGTGTAATTGCATAACAGTACTCCCGAGTAACCTGGGTGCACCTTGCCATTTCCTGGGAGGCAAATCAACATCGAAGCTTGTGCTATGATTTATCCGAGCCTCCCTCTTCTCCCCAACTCCCGTGTCTTAGGTATACGCAGTAGGTGCCTATATACGTTGTGGTATATGCTGGCTATTCCTAAGCTATTACAATACATACTCTATCATCTTACTCGCTCACGAGACGCCATGTCGGTATTACGGACTTTGAACCCTTTCGCTCCCCGAGGCTGGTATATCAAGCCCCAAGCATGACGCCTTCGTCCATGTGGTCTAGAGCGACGCAGAGGCGCAATCCGGAATAAATGCGCCGTAAATTTTCAGCAGATATCCACAGGCGATGCCAAAAGCTCAGTTATACAGTTATTGCTATCACTAGGTAAGCTAAAGAGGTTGCCTGTCTACGTTGTGCCATCCAATCCCTTGTATAGTGCATCTGCACACCCCGAGTCCCCGACTGGGTCTATCAACAAGGACATGAGGTGGAGGCATGTTCGCCGCCGAGTCCGTATTGAACGGGACTGATGCAACAGTTTTATGTTATTCCCCTCACGACCGGTGGTACATGACTCCTGGCACAGTGATGGGGGTTCAAAAGACGCTTTCTCGATGAAGCTTTGAGAGAGCAGGCGCTTTGAGGGACAGAGGATGTCCTCGGCCAGGGGCGAAGGAAGGCTTGACCATCGATCGAGGATATCTCCAATAAGATACTGGGGTGGAAATGCGGTACAGGTGCAAGAACAGGAGGCTTAAAACAAACAATCCAACTGATATGCTCACTTAGCTTTAGATATAATATCACCGCCAGAATTCGATCATATCGAAGCCGTTCTCATATGATTACGTCCGTACTATGAGTAGTAACACGCGTGGTTGCTACGGGAACATCATAAGGGGTGCAAGTTCAATCGAAGTTGAAGGAGCATGTGAATATATATCCTACTCTATAATACTAGGTAGGGGCAGTGTATTTTTGAGCTTTCCTGAAGCAACACATGGTCGAGCTGCTGCAGCATGGAAACCGCGTTAACGCGACGCTCAGGTCGAGGAGGTGCTGGGTATCAGGGGTGACTGACTATATGGACGCGCAAGGTATACTGCCACGGAAGTTACCTATCTCTGTCTCGTATTCTACCTCACATTATGTGTTTGTCTTTCAACCAGTTTGGATTGAACTGAGCATCATAAACAAACCACCGTGTATTAGTCTTGGGTGACTACGCCGTTGGTATAAACACATATTATTACTTCCACGCATCTTAGCTCTCTCTTCTCAACTGTCTCTTCTTTCATCTCTAATTTTCACCATTCAGAATCAAGGGCTATATCATCGCTTAGACGACTTCATTCAGACATCACCATAGTATCATTCTCATCACCCCCCAAGACGACTTGGCTGCCTGTGTGCTGCGTTCCCTGACTACGACGACGTAAACAAGAATCGGGCAAGAGCCGATTGAGAACGAGGCATCAAGCTCTGGCCAAATGCAGAACCAAGGAGATCCGGCGGATGGCGACCAATCAGGCGGTAGTAGTGGTCAGAATCACAAGCCCGGGATGCACGCGAACTCCTCAGACTCGGGCCAATTCAACCAGAACAACATGCCCCGTCTTTCATTGATGAGCTCGTCGCCGCTACTGGCTAACAACTATGGTAATCTTACTATAGGCATCAACACTGATCGTAATGTTGGGAATCCCATGAGAGCCAACGTTGACGTGCCCAGGCCGCCAGAAGAACCCAAGGAGGACTATGAGATCAAACTACCGCAAGTCAACGGCAACCATCGCTCACCGCACGTCAACGGCTTCCCTTGCCTGTTGGATAACGGAATTCCACCGCATAACGAGGATCTATTACGCTTTCTTGGCTTCGTCGCGAAGTCGAGTTCCATATTGAGGAAACGTATGTCTATGTCGTTAGGTTTGAGCAGCAGAAAGAGCGCACGGAAAATTCGCAAGACTCGGTGGAGAAATTCAGCACCCGTGGAATACACAGAATCTTCAGAATCCACAAAATCTTTGGCATCATCAGTATGCTCAGTGCGCGCGCAGCCCTCGGCACCCCTGGAAGCCTCCGCGTCCTCAGATTACTCATCATTTTTAGGACCTGTGGAACGCTCGTCACCCTCATCTTCAACCGATATACTCACTGCTTTCGAAAGCCTTGATAGATCTTTTGAGGAGTTTGAGAATAATCAAGCCGAGAAAGCAGAGTTGCAGCTAGCGGAGCAGAAGCAGGAGGCCGAAACTGCGAAAACCCCCGAGCCTATCAAATGGTGCGGTGGCAGTGAGCCAGCCAAACCTCCGGCCGAACTGTACAAGTACGTGCGGTTAGCGGAAGCCAAATGTCGCGCCCAGGCCATTTACGTCGGGCAACCTTCACCTGAATGGCTCGAGAACAGACCGGACTTGCGCACAGGTGGGCCAATCGCAGTCTATGCCATCTACCAACCTGAAATTAAAGGGCTTATATACAAAATACTCACGCATCATTCTACCCCTGAGGATGTCAAGGATACACCCGAGATCGAGTTCAAGAATATTCAGCTCAGAGAGGACTTCGCGGGTCTGGAGGAAAAGGTGGTTGAGCGCATCACGAAGTTCCACCTCAATGCGGTCTGCGGGTACAATGACAGGACCACTTTGTGAGTGAAGACAAAGAAGAATCCGATTGAAGGAAACAGGGAAAGGCTGTGTTGGACTTCTGGTCAAGGAGCTTGAGTCATTGCGGTAAGACACCTCGCTGCGGCCCGAACCGCGAATATGCTAAGGTTTGAGGCAAAAAAGTGCTGTCGAGGATAGAGTGTCTCTTTTTGGTACGGTTTTGGTTACAGGAGATAGAATCAAAGGATATACATTTTGCGTTCGCACACCGTGAGGATTTCAGAAGAATAACCGCAGAGTACACTGGAGAGTATTGAGTCTGCGGTGATAAGGAAGTGATGGATGTTTTGCAGTACATTGTCAATGTGGAAAAGCAGACTGGGATCGACTCTGGCGTCTTGAGGAGGATTTGGCAGGTTGACTGATTATGACTAGGCGGAGTCGATGAACTTGCTACACGCTTGTGTTTGAAGAGAAGGAACATGGTTAGATGGATATGATTTGAAATGGGTTGTACCCAGTTCTTGAATGGTGTGCGCGCCGCATCCTCATTACGCTTCTTCCATCAAATGATAAGCCTAGGACTGTGTGATAAGTTGGAGCTTCTAAGCCAAAGCCCCTATTGTAGTATCTGGAAATTCCCTTCGGATGAATGTATCTTTCTAGGTACATTGAAGCTTTGCCTTTCAATTTTACTGCTGGATTCAAATGATGCTGGGATTATATCTGCTGCCTCGTCTAGAGGATTCTGAAATTTGTCGATAGGTTCTCGTGTACTAACGATGTGTAATTGATGTGGTGCCAAATATACTCTAAACGACGTAAGAGATGGTAGTTGACATTCTGAATAACCTCTCGGCACAGCTCAGTCTTCGTGCAGTGACTGACCTGGTAGTCCGTGTTCAAGTTCAGCAAAAGTCTCATCATCACGGTTTTGGCAGCTTGATCTTAAGGCCTTCGTCAGTACGTGTCGATCACGATAGCTCCTTATATTGTGCATTCATAACCTTGACCTAAATGTAGGCGGGTGTCGACATCAGAGAGCTGTTGATGGTCGGGTTCCTCGTCGTGACCGGCGCCACGGTAACGTTTGCTATCTCAGCCTGCTCTTGCTGACGGAGCAATTGATATTGACTCGCTTCTTCGGAGAGGGGATGTCCAAGCTTGCCGAGTCCACCGTTGCCCTCGAAAAGACCAGTCCGTGACCGTCCAGGCCTAGCATCATTCAGACGCAGGAAATGTACCGTAGATCCTTTTCCCACGTACGGCAGCTCGCCGAGGCCAAGATACGGAAGGGTCATCTTTTCTAAGTTCTTGACTAAGATATCGCGAACTCTTCGACCTGCATTCGCAAGCCTCTCTATCCATACCACTGTACTAGCAACCTCAACTCATCGATCGTCATTAAGTATAGGGCCGACCGCAGCGATCATTTGCCAATAAGCCAGAACTTGCTCGCTTCCAGTCCTCGCCGATTCATTATAGGTCGATGATGTGGGACCTGGCCGTCAAGATCTTGACAGTGGTAGGTACGTAGTCCGCAGATCAAAGGCGCCATGGAAACAGGATAAACAACATACGAAGTACACTACATACCTACATTATACTAGGTAGGCCGCAATATACACTACCTGCCCACTTAGTTACTCACCACACGTAGGGCGCAAGGGGGTGTGGGAGAACCGGTAATTAATAACTATCACAAACAATACTCCGTACAATATTATACCTACCCATCTAACCCAAGTTTTATGCTCCCCTTGCAAAATGAATCTCGCCGATCAGAACATGTTTAGTAATACCGGCAGTGTAAGTACAGTACCTACCTAGTCCGTACCTACACTTAGGTGAAAGCATTTTTCTCACGAACTCCTAATTGATCCGGCCCCCCCGTTGTAGTCCTCGAGATTGATTGGACGAAGCCATCGCCGAGCCTTTTGTTTTTGATCGCTCCGATAAGATCGAGATTCGCGCTGATCGCCGACCCGATTGGTGTGGATCCGTCCTGTGCGCTTTTAGTAGGTATAAGTATTAGATAGTAGGTAGGTAGGTAGTAGGTAGGGAACTTGGCTGTTCGTCGTTTTATGCCTACCGCTTTACTACCTATGTACGGACGTACGGCACCTGATAATCTATTCCTTGGGGGCAAGTGGAAGATGTTTTTAACTGTATAATTTCTACCTATCTTGCGAGAAAGTAGATAAATACTGTACGTACTTCATACACAATACATATTACTCTCTAGGTTACATGGTTCTAACGGATGCTTCTTCATCCGAGGAGGAACAATTCATATCCTTGGACATATCTCGTCCTCCCATATTCACCTTTAAGAAGTAGGCAGTTACAGGCTGAAGTCTGGTAACTACCTAGTTACACATAGGTATATCTACCTAGGTAAGTATGCGACAGCCCGTCTGATCCTGTCATCCGAAGAATTACACTACCTAGCTAGGTACACACACCTACTAGGTAGGTATCCCTGACTACCCTAGTGCGATATCGGGATCAAATATTGGCCCCGAAGCGTTGACTAGCGCGGACAAAGTGCCGCCGTCTGCCCATAGTGTAGGTAACCTACCTACCTAAGTACGTCCGTACGTCCGTACCTTACCGACAGTAATAAAGGAGTCGACGTCAAAGGGTAAATTAGCGAACAAGAAGGAAACAAATCCCTATAGGAAGTGATATTACAAACAAGGGTCTCGGCAATGACAGGCAAACTAATTTAGAGCCAATGACAAGACTCGGGGGGTTAAGAAAAACGTCATATTTAACCACTACTTACACCAGGTACGCTACCAGGCACCCGAAGTCGAACCTCGAACCTTGATGGAACGTTGTCGGTTTCGTTCACGACATGACTGCTACCTACCTACCTACCTAGCAGTACCTAGCAAGGCCGGCTCCACGTCAAGTAAGTAAGTAGGTAGTACGCGTATAAGCCGTTACCGTCCAATCGCATGGATTCCAGCGCTCCAAAATAGGACGGGGCTGTGAAAGGCAAAAGCCCTACCTACCATTAGCAGTGTCAAGGGCCTAGACTGAATGAAGTCCATATAACGTTATGATTACTCCATCTTCGCTGGGAATGATGACGAAGCCGCGCGTCTTTGGAAGATAGGTGCTCACCTAAGTTACGTACGTAAGCTACCTACCTGTATTCTGTGTTCTCTAATATAGGTTGTTCATCATCAATGCCGCATGGGTTGACTGCCGTTTTCTGGATAAGCCTTACGCTCTTGCGTTACCTACATGGAGTTGAGCAACGCGCAATGCCGATGGTCTAAATTAAACTAACGGCGAAAAATTGGGGCATGCCGCAAATTACACTGCTGCTTACGTCCGTACTTTCGTAAGTTACCTATCCGTTCTAACTTACGTCCGTAGTGACTTTAGGTACTACGTAGGTTAGGTAGGCCTTTCATGCTTATGTACGTAGTTAGGTATTACCTACCTACCGCGGGGGTAAGATCGACGCCAGGATAAGCCTCCACAGAGAATACCTAGGGAGGCGATTAATGTCGGTAGTAGCGTGTAGGTAGTGTACCTAGGTTAAATGTTAAAACGTATCGAGGGAGGCTTTTCCGTTCTTGAGGTCAGCAGCTCAGTGGTTGATAGACCTCAATGGCGAAATCTCGGGCGCAGCATTGGATAGGTTACTCGAAAGCGCCCAAGCAGCGTCAGCGGCTGTTGTAGCTTAACTACACTATGTACCTAGTTACCTACTAGTAGTTTACCTACCTACTTAGCTAACTACCACAAGCCTTGAGGCCCCATCCACAAGGGCGGGTTCGACGGCACACCACGCTAGGCAACTAACTACCTAGGTACGTATCTCCTAGGTAGGCATGCATTCTGAAAGTCATAGGGGTTCAGTGCTCGCACATGGCAACACCAAGGCAACGGTAAAATACCTTCTTAGAACGCGAGGCGAGACGACGAGAGCGGAAGCGAGCTGTGGCGCTTTCACCATGGTTCCCATTCCGAGCTGGTGCGGCGCACATACCGAACCAAGGCATGTGTTGATGTAGGTACCTAGGTAGGTACACTACCTACCTTACCCTACCTTTCCTTGTGTCAAAATTTAGTGCCTAGCAATTAGACAGCTGTCTTCGAAGACAATTGGGAAAAAATCCAGTATGCAGGGAGGTATAAAACCGATACACTGCCCGCCAATCTACTTCTAGCAGCTTCGTGAGTCCGTGACGGTCGACGTACCGGTAACATGGGGAAACCCGCGACTCTTAAGGGGACCCGCCGGACAGGCATCATGGAGATACCTACTTACCTACCTACCTACCTAACTGCCGTACCTACGTATACACTAAAAGTGCTCAAAGTGCCGTGCATGAGCCCTAGGCTCTAGTTTACCTAGCGACTCAGCAAAAGTGCGGGTAGGCATGCGCTGTCTCCTTGATCGATCAATCCACCGTCCCACTCAGCTAAGCTATCAACCCATTCTAGCACCGAGGTTATCATCTGATAATATGGTTTCGTGGTGTAGTTGGTTATCACGTCAGTCTAACACACTGAAGGTCTCCGGTTCAAGTCCGGGCGAAATCAGAAATCTCATCCCGGCGCGACATCATCACTTAGGGTGAGCGTCGAGGAATTTTTTTTTCGCGTTGCGCAATCGCGACTTGGTAGGTATGAAGATTGCGCATTGTAGTACCTCATGTACAACCTATTTGCGGGTTCGTTGTGGAATGGTGCATACCTATATCTATTCCACATTCTTTTTACGGATTCGTACGGACGTACATCTGGCGCTGACTGCGAAGTTGCCAATAGTAAAACATAGGCCCGGCAAGGCGAAGTTGGCCTGCCTAGGTGCGGTCGATGTTCGTTTTTCGCTCGGTACGTAGGTACCTATCTAGGGATCCATGCCCTAGGGATTACGTACCTAGTGTTAAGCCATAGGTTTATTCCCACGAGCCTGTCTCTTGTGGACCAGTCGGTCGGAATGAGCAGGGAAGATCAGTCTAGATTTACAAATCTCACGGACCGTCTGGATCCTTGATTCACGCCGGGAAGGGAATCCACACTCAGCACAGCGCAACGTAGTCACGGGACTGCATTTGGCAAGTCTCAGATGTCTTAGCATGAGACGGTGACGTATGTAGCCCTGAGAAGGGCGAACAATGTTTCGCTCCTGGGAGCTGATCAAGAAAGGTGTCGGATTTGTATGTTTAGGCGGGCTGTCAAATGCGAACCGAGCTTTCGATGCTGTAGAAACATCAATCAAACACGGATATTTAAAATTGCTTTGAGACCATGACTATACGGCATTGAAGCTGGATAACTCTGATCTTCAATATTGAAGAACTTCAGCCGTCAATACAAGTGCCCTACCTACCTTTTCGACTTCACATTACTCAATGAGCATGGCTTAAAAGTCAGGATATAGTCAGAGCCGCTTCTCCTTGGCGGGGTTAGCAAATTGTGCTGTATGAAATGATTATAGGATATGTTGTCCCAGAATTGGATACCGAATGATAAGATCTTTCCTGCACTCGATCTGATTTCATAAACCATGTTGTTATTGTTGTTGTTGTTATTGTTGTTGTTGTTGTTGCCGACGGCTACCTAATAAGGGTCTGCATGCTTAATTAGTCTCTATTTACCGAAAATACCCTGCGCTTTGCGTGGTGGGGAGGTAGCAATTAATGAACCCGATATTCAAAATGTGCCGCGCCCTTAATATCGCGTCGAGAATGTGCGAAACCGTTGCACAAATATCGAATGTCAGGTGGGAATTTCAGTCATGTTAACGTTGGGCCCATAATAGTAAAATAAAATACATTGTTATAGGTAATCCGTACCTTGCTGCCAGGTTGTACGGCGAGACGCTGTGTTTGAGACCGGTAGCTATTGTGATATCAATCTTCCGCTGCATGCAGCCATGCGATTGTGCCGCCTGGGAAGATTCTCATGAAATTAGCGTGATTTAACGGAAACGTAATGCTCTGGCGTCGATATGTCCTCGTCAAACAGCAAGCCCGCCGCCAGGCTGGCACGAATCAAGATGATCAGCTTCACTTTGAGATGGATGGCTAGATGAGCTTCATGATATATGTATGAAGCTTACTGGGTACCGTTCCTGCCGACGGAGGAGCCGGAATGTCGGCTCGATATCCACCTGCCTCGCTTGACAGGGTAATTCCCTGGTACATTTGATATCACCACTCAGCCACATCCCGGTGGTTTGTTAATGTTTGGATCTCGGCAACCATACGAGCCTCGTGATGATGAAAAGAGACATTGCTACATATGTATTTATATGATAGGTGTTACTAGCAGGCACAATGTGACACAACTGGTGGGACACAACTGGTGGGCGCTTTACCGGCGGCTTCAAACATAAGCAGAAAAAGCACGGGTGGCAGGTAGTATCAGCCGCAACTTGCAAGGAGGGTTAGTGGTGTACGAACGAGTCAACCGAAATTGCTGTACGGCTAGAACCCGATTCGATTCGTCTTGGTAACCGATCGTTTGATTTCCCCTGGGACCGGGGGGGGAGGGGGGGATCAATAAAAGTGCTCCAGAGGAGGCGAATGGGCGCGCTGAAACAGCAGACTTTAGGTCTCGTCACTGTTTAGTCGTGTCATCGCCAACCTATGGCGAGCTGTTATCATTGGTCAAGCTTGCAAGATCACATCACGTGTCGTCGGTGTGGTATCGTTAGCATGGCGTTGTGGCTGACGACGAAGTTCCTTCGCTAAGCAACTGAGACTGGTGATGACCAACCGAGGCTGGGACGAGGTGAATGGACCACGTGCTGAGTGCATATTTTCGCGCTCATGGGCTCACAGCTTTATTTGCTTTTGTGCTTCGGAATCCATGCTGTTCGGCTCGGTTGACGTGACGACACTACTTACTGGAGAAGCCGGGCGTATCAGGTCTGCTTTGGACGTAAAACACATCATCCGCCCTCCACCTCCTTACCTCCGCTAACAATGGTTGATGACGGAGCGGAGGCTGAGATTGGTGCAATGCCTAGGTAGGTAACTGTTCCATAGCGTAGGTAGGAAGTGGAGTGTCGCCACGCCAGGTACAGATCCATATTCCGTACAGACTTGAAGTTGGCATACAAATGACAACCGGTTCATGCGGTGATTGCCTGCATATGAAATACACATTAGGTAATTGAGATCTCGGTTGTCCACGGACGTACCTAGGTATAAGTACGGACGTATACCTATGCATATATCTAGTGTTGTCGTCGTATGGATATCTAGTACTGTACAGAATACCTACCTTAGGTACGTCCGTAGTCTTTCCCTTCGCTACCGACATATTGTACAAATACATAAATCGGTGGATGATAGTAAGTACCTACAGTTAATTTACTTGTGAGACTTATAGTATCGGTGAAGGTAACGAGGTGGTTGATCGCGATCAGAAACATTGTCATTGAAAAAAAAAAAAATAAAAAAAATAAAAAAAAAAGGGCTGCGATTAGGTACCTAACCTAAGGTACCATTTTTGGGCCAGGACCTGGTACGGACCGTAGTGGTGGTAAGAGGAGGGGATCGCTCGGAATTGAAGAGATTACAGGGGGTTGTAGGTACGTGGTCCGAGCTGACTTGATGTCGCAGCTTTGTTTTAGTTTTTTTCTTCTTATCGTGGGGGCTAAAAAGTTAGCAGGTCTGAAGTTTGGCCTCGTGAGATTTTACCGGCTAATGTCCTGTATTTTTAGGCCCATAGGTACCTACCCACCTGTAGGTACCTAGGTAGGTTAGGTAGGTTAGGTACCTAGGAACCGTTCCTGAGCCCCACTCTCACATGATTTACCTACCCTACAGGCTAACTACACTACCTACATAGGGTACCTAGGTAAGTACCTAGTGTAGTGCTGAGGTACCTACGTAGCCCAGCCATGCTAAGTAGTGTAGGTACCGGCAGATATTACATTAGTTACATTATGTAGGTACGTATAGGTACATGTAGGTAGTCCGTAAGTACAGAGGTGATCCGTACCTGTTAGGTATCACGCAACTTGTACCTACCCTAACCATTCGACAAGCGTTACCTACCGAGATCTAGGTAGTTCATACTTAGCTGGCGAAATGTAGCTTTGCGAGTAATGTATTTATACGCATGCATCTGTTGAGATAGATACCTACCTACCTATTCTGATCAACAGCATCCTCATGAACGATAATGGTGGATCGTTGTTTCAGACTGCTTTGTTGCAGCAAGGCTGGGTATTCGTAGGTAGTTTGTAGGCGAATCGGGAATGGTAAAATGTGAGATGATGTTACCTACAACCTACCTAGGTACTACTTAACTGTGTAAGTCCGAACCATGTGCCTCATAAGTACGCAACACCGGCAGGTATACTACCTTAGAGGTATTAGGTAGGTACTTACCTAACCGTACTTTGTACATTTGTTGTGGTGCAGGTATTCCGTACGTATATCCGGATTGATACCGTCTAGAATAAAGAACTTTGCCGGTGCCAATTGGCATGGTAAGTTGACAACTTCGCTTCTTCGCTAGTTAGTTCGTTACGAAATAGAAGTCAGAAGTCGGAAAATAAAGTTAAGAAGACTAGGTAAGGAACCTAGGTAGGTACGGACTAGGTAATTTGAACTTGTCTCATGAACTGTATTAAGTGCCAATGTCAATCTTCGTTCTGGGTAGCTACCTAACCCTACAGTACCTACGTCCGTATCTACCTAGTTAACAGGTAGGTACCTAACTACCTAACCTCAACTACCTAGGTACACTCCTTACCTATCCTCAGAACTTCGTCTTCTTAGTAGGTAGCAAATACCTATTCCGTAGACAGCGGAATTCGTAACTTAATATGTAGTGTAGGTAGTCCGTAAATTGGCAGGATACAGATTTAACAGACCCACGCCTCATAAGTTGACATCGTATAACTACCGGTGATGAGTAATTAGGTACCTAGTTAGGTAGTTACTATACCTAAGTACGGATCCGTACTTGAGTATCGTTGATGTACCTACACTAGTAGACTTCCTACTCACGCTGAATGCCGAGAGTTGGAATTATCAATGTTACCTATGAAATGCCTACAGTAGGTAGTATCTACATAAGTACCCCCCTAGTAAGGTTCGTAGTGTACACTACGTCCGTACCTTGACTACCTCCTAAGATAGGTAGTGCAGGTTGGTTACCTGTGACATTCGTCGCAACCAACTACCTAGGTACTAGGTACTCCGAAACAGGTTGGTAAACTCTCCCCTTTTGTCTATTTCCGGCTAGGTACGGATCCGTATTTACGCTATAGTAACCCCGATTTTTCACCGTGAGGAATTACCTACTTACCCATTACGTAGATGGTGTACGAAGTAGGTAGGTATTTCAAACGTTATGGGGAGTGTAATTCGCAGTCTACGTACCTACCTAGGTAGTGTAGGTAGTGTAGGTACTGCGTAGGGAGGGAAAGGTAAATAACTTACCTAGGTAGTTGGGTAGGTAGGCTTACATCTACATATCGCAGTCGAGGTGTAGGTACGTCCGTAGTCCGTAGTCCGTAGGTATACCTAGGTAAGCATCTCAGCGACCTGCAGACGATGCTACCTACCTCTCTATACCTACACGACATTATATTCAAGGTTAAAGATAGGACTTAGTAAATCTACCTACTACTATTTTGCTTATTATGTAGTATTGTGTGCGTAGACTGGATACTACTAGGTAGCTAGCTGCACAAGTAATACCGAGGTGACTTCTCTTAGTAGTATATTAACGTCTATCTTAGAACTTCTCTTAGGTCAGGTAGGTAGTTTTACCATGAGTCTATTTCGTGGTATACCTATCGGTATGTATGAGTTTAATTTGCTAGGTAGGGACCTACACTAGGTAGATAAAAGTAGTGGAGAATTGCGAAGAAAAAAAAAGGAAGTTTAGAAAAATTAACAACGATGCCCCTACGTAGTACCTAGTAGGTACACTAGATACAGCGTAATGAAAAGTACCGAATGCTGCCGAGGTACCTACACTACGTGCCTTCCTAGCTAGGAACTTGATTCATATGTAACGAATATAGATACGAAGTACGAATAGATACTTATTTAATGTGTAATGATGATGTTCTAATAATAGGACAGCGAAGGGGTGTGTGTGTGTGTGGTGTCTGTGTGTGATGCGTCAATTGATCCGTTGAATTGGAGAGGGGGGAGGAGTTTCCCCTCATCACTTCGAAGAAGAAATCGAGCCAATGACACACGTCTTGTGCCTTGAACGTAATAGTATCATCAGGTAGGCAGGCAGGCACCTGCTTACAAGTGTCCTTCCTGCGGTACTTACACCTGTTAGGTAGTGAGGTAGGTACCTAAGGGACATCTTACCTACCTACCTACCTACCTAAATAAGGTACCTAGGTAGCCTAAAAAAGGTACCTAACCCACACCACCTGCCCGGGTGCTTTGCTTACCTACCTAGGTACCTTTACTGGTACCTACCGTCCCATCTCCACCACCTTACCTAGGTAGGTACCTGACCTACGGACTGCCCACCTACCTACCTACCTATCTACCTACCTACCAGGTAGGTACCTAAGGTAGGTAGTCTATACCTCCCTGTTCTCTCTGAGGTCTTCTTCTTTGCCCTGCCCTGTGTGTCGACCAAGTTGCGCCCTGCCTCTGTCTTTGTTCCAACTTCTCTCTTTCGTCCCACTCACAAATCCACAACTACTACCACAACTAGTCCTGGACAACATCCACTCTCTTCCAAACATCCACATCCCACCCCGCCCCCCTGAACCTTGGCAATTTTGTCCGTCATCCTTCCGTCTACCTAGGTAGTAGGTAGGTAAGTAAGTAAGTAAGTAGGTAGTCTGTCTATGTACGGGTAGGGCAGTGTACGTACCCTGCCATCTCGTTTCTTGTCCTCCCCTTTCCCCGTTTTAGTCCCTCCATCCCAACTGCACGTCGTCAACTTGTGCGACATTTCACCGCCCGCGAGAGCGAGACTGTGTCTTGTGTCTCGACGGAGAGACGAATTCGACAACAATACTGAGGACGACAAATTCTCGATTTTCTTCAGTCTGTTTCCAACCCTCGCTATCGCTAAGAAAAGTAGTACTTGCGCCCGCTGCGAATTTCCTGATCCCGTCATATATCCATCCAAGACGCCGACTGAGTACCGTTCAAACCGACACCCATCCACGTAAATCCGTCACCGCCTCGAGTTTTTCAATTCAATTATATTGTTGACCTCTCTAACTTGTAATTGAACTTGAACTTCTAGCAACCCCGTTCTTTGCATACATGTATTATTGGATGCTGCTGCCATCGATCGCAGTCCAGCTTGTTGCCCTACCTACCCGAACTTATTACCAACGACGTCCGTACACCGTGAGCCATCGATTGGCTGCCGATCTAGATCACCCTTCTCGGGCAATTCATATCGACAGTCTTTAGCCTGCCGCACCATTGGCCTCTTTGGTTTACCCACACGTTCTTCTCGTGCCACCTTGCTCCATTCGTTTCATATTCCCGACCGAGAATTGTGCTGCAGCATATGCATTTGCGTCTTGTTCATCGCTCTTCAAGCCATTTACTACCCCTTGCTATCAGTGTCCACTTTGACCTCAGATCCTTCGCATCATTGCATCCACAACAAGCGATCTACCTACCATCCCTGCCCCGCATTTGCTTCAATCGCCGCTGGTCGACAATTACCTGGGCTCTCTAATCAGGACCCGAGGAGCGAAACACGGTCGTCCTGTTGACTGTAGTCGTCAGTATCTTCTACGGAGCGATCAGTAGTCCAAGTCGATCTTCAATCCCAGCCAGAGAAGGCCAACGGACTGACTGAGCGATCAACATCAAACCTCTTATCAACAAACATGTCTGTCATGTTGCAAACGCAATCGCGGACATCTTCCGCCTCCTCCTCCTCGTATCAGCCCATATCGCGTCAAAACACCATGTCATCCTACGATGGCACACGATCAGCGCGCCAAAGCAAGAGATATTCCATGTCTGCTTTGTATATGTCCATGTCTGCGAATGACTCGGAGCTCGAAATTGACGATGAACTGGCGAAAGGTGAGGCTACCTGTCATCTGGAGCTTTTTGATCCATGTTACCTAACAATAAAAAAGCCCAGAAAGCTCTCAGAGACCTCAAGTCCAAAATTTCTTCACAATCCAAGAAGAACTTCGTCCTTGAGAAGGATGTGCGGTACCTGGACTCACGCATTGCGCTCTTGATTCAGAACCGCATGGCTTTGGAAGAGGTAAGCGTCTGCATTTCAAGCTACCACAATGGCTACTAAACTGTGATCTAGCAAAATGAAGTGGCTAGCCATCTCGAAGATGTGCTCGAGGTAGAGGAAGGAGTGTTTCCCAATGACGAGAAAACCCAGAAATATGGCAACCTTCTGTTTTTATTACAGAGCGAACCAAAGCATATTGCCCATCTCTGCCGGCTTGTATCGATGGCTGAGATTGATTCTTTACTTCAAACCGTCATGTTCACTCTGTACGGCAACCAGTATGAAAGCCGTGAGGAGCATTTACTCTTGACGATGTTCCAGGCAAGCCCCGCTACCAACCTGCACATCCGCATACTTGTTACTAACGTTGAACCTTAGTCTGTATTGACATATCAATTCGAGTCGACCCCTGAATATTCGTCTCTCCTCCGCGCTAACACTCCCGTTTCTCGAATGATGACTACATACACTAGGCGTGGACCTGGCCAGAGTTTCCTTCGGACAGTGTTGGCTGAAAAGATCAATGGTCTCATCGAATTGCAGGACCTGGACTTGGAAATTAATCCTCTCAAGGTGTATGAGCGCATGTGCAATCAGATTGAGGAGGAAACCGGAAGTCTACCTCCGTCATTACCGAGGGGCATTACCGGAGAACAAGCCGCGGAGAACCCTCAAGTGCAAGCCATTATTGAGCCACGGCTGACTATGCTAACTGAATTCGCTAACGGTTTCTTGACAACCATTATTGAAGGGCTCGAGGAAGCGCCGTATGGAATTCGGTGGATCTGCAAACAGATTCGGAGCTTGACCAAACGAAAATATCCCGAAGCAAACAATCAGGTCGTTTGTACGCTGATTGGAGGCTTTTTCTTCCTGCGATTCATCAACCCAGCTATCGTCACCCCCAAGTCGTATATGCTTATCGATGGCATGCCCGCAGAGAGGCCACGACGGACATTAACCCTGATTGCCAAGATGCTACAGAACCTCGCGAACAAGCCGTCGTATGCGAAGGAACCGTACATGGCCAAGCTATCCCCCTTTATCCAGCAGAATAAGGACCGTGTGAACGAGTTTATGCTGAACCTTTGCGAGGTGCAAGACTTTTACGAAAGTTTGGAGATGGACAACTACGTTGCGCTCAGCAAGAACAATCTCGAGCTTTCCATCACACTGAACGAAATCTACGCCATGCATGGTCTGATTGAGAAGCACAGTGCAGAGCTCTGTAAGGGAGAGAACTCGCACTTGGCCCTGATTATGACAGAAATGGGACATGCTCCTCCTCAAGTTCCGCGAAAAGAGAATAGGGCTATTCTCCTACCACTTTTCAGTCGCTTCGAGCAAACCTTCGAGAACATGACGCAGAACATGGACATCACACAGGAAGAGCTTTATTTCTTGGAGGCGAAGAACATTTTCGTTCAACTTATCCGATCCATTCCTCAGCACAGTGCTGTTACCCGGAAGCCTCTGCGCTTAGAGAGGATTGCCGATGCAGCTGCTACATCTCGCAACGATGCAGTGATGGTGCGCAAAGGCATCCGGGCAATGGAACTACTCAGTCAACTCCAAGAGATGAAGACCATAAACAAAGCTGATCATTTCGGCCATCTCCGCGACGAAGTTGAGCAGGAATTATCCCATCTTGGGTCATTGAAGGAAAACGTTCATTTAGAAACACAAAAACTTGAGGATGTCTATAAAACGATCCGAGATCATAACACATGGCTTGTGAATCAACTCGATACCTACAAGAGTTACTTGCACAACGTACGAAGCCAATCGGAGGGCACCAGACGAAAACAGCAGAAGCACCAAGCCCTCGGGCCTTATAAATTCACGCATCAACAGTTGGAGAAGGAAGGCGTGATTCAGAAGAGCAATGTTCCCGACAATAGGAGAGCGAACATCTACTTCAACTTTACTAGCCCTCTGCCTGGCACATTTGTCATATCCTTGCATTACAAAGGTGAGTAGTATCAACTCACTGCATTTCCTAGCCGTCGCTAACTAATTGCACCAGGACGCAATCGAGGACTACTCGAGCTCGATCTGAAGCTCGATGACCTACTTGAGATGCAAAAAGACAACCAAGATGACCTTGATCTCGAATACGTGCAATTTAATGTCTCGAAAGTCTTGACTTTACTAAACAAACGATTCGCGAGGAAAAAAGGCTGGTGAAATACTCATGCTGGCATGGTATTCTCATGAAGCCTCCTGCTCGATGTACACGATAACTTCCACTATTTCCCATTATTCGATATGGCGTGGCGTTGACGGCTTCTCACGATTTGATACCACTTTCATTTGATTTATTGTGCCCCTCGCCGCCGTTGATCTATCCGCAGTATCGGTACTATGACTCACCAGGCTATACTCGAAAAGCACTCCTTGGTGCGCATTCCGATGTCTTACGCTATCGATATGACTGCAGGGAACGTCTGCGAAAAAGTCGTGAAAGTGACACTTAGTCGACACGGGCGATGCTGCTAGAGTCCCAGATCGTCCAATAACACGCAAACAATCATCACGCATGTCGCTCAGCGGTGGCAGGGGTTCAAGTAGCTATGGCGAAGGGCCAAATGCCTGTGGTACCGCGCTACCCTCCGGAGGTCCCTCACGTCATTATATTGATTCTTTTTGCCCAACGCGACGCCATAGCTCGTTACGACCAGATGCGACTAATTTTCCTTTCTTTGGCTGTCTGGTTGTTTGAAAGCTATTAGTTCCTTTACTATTGTATTCTAATTGAGTAAGAAACTCAAATATTGCTGGTTCAGGTTCAACAGCAAGCTATTTGCCGTCTACCCCTTGAGTTATACACGAGTATCATGTTATATTTCTTATAGTAATTTAGGGGTGTGATCCACTACGAGCAGTGCAGGAGTAAGGTGATAGGGAGTATGATCAGGGGGGGAGGAGGGAGGGGGAAGGGCGGCGTAGGTGTGGCTAAGGAAAACGAGCATCAGAGGTAAATGAACACCAAGTCCTAAGGGGACTCTTCCTACCCCCTTTTCAAGTCGATATTTGAGATGAGGTATACATGTACTTGGTTTGTAGTAATGAAGTCGTATTATGCGTTTAGTATAATCTGAGTCTTTCCTGGTTCAATTTCTTCCTGCTGATTTATGTTTTGTTTCATTCCATTACCTGTCTGTCTATACGCATGTCGAGTAGATGAAGAAAGTAGCCGTAACTCTTGCAAGAGCGATTTATGTCTGATCTTTTTTCGATTCACGGACACCTGACTGGAATACCCAGGTGTTCGGTGTTCGAGAACATGTTCTTTCTTTTGCCATTTGTGTCTAGCCTTGCCTTTCTCCGAATGAGAGGAGTGGCGGAGCTTGAGTTCTTCCTTGCCTTCGTGATCTGGACTTGAAAGACCTGTTGGGTTTCTGGGCGGGTTGTATTTGAGGTCGGGTGATGGGGTGGACGAGAGCGGTTGTTTTTTAGTGTTTTTGTATGACTTGGGGATTCAGATTCAAATTAATGACCGACTAGAACGAGGACGATTGTGGAAACGCGGAGGAGGAGGAGGGGGATGAAGAATATGTCGGGAAGCGGTAATTTTTTGGTCTAGGGAACGCGGTCGTGCGCTCGCTGCAAGGGTGTGAGATTCGATCATTGGCATTGTTCAATGATGGCTACCTAGCTTACATATATATATTATATAGATAAGTGAGGCTCTTTACAGGTTGGGAGCATAGGCCTTGAGCTCAAGCCTTGGATTTTGCACCAGAGACCGTGCTCAGGGGCCATCCAAACTTCCCAGCTGCTGGTTGCTATTGCAGTGTTTCATAAAGAAACTGGCTCGGACGTCCGAGGCAACCGAAAGCAGAAACGGCTTCGATACAACACACAGACTCCTTGAGCAATAGTTGGCATCTATCGAGACGGCGTGTCGTAGTGAATCCGTTCAAACCGGCCCTTGGCACGGGTGTCTCTTCCCTCCGTTATGCAACTATCCATTACACGGTCCAATGATGCCAGGCTACGAAAAAAAGAGGTAGGGAAGCTACATACTCACTCATGCCGTACTTTCCATCCGAACACATCCCGCTAAATCTCATCTCACTCACTCTGCAATGAACGCCATCGAAAATCACCAACATTACGTGACAATTCATGCATACCTGGCCAATCCAATCCCCTCACAAAACACAGTTAACTCACCGCCCATCGCGTCACGTGTGGTGGTTGGTGAATTGTTTGCTTTTCACGTCCGTTTCTATTTTTTCCGTCTCTGCGAATAGCGGAATTCAAAAAAGACCGGCATTAAAAGTATTGCGCATCACCGTCTATGGACCTGATGAAACGCACCAAATATACCTGAGTTAGTATTTTTTTTCTTTTTTCCTCTTCTTCTTTGAGAGTTCAGTGCGCGCGCAACTCGTATGGATTGTACCGAGGAGGGAAAACTGTTGAAAGTATCTGTTGGACTGGATATTGGGATGAGGTCTGACATGTCAGAAATTAATCACTGGGTTTTCTAAAACTAGCACGACGAGGCAGCTGGCTATTCTCGATCTTCGTTTCGCTCGCCTCACTTCGGGAGTCGATGAGGCGTTTCTCTCGGTATCGCATGTGGGATAATTCTGTCATGCTACCTAGCTGGATGTCGATGCGGACTCTTTGAAGTAAGGTAGCCGGCATCTGTTAAATGCCCGCTTACTTGAAACAAAATGAGTTCGGCGAGTACTCAAGACGCAAGCTCAACCTGGCTGCGAATCATATTAGTGAACGCGGCCCTCAATGGGCTGACCGTCTTTGTCGTCGGTCTTCGGTGGTGGTCTCGACGGTTGACACGGGCTGGCTTAGGCTGGGATGACGGCTGTGCCTTGGCTGCTGTTGTGTTCTTGAATGCCATGCTTCTGGTACTGGGTTTGCGTAAGTTTATCGGCCCTTGCACGTCACCTATTTTGCGCGACATCGTATCGCTGTTCGCTTCTATCGTTGTGGTGTCACTGATACTTTGTATCTGTTATTGTTAGTCATCGGTCGTGGCTTTGGTATACCTACGGGTCAAATTGATAGGGGTAATGCTAGGACGATCACGGTGGTAGGTGTGGCCTGCACCCCTGGCTAACAACAAACAGAACACGAGCCGGAGAGACAAAGCAAGAATAGCGATGTGCTAACCTTCATATTCCAGCTTGGTCATCTGTTCCGTTTCCTCTTCCTGTGCTGTCTCTGCTTCGTCAAGTTGTCAGCGTTATTCTTCTACCTGCGCGTCTTCGGGACGCGGGTGCTAAGCAGCAACTTACATTCCAATTCCAGCGCCAACTTGAACGACACTAACAACTCCAGACCAGCCTCCTCCTACATACGACCTTCCTTGCGCTCGTTGGGGGACATGATTCGAAAGAAGCCCTCACGACGCCAAATATACATTTTCCTCATCATACTTGTAATCCTGTGGACCATTGCGAACTTAATCCAAGAGGTCGCGGTCTGCGACGTCACAAGACCCATGTGTAAAAAGCAGCGACCTACGGACCTGGGCATATGCATTTTCAACGCTGCCGGCGACCTGGTGATCTTACTTCTTCCGCTCTGGCCCATCTGGCGATTGCAAATGAAGAAAACTACGAAAATTGGGCTTTCCATCGTATTCCTGCTGGGAATCGTGTAAGTTTACTCCTTTTCATTACGCGGATTTCTTTTTTGTCGAGGCACCTGCTGACTCGGACTATACTTGGAACAGGACAATATTCGTCGCCTTCCTCCGTTTTGAGTCCATATTACGAACGGAGTACGGCGGCGATTTCAACAGAACCGCGTTGCGATCCGCCAATTACGCCATTCTGGAGCCCAATCTGGCCATCTTGTGTATCAGTCTCCCGATGCTGCAGCCGCTTCTCCGCCACGCGACCCTATATCTCAGCGGGTGCTTCTCGGCCTTGCGGAAAATATCGACGACTCTTACGCACACGCTTTCGACGTCCAGGTTTACCGATCCCTCGCCGGCTAGTGGAAATAACAGCAATGGCAGGAATTCCAATATCTCGCAATCTAAAGACGCACCAGTGTCCTATCAAGGCGCACCTGATGAAGGCGAGCCTTTGGATGGACCTTACAGCCGGGGCATGGTGTCTAGGGTCAGGAGTCTTTGGATTGCTGGAACTTGTGGGGAGTCTCGGAATAACGTTCGACTCACCACGTTGCCAGCTCCAACTCGAAGCGCACCTTTGCGTGGCGAAGACCCGCATACGAACCACTGAAAACCACGCCGATTTCTAGTGCAGGGAATGAGGGACACTCCGTTCGTCGGTCAAAGATTGAAGTCGGTATTCCCTGGTTGTAGCTTTATCAGGGGTATTTAGAAACAGAACAGGGGCCAGAAGGGCGGAATGATATGGGATAGAGAGATATCAAGGACCATGGTATAATAATAGACGATGAACTGGTGGGTACGACAGGGCACGAAATTACGGTCATTTGCGGCGTTTGGGTGTTCTCTTGTTTGTGTCATCTTAGATGGTTTGCATGGTGAATGGGGATTATTTGTTGAGTAATGCTTAACAAACGTGACGGATTCAGTCATCAAAACCACAAATAAAGGATGAAACCATGAGTCCATTACTTAGTTTGCAGAAAATGACTTGCTGATGACCAGATCGGCATGTTTGCATTGGTGTTGAGATCGGGTACGTGACTATAGGGCGGACTGTGCAGCGAATGGGGGGTCATTCGATAGCGGTTGGAGACAAGAGGGCCCGATGAAGGCTCAGGGCTGTTCGAGCGCAGAAGAAAACCCTCGTGTTCAAAAAACGCGGTAAGGTGGTTATAACGTGCCAAATATGGGGAAATGGCCACGCGTCCAGAGAAGTTTCGTGCTTGACGACCGAGCTGGAGCATTGCCTGTACAACTACCACGAGGTGATAGGGAAGTCGTACCTGTGGCACAAAGTAACAACGAGCATGACTATAAGATGGTTCCCTAGAACCAAACTGTCCTTCTTCTTCCATACGAACACTTACTCTCAAGACTCATGTACTTCCCTACTCGCCGATAGCCTCTCCCGGCCTTTTGAGATAGCGTATGCGCACCAACGTCAGCTCCATGCTCGCCGACCTACAAGAATCCAGATGACGTCCCTCTTTACATGCTGCTTCTCGTCGGATGCTGGAAGGGAAAATCGAGGCCCACGGCTTGTCAGGCCCCGTTTTCGGGGCACGTATCAATACTCGAACCCAGCCGTTGGAAATGTCCAGTGGAGGAGAACCCAACGACGACGCACCAGCACTTCCAAGCATCAAGGCAGTAGGCCATGACAAAAGCCTTTAGCCTAAAGGCGTATTTGAAAAGTGACTTAAGGCCGCGGAAGCAACAGTGACATCCGGATAAACGGGATGTAGAAGGGAGGGGTTCGCGGAAATACGGCCGTGGGACATCGAATCTTGGGCGTTCCAGCTTTTCGGCAGACCCCAAGTCTGGGGATGAGGCCGCCGATAGGTCGAATGAAAGTTGCGGAGACGAATATGATCGGCCAAGGTGCGATGGCAAGACAAGGAATAGCCTGAAAGCTAAGTCGAGCCTCTTCTTGGAGAGGAATTCAATATCTTTTGGTCTGCTGTTGAAATCTGGTGAGATTTACTATGAGTATGGGATATTGAAAGATGACGTGTAAAGGCAACTAACTTATCTTTGTTCTCATGAGTTAGATATCGGATAATCATGACTTAAGGTCCACAAATTCAGCTTTCTGATTCTCATGCCTTACCAACGGATTCAAGTTCGAATATCTTCAAGTTAGACATGCTATGGTTTGGTGACTTTGTACTTGTATCATCAAAAACAATTCTGGATATCAACATCGGGTCAATGCGAATGTTGATATACCCTCGAGTCATTCATCATAGTAGGAAATCCAGAAACCAGCTTCGATATTCGCGTTACATTCGTGAGAATAGACCCATATTGAAAGAGTGTAATTCCGCGGTATACAAACATGGTAGGGTTCCCTTAGGCGTCAGCGTTGGGAACAAGGTCGTTGTAGTACTCAGACCGATGACTGTGCGTCTCAAGCTATCTGACCGTGAACACACATATGCATCAGGATTACGACCTCTCTTACCGATGAACTCCAGATGTGCTGTAATGATCAGCATCAAAAAATGGTCTGGTCTGACTAGTGTCTTTCCTTACCTCGCCGCCAGCGACTTGGCTTCTCCCAATCGCCTTGGTTTGCATGTCAGCACCATGCTGGTTATATTGCTAAGCACGCCAAGATGTGGAAAATATTTCACGAATGCTAGCAGGCGGATTTGACGGTGATTTTGGTGATACACAAAGTATTGAGGGTGTCTCTGGATTGTTGCTTTGCGAACGCAGTGGTACGCCTGTGATCGGATTTGAATAAGAAGTCCGTAACGGTTAGTGCTGCAATGATCATCTTCGCAGCGCAGCTGTGGACAAGAAAGAGTCATGCTCCGGACTGAAGTATATGGCCTTAATCTAGGGTTAGTCGGACACCCTACCGTTATGCAAGCCCTTCGACAACCCTCCATTCTCGAAACGGTCACGTATTTTTCAAATGTCAAACCGAGTATCTCCCAAGTCAACGCGAGCGAGGCGTGCTATCGTCAGCTCGAGAATGTGTGATAGCAATGCATCCAAGAGTTTTAGTAATATCAAGTTGACTCCGTCGATTTCTTCGCAACATGTTCAAAATTATAGCCAATACTCATGAAAGTACCTACCTAGATGATATACTACGATATCGACTCTTCGTCTTCTGGGCGCATACAAAGATGAAAACAAGGGATGAACTGAACTGGGTTCGATAATCTGCTGCCCACTACGTACGTAAAATCAACGTAAACCGGAGAAATAGAGAGGAAGAAAAAGAAAACCAAAAAGAACCATCAGCCGCGGATAGGGTCAACAACGGTCAGATCATTGGATGATACAGACTACGAGTCTGCCTGACCCTTCATTTCAGCACCAAAAGAAAAAGTTTAGTGATGGGTGATAGCTAGCGATTGTTTCGATCAATCGACCTCCGGGTTATGAGCCCGGCGCTCTTCCACTGAGCTAGCTAGCTTTGGTAAGGAAACCAAGGCCCAAACACCCGCCCCAGGCGGGGGTCGAACCCGCAGCCTTCGGATGACTCGTTGCTAGAACTGTAAAAGTCCGACGCTCTAACCAATTGAGCTACCAGGGCGATGGTAGATCGATGAGATAATAGAGGCCGTGTAGCGACTTAGGCGTAAACAGACAGAGAGAAAGAATGCACGATGCCTCAGAGAAGGGCAATTCTCAGGCATAAGAATATTACACAAGGAGTTCGCAGTAGGTACCCAATGCACAATTCAAATTGATCCGTCTGGTCTCGGTGTTCACAAATCTGACAACAGATGGACGTGAAGATGAAAGAGGAGAGTTAATGACTGCTTGGACCCGACATGACAGAATGGGGCTATCACTCAGGTGGTCACTGCCTATAAAATAGCGCTATTCAGGCACTATCGAGACGCCAGAACTCACTATAACATCACTATGATGTTAGGCACGCTTAACGCTGCCAATTATTACTAGTATTAGAATCGCAATCAACAACAACACAATTCATCTTAATCATCACAGCTACCTACACCCTCAAACATCGACAACGCAACTGCTCTTCGCAACAGCTATCGACTGACAAGATTCAAAACCCCACATTACCCTGGGAAGTCGAGTGGGCAAACGTAAACATAAGAACAACCCGCCCAGTCTATCAATGTCCCTTATACCGCCGGTTGACGCTCACTTCGCTACCTTCGATGAGGGCTTCACTGACTGGCAAGCTCACGCGCTTAGCCAAGGCTACGCTCTGAAGAAGGCCAACAGCACAGATAAACGAAATGGCCAATATACCCGCTATATACTCCGATGTACTGTCGGTAGCAGTAATAACCTCCCTTCCGAAGCTACTACGCGAAGCTCTACAGTCCATTCGAAATGCCGCTTTGAAGCCGTCGCGAAACTGTATCAATATGCAGAATCCTGGTCCTTTCAGGTCAAATACCCCCACCACAGTCATTATCCTACCTTCAGTACGCCAATTCATCGTCGGAAACAGATGACTGCTACGATTAAGGGTGCTATTGACCAGGGGATTAACAGCCTCACATCGCGCCGCGATATATATAGGACAATCCAAGCTATCGATCCGACTACCACTTTGACATTCAGCGACATTGGTAACTATATGCTTCGGAAGAAGCGTGAGACAATGGGTCAATACACCGAATGTGCCCAGATTATCCGCACACTGCAGCAAGAGAATCAGTGGCACCGGGTAGAATATCGCGACGGCCGCGTCTATAGGATTATATGGTCCTCTGACTGGGGCAAGACTATGTGGAAAGAGTCGCATGAAGTGATCATGTTGGATAGTACATATAAGGCGTGTTTGGTCCTCTGTTCCACACCTATCTTGCAGCGAAGCATGTGCTTACCACCACACTCAGGTCAATTCATTCCATAAACCGTTCTTTGAAGTGGTTGGCACAACATCGGTCAACACTACCTTCAATATTGCCTTCGCGATCCTGTCTGACGAGTCAGACGACTCTCAGACCTGGGCCATACAGCACTTAGATGACCTTCGCAAGAGCCTCGGCATCGAACCCCCCTATGTTGCCGTTATGGATAGGACTGATGGCACCCGCAACGCCCTCACCGCCATCTGGCCCGGCACACAACAGCAACTATGTGTTTGGCATATCATGACTGACGTTCGAGAGTCCGTTCGAAGCCTTTGGGATGGCCCCATTCCCAAGGGTTATAGACCCCTTGGCGTGAATGAGTTATTAGGTCAACGTTGGCAAAAGTCAGCCAGTATGGATGACGACACTACCGGGGTTACGGAACCTCAACCTCCATCAGCACTTAACGAAGCCTCCGAAGCGCAGCGATTTCGACGCCAGGCACTTGGGTTACCTGCTATAGACCATGATATCAACGGTTTATTGACTCTTTGGTGCTATTTGGCCCATTCCAAGCATGAAGCAGAGGCCCTGCGACACTGGGATGACCTTTGTAGCGAGTTTTCTGGACAGCCACGTATAGTAGCTCACCTAAACACCTACTGGCAACGTCGTGAACAGTGGGCTTATTGTTATATACGAGGCAGGCGCAATTATGGGATTCGGACTACCTTGAGGGTTGAAAGTGCGCATTCTGAGCTAAAAACCTACTTACAGAGTCACTGGACTAGTGGCTTCCAACTGTATAAAGGCACCATGGCCATTTCGAAGGAAAATAGAGATCGTTTTGAAACAAGGCAGCAGCATCAACCCGACCGTAACGCTACGCTGACAAAAGCCCCCATGTTCTCTGATAGAGCCCTCAAGTTGAAGGTCTCTTGGTACGCTTTGGATATGGCTTACGCACAATATCAAGCAGCAGTAGCTGCTCATCGTGAAGGGAAGGAATTGACATCTTGTTCAGGTTGCTTTACCCGTTCAATGGGTGTGCCTTGTCGGCACGCCCTTTTCAAACGCTTATATAGTCAACTGAGACGCGGTGGGAAGCGTACAGTGTACATGAGACCGGGTGAACACCTCGGGCTAACCGATTTTGATGCCCACTGGTGGCTTCAAGTTGACTTGACCAAATTAGATCCTCTGTTGTTGGTTGGAGACTTTGAAGTTGATACCACGGTCGGGAAACAGCGCCGGCAACCTGGCGACCAACCTCCGATTACCATACCTCGGATGTTTCAGACACAAGGCGCACAACAGCCAGGTGGCCAGCAAATGGTCCTGGCAGCTTCCCAACAGCCCGAGGGGTTGACAATTTTACAACAGCTAGGGGTATTGCCTGCAGCAACATCGGGCGGCTTTGTTGGTTACTCACCCTCTGGGCCATGAAAGGTGTCGAACGGCCTTCTTGAACGGAATCAGCAACACTTAGAAAAAATGGGAAAGGTAGCCGGGAGGGCTTGTTTCTGAGCAGCCATGATGACGTTCGTGACCATGATATGGATTCTGAGATCGTGAGGGAAAACCACGAGGCATGTGGTGTAGGGACCGAACCTCCGTACCTTTCGCAAGTCGAGGTTTTTTCAGATGCTAAGTCGCCCGAATCGAGGGAACCTTCACTGTCCCCAACGCTAGGCCCGTTCTCCAAGGCAACGAAGCCCTCGCTGGACACATTCTCCCGTCCCAGGTTTGCTTTCAACATATCTGTGACGCTGCTGGCACCTACTTTCTTACAGGAAAATTGACGACAAACGTATTCTCTCTTTTTCGAAGAAAGGTTCGGCATTCCTGCTCCTAAATAAAGGCATCTTAACCTGTTTCGAGTTTACCTGTGAACAGCAATGTGGTTCGTCGAATGGAATGGGTCTATTAACCGGAAGCTTGTGCTGCCTTCGAAGATGAGCTTTTACTACATAGATCCCACCATCGATTTGGTCTCATTTTGCGCTCATTCGCTCATTTCTCTGGAATCGATAACAATTGCGCGAATTTTAGGATACATCCCGACTATGGGTAGAACTTTTAGATTGCCTAACCTCCTGCACTAGAGATTCCACAAAAGGATACAGGAACAGTCTTACAAAACGTGGTGTCATAATTTCATGCAGCCTAACCCATTCCGAATCACAAAAAGTCTCGATGAAGAAACTGGTGATCCAATATACTTAACTCCAAACCTGCAAAGAAACTAGGCCAGCCACTGATCCTTCAGTTCTTTGTGGCCGGCGTCTCCGACTGGTACCTTATTGGGAGACGAAGATAGGACGACAGCCAACACCCGAGCCCATTCGTTTGTGCGATTAGATAGCCTGGAAAGGAGTTGAATTAGCTTCTTACGAATTTAAGAGAAACGAATTGTCCACGGAACGTACGCATGCATGGGACCACGCTGGGCAATGACATCACCCGGGTGGCACAGAGTCTCGACGGGCTCACCGCAGCTCGCCTTCCCATCTTTAATTTGATATGCCTCATCCTTTGGTGTCAGGAGGCTGAGTTTGCCATTGATGACGACAATGTAGTCAGTGGATGTGGTGCGGTGCTAGTCAGTCATAATTAGTTCGTGGTATAACTTGAATAATATTGGTTCGTATGTGAATCTTGGAGGTGATTTCGCGGAAGGTGACATACAAGAGCACCCTCAGTGTGAGGGGCAATGTCAATGTAATACATGTTCAGCCCGCCGGGGAGCACGATGCCCATGCCGGGAACTTGGTGTAGGGGAATATCGCCGCTGAATGGATGTCAGAGAAATATTTTCCAAGGTGGGATGCAAACTTACTGTCCATCATTGCTGGGTGGAAAGGACTTGCTGGTAGCAACTACGGCACGCCTCAGGCTTCCATCAAACAGGGGCACAACCTCAAGGGTGTCGACTTTGACCTCGACACCGGGCTCAGCATGCTCGTTACTGGCGTGGTGGGAAGCCAGGGGCAGGTTGGACGCCGTGATTCTGCGGGGAGCCGGGAGGTTGTGGGAAGACATGGCGAAAAGTACGTTTTGAAATTTCTCAAAATCTAGTTGTCGACGTGTAAGCACAATCTGGTCAGCTTTCCCGACTGCTGAAGTAGAACCAATGGTGCTTTATATCTCACGATGCCAATGACCCGCTCGGGACAATTAGAAATACGATGCTGCTTACGCAAAAAAGGTCGGTTCAATGAGACAGCAAAGACTTCGAAGATTATGCGCTGGACAGAAAAATGGGAGAGTCAACGGTGGGATTTTCCCTGGTGCCAGGTTCAGCTAAGGGATGCGTTCTGAATTACATTCTTACGACTGGCCACGAATTGATAATCCAGTCTTATATTAGTCAGAATTCTCTGGGATTCCAAGACATGGGTCGGGCTTATTTTTTCCCCAAAACGTTCCTTTGATTACGCTACATCATGGAACAATGTTCTCCTCCTCATTATGCGGTGAGCTTCAGCCTTTTTTGTTCAGCCGGCGTGAGGAGCTTCGTAGGGAGGCCGATGTGTACTTGTTCTCCACTTAGGGAGTACAATCGTACCTACACTTAAGACGAAACGTTTTCTAGCTATCTAGGTACGTTTCCAGACCGCTCTTTATCACCTTGCTTTCAGTTTTCTTGACTTTGCTTTCAAGTAAGGTTCCTCTGCTTGGTTAAATACTCGACCGGGTACGGACGTGCTGATGCTGGTGTGGCTGTAGGTGATACCACCACACCGTCACTGTCACAGTGGATGACTAGAATCTCACACGGAACCGGGACCATCCTCCCGGCACTAAATAGGTAAGCTTAGCGTATCTCGGAGAATTTCTTGCATAATGCGCTGGTGGGGACGTAACGTGCACAGTGCCAATAGGGTGTAGGTACCTACCTAACCTACTCCACCGGTTCGCGTTGATATACACACGCCACGCCAGTACCCACTTATGCTGATCGCGATAATGCGATATGCATGTTCGATTATCTATCTAGCAAGATGTCGCTGACGGTAATTTACATACAAACGAAAACTGTGCCATTAATGGAACGGGAGAAAACTGTATCGAAATCAACCGTGAAGTTATACACGCATCGTCCACCACGTGAAACGAACAAAACAGGGCATCCCTTCAATGATCGCGATCAATATAGAAGTTCGCCAGATCCGGGCCAGCGAGGTCGAACTGAACCTTTGTGATGCCACCAATTCCCACTAGCCAGAGAGTCTTCAGGTCCTTGCCTGACCACTGAATATTCTCAACCGGATGGCTCGTCTGGATCCTGGCAATCTGGTTCCCGAGCTCATCCGTGATATCCACCCCGGGAGCCAGTCCGCCGCCAATGACCAGATATCCATTCGCAGCAACCTTGAACCCATCCGGCGCGCCCTCTAGAGACTGGAATATGACCCGCTTCCCCGTGATCACGGGATGTCTGCCATCGGGACCTTTGCGCGCTACGTCCCACGCGAAGACGTTCCGCGCACCGGTGCTGTTGAACTGGATCCGGATGGGATAGTTGTAGAAGTCGCCGACGCCGCGTGTCGGCACGGGATTGAAGCTCTCTAGTCCCGAGTCGCAGACGTAAAGCGTCTTGCCGTCTCGCGAGAAGCCAATGCCGTTAGGATAGTCCAGGCTCGTGTCCATGATCTGCACCTGGCCCGTCGACGGACGGAAGCGGTATGTTGCGAGATGCAGTTGCTTGGGCGACTCTGATACGCCGATCACGTAGGCGTAATCGGTGTCGGTGAACCAGATGTCACCGACTGGGTCGAGGACTAGGTCGTTGGGCCCGGCGAAGTTGAAGCCGTAGTAGTTATTAAGGAGCCATTCGGCCTTAAGTGTCTTGGGATCGAAACGCGCGAGACCGGCGTGCTGTTTGAGTCCGTTGGGCAACGAACCGTTGTTGCCGTGTACCGTGTAGTAAACCTTGCCATCCCTTGGATTGAAGATTCCGCCCGTGGCCTGGTAGATGGGCGGGTCTGTCTCAATTAGAGAGACCACTGGGGGATCGTGGTTCAGGTCTAAAGACAGTATCGACAAGTTTCCTGGTGGACCGTCTTGCGTTACGAACAGCTTGTTGAGCTCGGGCACGTAAACAGGCGCCTCGTGAATCACATTGAGCACCGGGATGATCCTACGCTGGATCTTGGGTGAGCTTCCAAGAATTTCCAGGCCCCGCTGCCTATCATACAGCACGAAGTCGGCATTTTGGACCAGCTGCCAGGAGGGGTCGTCTGGCACGTTCGTGCCGGTGTAAGGTACGGACGGATCCGGGTCACGGGAGAATGAGGGTGGTAGATAGGAACCGTAGCGGTTTACACAAGTGACATTGGCCGTCCTCGGCCCACAGACAAAGGCTACTGGACTGCCAATAGATGAGTTGGAACTCATACCAGGCGCCCTTGGCGAGGCCGAAGACCCAAGCGCGATGAGAAAGGCAGCGAGGAACGAGGATGAGGGAGGCATAATGGGAAATGGATGACTGGATCACGATGTCGGATGAGTGACACGAAGAAGAGTGGCGCGCATGAATCTGTATTTATGCGCTCAAGAACAGTCATCATCTGTCTTTCCTGCATCTTCAACGACATACTCCAGAAAAGCCGGCGTCAATATTGTCAGATCAGATACACTTAGACATTGTATTTTCGTGGTCCTATCGATGCGCCACCACTTCCTTTTCCACGATCCTATAGCAACCAAAGTTGCGAGCCATCGGACCATATTCCACATCATCGCTACTTGCAACCATAATGGGAGAATCATAGCTTCGTTCCTCGTACTATTATTAAAAAAAAAGGATTGAACCCTCGGCCCTTAGTCCGGTGCCGCAAAGCAACTCCATCCGAACGGGCGTCGGGTTCTGGCCCCTTGGCACCCTCCTCGCCAGTTAGTAAGTCAGTGTCCAAGACCTGAGCTTACATTGTACGCCGGATCGGCCGTAAAGCATCCGCGTGTGACGACAGAATATTGCTCACCGTTAATTCGGTATAACCGCCGCCCCCTCCCCCCCCCCCCAACAGCTGCTTGCCTCAGTAGGCCATATTATGCGGAACATTCATAGCGAACATGGTTGTTCCATGTAAGGATTTATGCCACTATTCGTATCTCTGATTCTGACGAGACGTAAAAGCATCGTGTTACCGACAGACTCCGGATGATGTTATGGCGCATCCCATGGGATTGGAAATGATGTCCGTTTTACTGGAATTGGTACGTGCGGTCTGAGTTTATGGCCTGTCTTCACCCTAAGTGTAACGTAGGTGTCCTGAGGATTGACAATGCGATCAATCGCAGAGGCGACTGGCCACATTATGTATCATTGAGATCGAGAGGTCTCACGGGCCACGACGATCTGTGGTAGCATCGGCCTAGCGACCGACGCATTCTATTGGCACTAACTGTTGCGCTCGAGTGTTTGATATGTTATTGATCCTCAATGTTCCATACTCCCTGTTTCATTCACATTGTCCCAGGCCCGTATCCCCTGAGCTTCTAGTTCTGATTGAGAACCATTTGTCCACGATCAGTAATTTGGCGGTTTGGTTAACAAAAAGCAAGAGACGATTGTGAGGATCCCATTGTTATGATTTGATATCTTAATAACTTTTATTTATGCCCAGCTCTTCTCTAGAGTCTATAAACATGGCACAATCTCTATCAAAGATCTATACCAAAAAGGTCGACTGATACCCTTCCCAATTTATACTATATATGTAATAGCTGTATTATCTACAAGTGAATGTTTTGATTAAAGGCCACGATGTTGACAAAACCGAGATATTCCAAAGAAGATAAAACCAACAAGTACCGAGAGGCCGCCGTATATCTGCAGGTACATGTAGCTGCCATGGCCGACGCTAATCAAGACGCCCGCCAACGGTGGTCCAGTGAGACATGCTAGGCTACCGACACTGAATGCCATCCCGACCCGTTGGCCGGTCTTGCTGAGAGATGGTGCGAGACTTGACAGAGTTGAAGGAAACAATGTTTGCACCGCGTTTGCGTTGATGCCGTACAGTGCAACCCAGGCGTAGAAAGCAGGTGTGCTCTCGACGCGCATCCACGAAAATAGCAAGACGCTCGAGCCGAGGACGAAAGGGATCATGGTGTTAAAGGGCCCGAAGAAGCGATCGGCGAGAAAGGCCGGGATGAGGCGCCCAGGCACGCCGACGGCGTTGAGGATGATGAGGAGAGTAAGAGAGTCAGACGAAGAGATACCAATGACGTTTCGGCCGTATGTGGAAGTCTGAGAGTGTCACTGGTTAGCTAATTGCGGCTGACAAAATAGACAAAAAAATTAACTTACATAGAAGTAGGCGATGTAAATACCCCACAGTGTGAAGAAGAGACCGATCGCAAAGAACAGGTAAACCGGTTCCTTGAACGCTGAAAGATCTACCATCGGTTGCTTCTCCTTCTTGAATTTCCGCGGGCGTCCAAGGGCGAGTATGAGGGTTGTGTTAAACAGCATGATGAATCCCATAATTCGAATAGTCCAGGGATAGCCAATGGACCCCGAGAGCTGACGCGATATCTAGCAATCACAACGTCATTAGCATCTTCACAAAACGTCAGTTTGTCAGAAGGCATTCCATTCTTACCACAGGAAAGACGATTCCGCCAATGGGTGCACCACAAGCAGCAATGCTAAGCGCAAAAGCCCGATTCTTGGTAAAATATACAGAGACCAGGGCGACACACGGGGTGAAAAGCAGACCGTTTCCGATGCCCTGAACGATGCCCTGGGCCAATATAAGTTGCCAGTACTTCTTCACTGCCGACGTAGTGAACACGCCGAGTATCTGTGCACCGCAACCGGCGAGGAGGATTGAGCGGAAGTAGCCCCTGTCCATAAGCGGCCCCGAGAGGGTGCCGAGGAAGAAAAGAAGGAATAGCGAAAGCGAGCCAACCCAGGCGATATCCGAATTCGATGAGTGGAGGACCTCGGTCCAGTGTGCCTGAAATAGACCAAATGACGAGAAATAGCCAAAGCCATTGAAGACAAGTAGGAAGCTGACAAAAACCTGTGACCATGCCGTGAACCCGCCGTTGAGCCTGACGTCATTTGTGCTGTGACTCTCTTTCTCCGTGAGTTCTTCGCCAGAGTATGGGTGTTCTACTGAGTACTCTGACGAAACACTGATAGTAGTCTCTGACAATGCCGCCACGGCGGTATGAGATGCAAGTTTATACGGCGACTCTAAGTCTGATGCCATAAAGGTGGAGTGATGAAGATCAGGTAACGGCGCCTCCTGACGAGGGGCCATGGGAAAAGAGTGGCGACGGGCCATTTTGAGCGAGCAAGAAATAAATGAATGTATAGCTCGAAGTCGTCTGAGCGACGGTGTCTGAATAAGAAACGAAAGACGTTATTTGTGAAGTATGATACTGGGAAATGAGAGCTGAGAACCGAGAGCTGGAGACTGGGTGCATTTTATATTATGATCTTGACGTTCGGCAGACTTCTCCCTCACTTCTAGGCAGAAACGCCAAGATATCTGAAGACGGTACAGGATGCCGTAAAAGTAGACCTCTTCGGAAATATCCTAGCACGTACGAAGCGAAAAAAGTCGGCTCTTGATCGCAGGTATTCTCATTTTCGTTTTTCCCCGAAGCAGCCGTAATCGAATTCCAGAGCCAGGATGCACGGCATACCAAATTCCATGTCCCAACTGCAAAAACAAACGTAATTGGTCTCACATTATGTGATAAACGTGTTCATACTAAGAAAACTATTGGATTTGCTTCGTTCATAGGCCTGCAGGATGCATTGCCCGGATAACCAAGAACTCGCGCACCCGAGGTACCGGAGACGGCGCTTCGGCACATAATAAGCAGCTCAGATGGGACGTAATGTTTTTACCCGATTGAGATTTCATGTGAGACCTTTTTATTAGTTATGGAAATTTGGATCGCAACGGTGGGCACGTGGAAATATCGGTCCTTGGATCTCAGCTCGCCCTCCCTGTTTCGCCTTACCCGCCTCATTACGTATTCCACTCAGGAAAGCCACCTGACGGAAGCTAGCATCTTCAAAAAGCCTATGAAGATATCCTTAGAGGAGTTAAAAGAGTTGCGAGGAGTTCTTACTACGAGTGAAAGAATTGCGAATAGGTAATTAGATCTAATGCAATTCCTACTCTTCTGCTGTATGCTTATATAAACACTGATTTCTTGACAAATCCATTGCACTCGTCAACATGGGTAGAGAAGCCTCCCATGCTACAAAGTACTACACTATGCAACCCGATTATCAAGCCACATTGTACACTTAAGAGTCACCCAGATGCAATGCAATGTAAGCTGATTCGCGTATGTACAATTACGCATAGATGGACATACGTATATGTTTACAGCCCTGTTCAGAACTTCCGGGATGATTCCGGGCCAGACATCGGTGGGGCCGGGTCAGACATGACTATTCTTACCGGTACAACTCATAAGTCTATTTCAACATTCTGAAACGAGGGAGAATACGTAGGGGGGATATTTCGATAACTAGATCGTCCGGATATCATATCCGGTGGGCAATGTTTCAGGGAGGTTGTCCAAACGATCTATATGATTAGGGTTCTTGAAGAGAGAGACTACAGAATATTAAATGAGTTGCGGTTTGCCGACTTTTCTAGTGAAGACGATGGTTAATGGTCATAGCCTGGCCAGGCTGTAGTGCAAGTGTACGTATATGCTTCATACATAGTGTAAGATCGTATTCACATAATACAGTACTATATGAACATAGTGTCTGTTCACTAACACGACATATGCAGGAGCATGTATTTTCCGAAAGCATATTGATCTCCATCTTATGGATCATGAAGTAATACAACTACACTTCGACTGTAATTAATCGGAATGAAACCTCGATAGGAAAGAGCATAAGTCATCAATTTCATGTTCTATGTGATCTAATCTAGTTTTGTCTATAATTTGATACTTTTGTAAATTTTCAAACAGCTGCCAGCTCTCTATAGGAATGAGTGACTAAAGGAAAGGAGACCTCGACTAACAAGACTCTACATCATTGTTCACATACAGATGTACCCCGAAGACCCCCGCTTCATGATGAAGGGGTGTTTACGAAACCCATTGTTACGACTGGCCCTGCAGTATGTGCCGCTCTCAGTGCTGCTAACCTTTCTAGTTGCTGCGCTGTCAGCTGCTTGGTGCCGAAGAGTTCTGGCGTCGACGGCTTGATAATAAGCTTGTTGGGGTAGCGTGGGACGTATTCAATTTCGCAGTCGTCGTCCCAGAGATCAGACTTCTCCCTAAAGTAGTAACCCCGACCGTTCCTAGGGATCAAATCATGCGACTCCCTTACATTCTTGGCATGTATCGTGCTGTATGAGCCATCAACGCCAAGAGCCAAACTGGAATGCCATGGAGAGCGCGGGAAGTCCCCTGACGCTTGGACGATGAGGGGGATGGAGAGCTTGACAGAACCAGTCGATGGGTGAATGGACAGGCGCACGTAGTCTGGACACCGCGCTAGTATAAGCTTGGTGAAAGACTCGGCTCGGATCATCATATTGATAGCTACATTCTTGACTGTCTTACGATATTTGTGACCACTCATGGCCTTCGAGTCGGCCGTGATTGAACTGAACTTCAAGTCACTCTCGAGGAAGCGAATGAAACCACAGTATGTCAGGAGCGTGTCCGGGTCATCTTTCATCATCTGACGGACCTCTTGCTCTGTGCGCCCGTAATTTGCCAAAAGTTCCTCACGGCACTTCTGGGCAAGAGAAAGATAAAGCTTCTTGTCGAGTGTCTGGCCGTCGGTGTAGCCAAGAATGTCCATGACCCGCATGAGATTGATGTTATTGAGTCCATGCTCACGTGCAATTTCGAGGAGGCCCTCACCGTAGGCCCAGGTGTCCTCATCAGGGATCCCGACGACGTCGTCGAACACAAGGCCGTCGGTAGCAATATAGACCTGACCACCAAGCGGGTAGATGGCCTTGATGTCTTCGCACATCTGGTTGAGCCGGTAGAGAGCTAGCTCTTCACCGAGATCCGGCAAGACTCCGGTGACCTTCTCAACGCGATTGACGCTTTTCCAGGGGAACGCGGGCAGGATGAGGCGTATAGCCTGTCCCTTTTCGAGCTGGGCTTGTACCTTTCCAATGAAAAGGGACTTGCCAAGCCAAGCGTCTGAGTGTCCCTCTGAGTCCTTGGATGGTAAGTGCTGGCCGTAGCGTTGAATAATATCCAAGATCTCACTAGCTAGCTGTTCGTTATTTGGAACAGGAGTAGGTGCGCGAGAGGGAGTGTGAGGTGGGGTGAGTTCAATCTCGCGTATGTCCTCGTGGAGTTCGTTCTTCTCCCGTAGCTGAAGGTTGGACAGTGACTGGTTAACATAAGCGATATACTGGTCACCATTGATGAAGGCCTTTCCGGTATTCCAAGAAATAGGAGGAGGAGTAAGGTAGCCTTTCTTGCTGAGTACAACCGTTGGAGCGTCAAGAAGCTCCATAACTTGTTGAGTTTGTTGGGCCATAATGAATAATAATGAGATGATATTTAACCGAGGTCTGAAAAAAGAAGGCAAGTCTGAAAAGACAGTTCGAGATGAACGATGTTGCAAAGAGCGGAAAGCTAAGCTTGAAAGTATTGCAAAGAGCGTAAAGCTTGAGATGAGATTTGCAAAGAGTGTAAATCTTTTGATGAACAGTGTTGCAAAGAATGAATTGAAATAAAGATGAAAGTGCATGAAGAACAGAATTCAACCTTCAAGCTCTGATATCTCGGATATATATACTGATGTCTGGAGACCTTGTCTCGGCATCAATGCAGTACACATTTCCGCATGGAGAACCCGAAATGCCATGCACATCATGACTAAACTCGATGCCTTGAAATCATGCGGACATCAAAATCCGATATCGCCCGGTACACTGAGGATATCAGTGAGAAAGAGCATGGAAACTTTGCCGTTGGAAGCTGTGGTATGTTTACGACGCATAGTCACACATCAAGACCTACGTTCGTCTCTTCCGAGTGATTTCTTGAGTCAGGCCGTTGAAGACATGAGACATACACAAGGACATCATAACTATCTAACCAATGATGACTGCTTGAAATTTCAGAAATTTCACGCCACGGAGCTGCACAGTGGTCGGCCAAGCCCGCGGCTTTCTGTCGATTATCCCGATTCACTTGCAAACAACCGGGATGGCTTCGCTTTCTCTAGCGGTCGGGGACGGTGTATTACAATTGCAACGTAGCCTATGGAGATGAATGTATCGTGTACTTCGTCATTTCGTCACAGATCAATTGGTCCAAGCCACATCAATGTGTAAGCCATGCAGATGAATGCTGGCTGCAACAGTGTTCTACAAATGATATAGTGAGTAAATGTTCTTGATACTATATGCTAAACTCGTTATCCAGCTCACCTTGAAATCGAAATAGGTGTCCAGCTATAATTCATTCCTATTCTCTACTATGTATAATAGCTTTCCATGTTTCGTTATGGTATTTTCTACATCTCCCCGACTCTTCTAGGGCTTCAACAATCCTTGGATAAGTTTATAGTAGGTAAGGATCCGTATATAGCGTACACTGTGATGAACAACATGAGATCAATCGATGCCTGACATTTTGAGGCCGGTCGATGATGTAAAGAGATCCACGATCAATGCGAATCTTTGATTTGAAGGTGTCACATCAATTAATTGCCGATTGGACAGTTTCAGTGATCCCAAGAAAATATGCTGTGACGTTACAAGTTGTCGCCTACATATCACCTCAGCATGGACACGCGGTTGTCCTTCCTTCATGACGCTGACTGTATATAGACCGACACAAGGGCTTGCCCCTAATAGCCAAGACGCTGGTCCCTTGGGCACGCGCAAGTATCATAGCCCTAAGATGGGCTTTATAGGAGGAATTGAGGAAGAATTAGGCATTGAGCAAGACCTACCCCGCGTTGCGATGCTATTCCCAGTGGCTTACATATCATATCATATAGCATAGGGTGAATTGATACTATTACTGCGAATTTTATACCTGTTTCCCGTATCCGTCCGAAGGCTCTGTCCGCGATCCATCTCATCAGTCCGGCATTACCGGTATTTAAGTCAATACCTTTTTACTACTAGTATTAGAAGTCGACCGGATGATCAATGTATATTCGTTGGATAGTATATATGGTGCTTTTAATAGTACTGATCATAATTTTGAAGCTTCGCAGACCTCTTCTGAGTCTTTCTCCTTTTGTTTCAATGATATGTCGTATCTTACTTACTCTAGCGATCACCTAATGGTTCTTTACGATCCGTATCTGAACGAAAGTGAGGTCTATTGAGACTTGCATTCCATGTTGGTGTCTGTCTTCCATGAACAGTTTGCGATTCCATCATCTAGTCCAGGAGAACGGACTCAGCAGATCACATCAGCGTAAAGACCTTGTATATCCCGGGTGCTAAGTATAAGAGTATAGATAGGATACATCCAATTTGACCCACCGCTATCCTCATATGTGAGCATTTGTCGTTCTCATAACACCAGTTTCAAGCTGACAGCTTGCTCTCTGAAGTTGAATCTACACTTTAGCCACCATAAGACTAGTGGTCGGTCCGGTCGATTTTAGGTATCAACAAATTGAATCGACTGATGTGTAACTCTACTAGTAGTATGACCTACGCCAGTCATTCTCATTATCGGGTCATGCTACGTCCTTGAACAAAACTCGTACATGAAAACTTAAGCTTAATACTAAAGCGAAAAGGGGAGATCGTCTCATTCGTATAAATTAAACTGACCGTGTTATACTGTCAACACGCGGTAATATAATATGACTTCGGGATTCGGGAGTCGCGAAACCATACTGCGCAACAAGTAAGTCTAGACCATCTAGCTGGGGCGATCGTTTATTCTTACCTTGAAATAAAACAACAGCTGATATAGTTAACACAAGGGAAAGGTTCTACAAGAAGGAAGTGTCGTGTAGGGATAGAACCCTCTTCCCGTGATGTGATACAACGTTTTCTTTGCGTGGCTTGCAGAGACTGATCGTAAGCATGTCTCAATCGAAGCTCACGTCAGTCGCTTCGCTCCGAAAGGAATTCACAGCCGATGGAACAATTGCCATCACAGGTGATACAGTGGATAGCATCATGATGCCGAAAACGGCAGTATGGGAGGATTGGCAACTCCGTTGGATCTATTCTGTCTGGGCTATGATGCTTCGGAAGCCTTGTATTTATCCTCTCTGTAGCATCTTCCCTTGACACGGCATTTGCCGTAGCCCTCTCGTTTTCCCTCCCTTTCTCTCTCCTCCGGTTTTCTCTTGCTAGATTAGACAGGTATATACCACATGCGTATCCGGAGCACTTTCTTGGCGACTATGTTGATGAAATCTTTGCGGCACATCAATAACCATTGCAACTATATTGTGTCATCTTCTGACCGTCGTTGTCAGTGCTGTAAGCACACGCTTCTGAAATTACTCAGACTTATCGTTTACCATCAATTGTTCGAATTCTGTTTCACGAAAAGCGTGAGGATAATACGCATAACCCGCGAGGTTCGAAACACTTCCACACCTGAGCCTTGAAGGTCCCTGGATGCTCGCCTAGTTGACCAAGGCTTGTTGAGTGCCTGAAGGCTGCCGCCTGCGTGGGACGTCAGCCTTGAAAGTTGAAACTTGAGTCCCGGACAGACCTGATCAGCTTCTCGTTGCAAGAACAAGGAAGAGACTCTCACGCTCAGGATTCAGCTCAAGATAACTCACCAATCATGGCACTTTGAGTTATGCCAAGTTGTCAAACCAGTTTCAACATTAATAGATCTGCTCACAGATCAGTAACTTCAGCCCAACCAACATGATGCAATGAGGCTCTCGACCCCATGCCACTCACCTCTGAAATCCTTCAGAGCCGTGTCAATGTCGCCTTACTCGCGGGCGTAACTTCGCTAAAGTTCCATCACTTATACCACTCGAGTCATAAGTTGCCAAGAGAATTGCATTCATCTCAGTGAGTCAGTGGCTGTGACTGTTTGCCTGCCAAGTCTCTTACTGCTTTCCTTCCCGTAGCCGCAACTATCTATATCTGTCTGAAGGATGATTGGGGAGTGACGCGCGGTCTTTGTGCCATACCGAAGGTGTACCAAATGTGTTAGCCACGAGCGCCAATGCCTCTCGATACTGTGAAGGAATATCGAAAAATAGATATCATGAAGCACGATATAGACGAAAATAAATAGAGCGCAAGAGAGGTTTTCAGAAGTCGTATCGCATGTGAAAAGTCAAAAACTATATTTGCTGCCTTTGGCTTTTCTCTTAGTCGTGCATTGATATCAGCTTGGCTAGGAAACCTATGACTTGGTCTTCTTCTCGTTTCCCGCATAGCCGCCACGATGTACAAAGTGATATTACTGGCCTATTTGGTCTCGATTATCGGTAGTGTCACATGCATGGTGATGGCTCGTCCCATGCTCCAGAGTACGACGAATGGGTGAGTTCCCTTATGGAGCATTAATGATCGGCTCCAGGTTGATTCGTCATAGGAAATCCAAATGGGGAATGATTAATTCTCCCACGTTTCCTGAATATCTGACTAACAACGTGGGTCAATCTGGTACTCTGACTTTGGGCCGCAGCTAAGACAACAACATAGCCAATGCCGAATGGGAAACCATGGGGCTTGAGAAAGGACCACGACAACAAACCGTACAGCACAGATGTGCCTGTTACAGGAGTGACGCGTTACTACGACTTCGACGTCCGGCGGAAACTTCTCGCACCCGACGGATTCGAAAAAAGTGGTATATTTGTCAATGAGCAATTCCCTGGCCCCCTCATCGAGGCGAACTGGGGTGATTGGATCGAGGTCCGCGTACACAACAACATTGAGAATGAGTACAATGCCAAAGAAGAGGGTACATCAATGCACTTCCACGGCATGCTTCAGAGAGACACTCAGTGGTTTGATGGTGTTCCTGGATTCTCCCAGTGTCCGATTGCTCCCGGCTCTTCATTCACCTATCGCTTCCAAGCTGAGGTGTACGGTACATCGTGGTGGCATTCGCACTATTCGGCTCAGTACACGGCAGGTCTCTGGGGCCCGATGACTATTTACGGACCGAATCACGTAGACTATGATGTTGATATCGGGCCCATCATGCTGGGAGATTATTACCATAGTGAGTATCTTGATGTTGTCGCAGCTGCTGTCACCACCGTGGACGACTTCAACGTCTACGTGCCCAAGTCTGATAACAGCTTGATAAACGGCAAGAACAATTACAATTGCTCCATGGCCGCAAGAAACTCAACATGCTATGAAAACGCCGGGCTCGCCCATTTCAGCTTCTCCCCTGGCAAGAGTCACAGGCTCCGTCTAATGAACACTGGTGCTGCCGCTCTTGTACATTTTAGCTTAGATGGGCACAAGATGAAGGTTATGGCTAACGATTTTGAACCTATCGTTCCTTATGAGACCGATGTTGTTACCTTGCATGTTGGTCAGCGAACGGATGTTCTCGTCAAAGCAGATGCTAATCCCAAGGAGACATACTGGATGCGCTCGACCATATCACGAAACTGTTCCGTGACATCCATAGCCGAAGCTAAAGCCATTGTTTCTTACCAGGGATTCTCCAACAATATCCAGCAGCCAAATAGCACCATGCACCCAGCTGCGGCCAAGGCCGACGAGAAGTCATATCTATGCAGGAACGATGACCTTCGGAAGACGGTGCCCTACTACCCACAAGAGCTCGATCTTCACCCCGAAACAGTCGAAACGATACTTGTAGAGCTTGCCGTAAATGAAACCGGCAGCCACATCTGGCTCATGAACAACGCGACACAGTATACAGACTACAACCGGCCCGTCCTACTCGAGGCGTCTAAGGGCAATTTCACCTACACCGACCCAAGGGCCAACATTTACGACTTCGGGTCCAATAAGACCGTACGCATTGTTCTCAACACAAACTACCAGAGCGCCCATCCTATGCATCTACACGGACACAATTTCCAAGTGATCGCAGAGGGGCCGGGCCCTTGGGATGGCAAGACCATCATCAACCCGAAGAACCCGCTGAGACGTGACACGCACATCCAGCCACGCTACGGCCATCTCGTCATCCAGTTCACGGCTGACAACCCGGGCGTCTGGACGTACCACTGCCATATTGCGTGGCATGCGTCCATGGGATTGAACATCGGGATCCTGGAACAGCCCAGGCAGCTAGCGAATACGGAGATACCCTTCATCATGGACCAGACGTGCGTTGACTGGAAGAATTGGACGAGTACGCATGTCGTGGATCAGATTGATGCTGGGATCTGACGGCATTCATTCACATGTGTAAGCATATGTATTATCATCCTACGTTTTGGTTCTTTTGGATTTTACTTTTCTTTTTCATTTCACAGGGTGCGGCATTTTGTTATAGACACATTTTGTACATAGCACGTGCATCTTACTGTTTCTATCTTGTCATTTACACTATTTATACTAGATATAGCCCCGGGTACACTGGGCCGGAGAATGTCAGCGGTCAACCGTGATACACTCTCAGACACCATCTATGGAATTTATTCTTTGAACCTAGTCCCATGAAACAGAGGCCCATTGTGTGATACAGAGTCGATTCATTGTCCATGTATCGACTTTGAACTTGCGGTCCCGGATAAGGCAGAGACGAATACCACCGGGTCCGAGATCTTCCAGCCCTTTTACAGTACGATCGTGCTGCCAGAACCAATGTAGATGAAGTTAATACGTAGATGATTACATTGCGATGTGAATGCTAGGATTAGTTAATCATTCGCTTTTCTTTCTCATACCGAGCCTCCTTATGAAGATGCGTCGTTGTCGTAGATTCCCGAGGATCGGTAACGACCGCTCTCCGCCTTTTCGGCCTCCGATAATGGAATCACAGGAAACGAACCAGCATGCTTCGTTTCCCATCATCGAAATGCTGTCATACGCTACCATGTGGATTTTCGCTTCAACGATGTGACATAGAAACACCGGAAGCTTTATTCCTTCAGCCTATTATCCGGGCCTACTGGACGGTATCACGATATGCAGGCTGCTGAATCAATTATCAACGTGATTCCATGCGACGGTCGATCTCGGCTACGTCAGCTGACGCTTACATGAGATATCCTGTTGCGGACGAGATACGCGAAATCCTGATGATTTGAACTCAATCGATCCTCTGACGGCCAGCTTGACCAAGGAGGGTAGCACCTACATGTCTCGCCCATAGCGCACCTCACTGCAGGTAAGATCCCTCCGTTTCACTGTTTCAGGAACTAATAGAGTATACTGATCCCAGCATATATTGAACTCAGCTCGCACAGATCGTGAAGAATATAAGCGGTATCAGCTTTACCCCAGGGCGCTTGCTTGTATGACCTCAACTCGATTCGTGCACGGGTAGACTTCGTCTGCAGTGTGTGTAAATTGTACTCATCAGTCTGCAACGAATATAAGCTCTGTTTCTACACAAGAGCTTGCCTCGACCTTAAAGCCGCTGTTATTATTGAATCTGCTTTCATTAGTTCCATTCTCAAGTCATCGGGACATCAGATCAACGTTTTTTCTGCTAGCAATTTTCCGGATCGAGGCCACTAATACTAACCATGGGCGAGTTTATGCGTGCCGTACGTACTACATAAGCCTCGGCGCAGCAATTATCTCACTAAGCTTTTGAAATCTAGGTTGACGTCAGGAATGGTACTGGACCAGCTTCAGCTCTCTTCATCAACGCATCTACCCCGGTACCAAAGTTGGTATCTGGAGAGTGTCTTGTCAAAGTGAAGGCTTTTGGAATAAACAGGGGCGATGTTCTACAACGCGATGGCAAGTATCCAGGAATTGCCCACCTCACGAAAATAATGGGCCTCGAGTTCAGCGGAGTTATTGCTCGCCTTGGCGAGAAGGTAACCGGTGAAACCGATGAATGGAAAGTTGGCGATGAGGTTTTCGGGCTTCTCTATGGCGGTGGCTATGCAGAATATGTCAACGTCAATAAGAGGATGCTCATCAGAAAGCCCAAGGAGCTATCCTTCGAGCAAACTGGTGGGCTTTGCGAGGTAACTGAATCTTGGTTTCTGCCCCTCGGGCCCTGGCGGTCTGGTTTCTCTGATAGGGGGGCATGTTTCTTTACCAGAGAAGTAAATAAGGTGAAAGCTGATGCTGACTGACTGGCACTCAACATAGACATGGTTCACTGCCATGCAGGCCCTTCACTTCGTAGGCCAATACAGTGCCGACGATACGCGATCCATCTTGTGGCATGCTGGTGCCTCGGCCGTGTCCGTTGCAGGCATACAACTTTCTAAATATGCCCATTTGATCAAGTCGCCTAACTCGGCCCCTCCCAAAGTTTTTGGTACAGCCCGGAGACAAGACAAGTGTTCGTTCGTTGTGAACGCGCTTGGTGCTACGGGAGTCGTGGATTTAACACACCACTCAGATAAGCGTAGTTGGGCAAGTGAAATAAAGGCAATGAACAGTGGGAAAGGAGTCGACCTAGTGATCGACTTTCTCGGTGGGCCATACCTCGAGTCGAACCTTGACGTACTGGCTGTTGATGGTCGCATTGTACAGCTTGGATGGCTCGACGGGCCAATCGCAACAAACATCAACATTGCTGGTTTCCTAACAAAGCGTGCACGAGTGCAGGGAAGTCAGCTCAGGTCTCGGGCCTTGGATTATCAGATTCATCTCCGTGACTTTTTTGAGGCGAATGTGTTGCCCCTGCTAGTGGACGGTCGTTTCCATCACGTTATTGAACGTATTGTTCCTTGGGAAAGAGTGCAGGAGGCACATGAACTACTTGAGAGCAACAAGACTATGGGAAAAGTCGTCTGTATAATCAATTAGGGTGTTTTTGGTGTTCAAATGGCTTTTGAGAATTTCTTTTTAATATCCGATCATGTCCAGGTTCCAGGTCTCTATTCCTAATGTCAGCATGAGGGCTCTCTTGTAAAGCTTACCCTTAAATGGAAAATAACACATAAATTTCGAGTACGACAGTCCAGGTCTACCAGAACTTAGTCGCGATGAGTTCGTTGATTGTCCAAAAGAACAGCTTTCCTCCTCATCAACTTGTATCTGTAGATATTACTAAGCATCGAATTGTGGATTACTAAGCAGTAGTACCTATGTACCTACGTACGTACATGGCGCTTCGATTTCGTAGGTACACCAACCTCCCGCTTTTCACATATGAATCGTCCACTCACCAGTCTTTTACGCTACTTACTTAATATCACAACTTATTAGATCCGTACTTAGGTACAGTCCCGTTTCGCCCTTGACAGAGCCTTGATAAGAGTGCCGCTATGGCAGACAACTCTGAAGGAGATGCTCAGGAGGTAAGCCAAGAGCCAATCGTGACGACCATATTGGGTGCATTTTCATTGACGGCCCCGGTGTCTCAAGAGGCTAAAGACCGCACTTTGGTTCGCTATCGGCAAAATTGTTGATGAGGAGACATTGCGCAGAAATCGCAATGTGACTCCTCAGTTCATCGGTGCTCTAACAGAAATGGTTTGGACGCAAATCGGTATGAATTGCTTATAGGTTTTCAATATCTCGATACGCGGTGGTTAACGAGTAGCCAGAGAACGTCGCGATGGACCTTGAGAGCTTTAGTCGCCATGCAGGCCGGTCAACCATCACCACCGATGATGTCCTTCTGCTGGCAAGGCGAAATGGGGATTTGCATAGCATCATGAAGGATTTCATAGATAAGGAAAAGGCTGCGACCACGAAGGGGAAGTCGAAGTGAAAAATGCTTTCCACTGCCAACGGCTGGTAGAAGTCTCCAAACCACGCATAAGAGCTTCGAAAAGAGTTCTGAGGAGAAGAACTTTGTTTCAAATCTTGTCCTTCATTCTGTCGTACATTCGATTATTCCGGGGCAAATATATCATTGCTCCGAAAGCCGCTGGGGCAGGGTGCCGCCGTAAATGACGGCCAACACATAACTAGCTGTCGCGTGAAAGGTTGAAGTAATGATGAAAGAAGAAAGAAAGCCAGGCATCTTGGGCTTTTTTTTTTTCGAGAAGTACAGTAGGTATTACCGCACGGACTACGGAATAATGCGCCCTAAGTAGCAAAAATACGAAATAATTTTCAGGTAGGATCGATCATCTGCTCAAGTGACGGTGTGTACAATTAACACAGAATTTGGCGTTCGAGCATTGGAAGCAAGAACTAGGTAAACAAGAGTGTCCACCGGATCTTCCAGCAGTTGCTCCCAGGTGACAGATTCTCCAATGTTGGGTCCCATTATTTACTATTCCACAGGGCTTAGGCAAGTCCCGCTCGACTCCGTCGAGAAGAATCTGTTGTCTTCACGATACTGCCGCTACCTACCTCAATCGCTACAAATCCTCCTCCCTTTGTAATGACGTGGACACCCCTGTAGCAAAATCCATTCAATTCGTCAGCTTGGCAGATCGTCTCGTAGGACTCTGTGTGCTCCTTCGTCGTTGTCTCATGATGTGATCGAGTTTTAAATACGAGTACGTCCGTAATTAATGGTCGATTACGGATCCGTACGGAATCCACATCTACGTACTCGACGTTCGTATCTCCTGAATCTCGACGATGGCTTTGCTCCGGGACAGTGGCACATATAGCTGAAGAACATGAGGTATTCATTCAGCCGACGCGAGATGAAACTTGGGTGGGAATCTTCATGTCTGATACCGTTAAGACACGAGTGAGGGTTCACTTGGGTGATCTTGGCAAAGTGAGAGCGCTCGGGGCTTACGGACCGACGCTATAGCCTATTGCCTCTGCGCAATAGTCTCTTCTCATTTTCATGGGAAAAAGAGTGAACTAGGATATCGATCTGGCATTTTGTAGATAAATAGGGTAGACCTCCCCCGACCTTCAGAACCTCTTCCTCTTGGTTCTTCAGTTGTATTCAATCCTTGAGAAACGCCCTTGATCTCAGACTTCAAATCTCGTGCAAGGTGCCTGCCCTATTATATTATAATACGACATCGCTGTTTATGGAATCTATCGTCCGCCTGTCACAGGATTTCCACCTCTGCGGGTTCGTCGTGGCATAGATTTACATAGCGTGAGGACTTGGTCCTCCGTGGTAAAGCGCGGCTCTGGAAGTGACTGAAAATTCAGGCTCATCGGATGCCAGGCTTCCTCGGAATCTGGAATCCGGAGGATGACACTCAGGAGGACATGGAGTCTTGTCACTCTTCTGCGATCCCTACAGATTCCAGAATAACGGGTTGGGTGCACGGGAACGCATCGATCGTATTACCGGAGTTCAAGCCTATTCTCGATCTATAGCTAACTAGGGGCCTACTTGAAGCTCGTCGATGGGTAGCATATCGCTGATTGGGTATCTCGACGAGCCGATCCTAAGTCTTTCGCTGATGTCGGCGATACATGTGGATGAAAATGGCGATGTCGGCGACATCGGCGAGAAAGACAATGATTTCCTGACTTCTTTGAAGATTAGCATGAAGATGTAAGGGGGCGGTCGCCGCACCTACCTGTCACCCTGGCAACGCACACACGTAAACAAACGAATCGGCTACTATAGGGGCGATCGGAGGGCTCGCTACGATATCCACGATATCGGAGGCTAGGACGAACGGATAGGAGGGGTAGGAACGGCGCCGCCAGCAGGGCTACGGCGCCACCTCCTATTCAATTGATTAAGCGACGCCGATCTCACCTATTGAAGGCAGTAGGAGGTCCTCTGGCCCGCCCCGGCCAAGCGCTTCCGGCTGGTTTCGCCTTCGCGCCCCTCCCGCGCCCTCATTTGGTGCTGCCGTCGCCCCTGCTGTCGCCCCTGCCGCCGCCCTCTCCCCTGCCGCCGCCCTCTCCCCCGCCGCCGCTGCCTTCGCCGCTCGCCACTCATTCGACCAGGGCGCGGGTTGGTCACACCTCGACCGTGACATGGTGTCGCTGGACGACCTTGTGCCGCAGACGGTCCTTGGGCGCGAGCCTTGTGCTCGCTGCTTAACGTCTACGCATTCGGCTCTCCGGCTGAAGTGCCTGCGTGCCATGTCTGACGGCGCTGTTTGCATCGTGTGCAAACACGCGCGTCAAGCGTGTCACGCCGTAAGTAGCATCCCTTCTGATCCCTCCTGTGACTCCGCACTCATGTTAGTGTTGCAGATGCCTGCCTTCCTCCTGGGTGCCGCCCAGAAAATCTCGCGCTTTGGTGCAGTGGCCGCCCAACAAGCAGAACGTGTGTTCCGGCTCCACCAAATGGGAGCGTTAAGTGAGGAGGCTGTGGCGTCGTATGCTGCGATGCTCGGCCGCCGGATCTATCTCCTCCAGGGGACAGAGCTGGCTCTTTGCAGAGCCGTGGCTTGTGAAGATGAGGCCCCTGGCGGGGACCTCCTCGCGCCGCCTGGCACAGAAGACTCGCTGCGAGCACGTGTCGCGCGCCTTGAAGCCCAGGTGGCCGCCTAACACTAGCTGTTTACGGTAAGTATACCCCGCTGCCGCTGGCGATTCCCTACTAACGTGGCCGCAGGCACTGGTGGAACACGGCTCGCTCAAGGGGCCAGAGGTTGTTTGGGTGCTTGGAGGTGCCCGGGTTTCAGGTCAGTCGAATACGAGGGGTGTCATAGGGATAAGTCCGTTGACACGCTTCTACTAAGACTTATCATAGGAACGGACCGAATACGAAGCTATTGGCTTACAACTATATTCTTCGGCGTCTGATGCCTTATCTGATCGGCAGTCTAGTCGCCAATAAGACTAACCAGCTGACTCAAAGAGATTTTACAGAACCCGATATCACATCATCCCATTGTCGTGGCGGCTACCTTTCGATGCACCCGGCATGTTGACGTGTCCCCTTGCTACGTCCTGAAGCCCGACATCTCCCACATATTGTCCTTGTTGAATGTGAAGGCTGACAAGCACACATCAGGAGGCACTCGAGCTTCGGGACGTCTGTTCACCAGGTTCCCCTGTCTTGCTGGACACGTCAACTCATGCCGTCGTAGCCGTCGTGGCCTTGATGGGATGATGCAATGTCTTACTACTCAACAGTAATACATTCCAAACCAATCCCATATCAGCAAATACGAAGAGATCAGCTCATCGGCGACCAAGAGGATGGTCCCCGAAGTCATACAACAGTCCGGGTGATAGATTGACGCAGTCAGATGTCATACGGATAAGTCCGTTGACCCGCTTCTACTAAGACTTATCATAGGAACGGACCGAATACGAAGCTATTGGCTTACAGCTATAGCCTTCGGCGTCTGATGCCTTATCTGATCGGCAGTCTAGTCGCCAATAAGACTAACCAGCTGACTCAAAGAGATTTACAGAACCCGATATCACATCATCCCATTGTCGCGGCGGCTACCTTCCGACGCACCCGACATGTTGACGTGTCCTCTTACTAAGTCCTGAAGCCCGACATCTCCCACCTATTGTCCTTGTTGAGTGCGAGGGCTGACAAGCACACGTCAGGAAGCACTCGGGCTTCGCGACGTCTGTTCACCAGGTTCCCCTGTCTTGTTGGACACGTCCACTCATGCCGTCGTAGCCGTCGTGGCCTTGATGGGACGATGCGATGTCTTACTACTCAACAGTAATACATTCCAAACCAATCCCATATCAGCGAATACGAAGAGATCAGCTCATCGGCGACCATGAGGATGGTCCCCGAAGTCATACGACAGTCCGGGTGATAGATCGACGCAGTCAGATACCCAAGACACGTCGCAGAAGAGTTATCATTGGCTTCAGGAAGGACCAAGGTGGTCCGACTGAAACAATGAAGTCATTACAGCTAAGTCCAGACTCTTAACCTCCTGAGAACTCCTCTCGGAACAGCTCCCGTGAGTCCTTTAGAAAGTTTCCACATACTAATAATATCTCGGAAACGACCTTAGCGAGCGGGAGAACTCCGGACCGTGTTCCTAACCCAAGTGGGGTCGGTGGGTAGATGGGGAAGTGATGAAAGGAAAACCAAGAAACCTGACGACACCGAACCACAGTGGCTTTTAGCAACAACCGACCCTACGGGAAGATAACCGCACACGGCAGAACACTATTACAGAGAGTTGGAGGGCTATTGAAGCCTATAGAGAGTACCGGAGGGCGCTGGCAGATTATTGCAGGTCGCGACGGAGGAAGATATAAGACGAAGACGTTCCCGGAAAGAGGACGGGAAGGAAGCATTAGAACCATAGCGACTCTTGCGACCATAATCAATTATAGGCTGAATTGAACTATCGTTCCGGGCCTCATCAAAGATATTAGTTGCCATATCGCACTATCATAGCCGACATCTTCAGTTCGTATCCGAACTTCAATTGACTCTATCGCTACGGCACTTCAGTTATTTATGACCCCCGTCACAATCGCAGGTCAGTTTTACGGACCTCCTACTGCCTTCAATAGGTGTGATCGGCGTTGCCTAATCAATTGAATAGGAGGTGGCGCCGTAGCCCTGCTGGCGGCACCGTTCTTATTCCTCCTATCTGTTTGTTCTAGCCTCCGATATCGTAGATATCGTGGATATCGTAGCGAGCCCTCCGGTCGCACTTTGTTTGTTTACGTGTGTGCGTTGCCAGTGTGACAGGTAGGTGCGGTGACCGCCCCCTTACACTCCTCCTCATAGAGCTCACCAGAATGTGCGATGAGCTCCAACTCAGTACGCACAGTGGTACGCAATCGTGCAATCCACTGAGGGGATGCGCCACTCACAAGGGCATCACAAAGTGCTTTTGCAGTCATGTGTACCTGCTGGGGACTGAAACCAAAAAATTAACACACAAAGTTACATGAAGAAAAGGGGTACTTACATAAGTACACAAGAGTGACCATAGGAACACAAGACACAACGGGTGCTGTTGCCAACAGTTTCCATGCATTCACCATTCGAACGCCCACACAAGGCACTCTTCAGGCAACAAAGGCAAGGAACATCACGCATTTTTCCTGAGGAAGAGTGGAGAGCTCCAGAATGGCTGTGACGAGCTCTCAATGGATGAGGTCCTTGTTCATCCTGTAACACTGCTGGGGCAGTGACAACGCGACCAGAACAAGTGGTGTAGGTGCGAGTGTGTTATGATTGAACAGGAAGTTCAATAACAATATTCTGCTTAGGCTAGACAGCAGGAATTGATGACTGATCAGAAGAAGACACGAGACATTGTCTTCACTGGAGGCAGAAACAGATTCAGTGTCATACGGTTAACCCGATGACCCGCTTTTACTAAACATATCGCAGACTAGTTCCGATACAGACACGGCACAAGACCATACATCACCCAGCCCCCTATGGTCTGATCGGCATCTAACCGAACAGCTGACCGAAGAGATTTTACAGAGCCTGACATCGTATCATTCTATTGCCCCGGCGGCTACCCTCTACGTCCCCGACATGCTGACGTGTCCCCTTTACTTGACTTGAAGCCCGATATTACCCAAGCTCGATACGAGGTGCCCGGGTTTCAGGTCAGTCGAATAGGAAGGGGACCTTCATCCCCTTCGTCGCGTCAGCATACGTCAACGTAGCCGCTGTGGCCTTATTGGGAAGGATACGATGTCTATCAACACAGCAACCCTGTGTTCTAGATCAGTCGCATCACAAGCGAGTACGAAGTTATCACGCCATTAGGAGACAATAGCCCAACTATCAGGTCATCGGATGACCCGGGGGATAGATCGACGCAGCAAGGCGCCCAAGACATATCGCCGCTTAGTCGTCATTGGGCTACGGAAGGGCAAAGAAGGCCCGACTGAAGTCATGAGATCATAACCGCTAAGTCCAGACCCTTAACCTCCTGAGAACTCCTCTCGGAATAGCTCCCGTGAGTCCTTTTGAAATATTCCGCATACTAATAATATCTCGAAAATGACCTTAGCGAGCGGGAGAACCTCGGGCCGTGTTCCTAACCCAAGTGGGGTCGGTGGGTAGATGGGGAAGTGACGAAAGGAAAACCAAGAACCCTTACGACACCGAACCACAGTGGCTATTAGCGACCCCAGACCCTATTTCAAGACCTACGGAAGCAGCAGAACAGTATTACAGAGAGCTGGAAGGCCCGGAGAGCCTATAGAGAGTACCGGAGGGCGCTGGCAGATTATTGCAGGTCGCGACGGAGGAAGATATAAGACGGAGACAGGCCCCGACGAGGAACGGGAGAAGAGAAGCAGAACCATAGCGACTCTTGCGACCATAATCAATTATAAGCTGAATTGAACTATCGTTCCGGGCCTCATAGAATTATTACTTGTGCCGTACCGCACTATTGTACCGCACTATCATACATACTTGTCAGTCCGGATCCCGGACTTCAATTGAATCAACGGCACGGCCTCAGTTATTTATGACCCCCGTCACATTCAGGCATGATGGTAGGCCAGAAAGTGTGCTGAATTACACTGTTGATGTGACAAGGGCTTCTGTACGAGGGATAGTGTACGACAGTGCGCGCGACGAGTGCGAAGACCTTAGTCTGACGGAACGGAACTTATCGGTCACGGGTGATTGTTTGATGCGCGAGTGTCAATTGTACGAGAGCAAAGAGCTTGGAATAATAATTCAATTCAGCTTATAATAGTTTATGGCCGCAAAGAGTCCTTTGGGTCCTCCGTCTTCTGTTAAACAACATCAGGAGGGACTACCCCTACTTAAACCTTTGCGCAAGTCCCCAGCGACTACGTCGAAACCGACGACGTCACAATTACACAAGACGAGCTCGGGGTTTGAAGAACTCCTAGCTCGCCGACTAGCGGCCGAGGCCTATTCGTATCCGTCTACAACGTGTGGGAGGTATCACCGCGTTCTGGCATGGATTCTGACTTAGAGGCGTTCAGCCATTATCCAGCAGATGGTAGCGTCGTGGCACTGCCCGGTCAGACAGCCGCAAAAACCAATTATCTGAATCCTCGATTCTCAATCTCAAAGTCTTCACCGTGACTCCCCTGCCTCCGGCCGGGGCCCGTCCGGCGAAGACTTTGAGATTTCTAATCTCGTATTCAGATAACCCACAAATGTGCGCGCTAGGGATTTGACCCTCGCGCTAACGGCTCGAATACGAGGTGTAACGTCGCAAGCGTCTGCGACGCAATCCCCGAGGACCCGCTAAAGAGCGTTAGCTACCGCGGAACGAGACATGGCCACGTATCCGTGTGACAGTTGATTGAATTAGACAGGCAGAAAGTGATGGGAAGAAGGGAAGTTTGAGAGCTACTCAAAGTGGGTGATGCGCTCCTTTTAAATTGAGCTGCTCAAAGCGAGTGATGCGCTCCTTTTGAATCACTTATTACTGCCAACCAGTTTTATAGGGTACCTACTGTACACAGTACCTACCCTAAGGGGGTGTGTTAGATTGACAGGTTGCGGCACCTACACAAAAGGGTATTACACACACACAAAGAGGTACAGGTACAAGGAACTACACTATATACAAAAAAGATACGAAGTACTAGATACAAGGAACCCTACTGTATAAAAGTAGTTACCTAGGACAGCCCCAAAATCGGGTCCAGAATACAGAACCATCACACTCTAAAATCTAACACTATGGATATAATACTTAAGTACTATGAAAGTGAAAAAGTATATACAATATTGCAGAAATAGCCATTTAACATAATGCTAACGTTGAACAGGCACAGTCTTCAAACAAACCTGCTCATGGTTGCAATTATCACAAGCTTGTATGCTTTTAATAAATGATACACGAAAACAGTGAACACCCTTGCTTATGCTGATGTTTTACTCCTATATTCCAGTAGACGTTGCAGATATATTCGAGATAATTGGAAGTGTGCTTAGATTCAGCTTGCATTAACTGCTGTGAAACCCTGGTGAGCAGACAGATATCTAGATCGCGTCATCATTGAGCAGGAGGAGTGGCCACCTGTTGTGGTGCAGAAACCAGATGCGTTCGATCGGGCAGCTTGTCTGCTAAAGATTAATGTGGACAATAATAAACTAGACAGCTCCATTAACTAAGGGCCAACGAGGCTACCTGACCACATGACTGCATTACAGTGGTGGCTATTGCCCGATCGGCAACAGAAATGGCCCAGGTTATCACACATGGTGATGAAAGTTCTGTCCATACCAGGTTTATCCGACGACGCAGAACGCATATTTTTTGGTGCGCGATGGACTTGTGGATGGGACATGGCATTTCTGAATGCGGGCTCGATTGAACGTGCAGAGTTTTTGAAAAGTGTACATCGTTCTGGAATTCTGTCTGATGATGGTCTTATTCCTGCTGCGATTGCAGCGGCAATGACGGTGACCCCAACAGCACCTTAAATGTAACAGCCTCGTTTGTGTAGCAGCAGATGTGGTTTAGAGTAAGCTGAGCACCCGTCTCATGGGGCACCCTGTTACGGCCGGTTAGCTGTCTAAGAGTCTCAATTGCTGTATCACAGCTGAAGCCATAGAAATCTGCAAAAACCCCCCGATACCTAATCCCTAGTATTGTTCACTACAATACAGTCCTCGGACTCAGTCTGGTAGGCTAGATGGTCCACAATAGGTAAATCACACTCCTTCAATTCATCTTCATATACAATCTTGTTCCGCAGTCTTTGGTGAGCCGTTCGGACCCGACCCATTCGTACAAACTGGCTGCCGGGCGGCGGTTTTACACTTTGACAAGGAGCCTTTTTTTGTTTCGCAACCTTGGCTCAGAGAAATTCAATTGTTGACTCCAGTTGTGCAATTTTATTGGCTTGTAGATCCAACGCCTTGCTCGTCTTCCTTGATAATAGCCTTGAGCATAAAATATTAAGCGACGGGTTTGCTGTAGCTAGTTTTGAGCACTATTGCGTAATTCCCAGCCAGTTGAGGGTGTTTTGATAGGTGTTTCTAGTTATTCCGTGTAAACCTCTAGTGTACACTCTCTTTTATGTGTCGACAAGGTAGGTGCTGCATCACGAGCCACCCCCTTTTCTTTCAATATAATGTATTTTGACGATAAAGGCTTCGTACGATCACGAGGGTGTATGCCAGCTGTTTTCCAAGCTTTTTTAATGTTGCGTGCATTCGAAACATTGATTCGCACAGGCCGAAATGCCTTTAAAGTCTCCTGTTTTGATGGCTTGGTGCCCAGGGGTGAACTTGGACTATCACAAAGATGTTGTCGCAGCTTTCTTTTAATCAACCCAAACACACCCACGTCAAGAGGTTGAACAACATGGCTGCAGTGAGGCTCATAGAAGACAAGCCAAATTTTGTTTGACATACACCCCCAAAGAAAGTCATCATTGGTGTGTGAATCATGCCCATCACATATCAACACCACCCACTTATTACCATGTCGGGCTCAAATGAAGGGGATGAAGAGGTCTTCAAGCCACTCTAGTGCTGTTTCATTGTTTGTCCACCCCTTAGGGGTTGCTTTGAATTGCCAATTGTCCCACAACCATATATTTCAATGCGGAAACCACTGGCTTTGAATGTCAACCCCCTTAAAAAGTACCAATAGAGGCAGAGCCATACCATCACCACTGATACACTCCAAGGAGGTCATCCATTCACGCTGTTCAACATCACCTTTAAGAGCTATTCGACTTATTGGCTCATCAATAACAAAATGATCACCACTCACCCCTTGACCTATCCCAATCTCGTCAACGTTGTAGTAGCGATCAGTGGGAACATTGGACACTTCAGGGACGTCAAGCCGGTCAAAAAAGAGGTTAATATTTGCGACGGTTGCCCCGTTAACCCTGGAGTAGTTGATTATTGTCGCACTTGTGTTTCGAATTGTGGGATTCTGGGCGAGAAACCGGAGGTGTCAGTTTATTTCTAACATTTTTGAGCTGCTACTTGCATTCAGTATTCGCTGTGCCATATGTTTGAACTTAACAATGGGGGGCATAGCCTAGCCGGGCTTGCCCAACTGCCTAAGAAGTTAATTAACGCTCGAGATAGGGAGAAAGAACCTGAACGTCCTGATTTAGCTCGGATCTGGGTGGTACACTTTGTAGACGACGCGTTAAGGTAGTTTTGGACACTCCCCATTCCTTTGAGGCGGCTTTTATTGAAACACCAAGCTTTACGTCTCGCGCAGCAGCATTCTCACGCTTCATGGCTTCAGCTGGGGTCATGACGGCGATGTAGGAAACAGGACAATTCAAACGATGGTAAAAGAGAGGCTAGAAGTGAAGAATTGATTGAGAAACACCAGTTTGAAGAAGACATGTCATATATTGAAAGGGCACGGGCCTCGGTGGCCCTGTAAGGGGGCGGTCACCGCACCTACCTGTCACCCTGGCAATGCACACACGTAAACAAACAAAAGGGCGACCGGAGGGCTCGCTACGATATCCACGATATCTACGATATCGGAGGCTAGGACGAACGAATAGGAGGAATAGGAACGGTGCCGCCAGCAGGGCTATGGCGCCACCTCCTATTCAACTGATTAGGCAACGCTGATCGCACCTATTGAAGGCAGTAGGAGGTCCGTAAAACGGACCTGCGATACGGTTATAAATAGGGCTATTCGGACCCTATTTCTAGACTTACGATTCTACTCCTTAAGCGATAGTTTTACCTATAAACTATAGACCTACCGCACCTATTGACTAGTCGCCGCCACATATAATTGGCCCGCGACCCCCCCCTCTTATAAGCCGTCCGCTTAGTCATCACCTTGCTTACGTAAACTACTGTGATTACCGTGCCCCGGCACCTATACCGTTACAGGCCCGTGATGCGATGGCCCGTGAGACGGGTGCTCAGCTTACAATATATTTGCCAGAACACCATATGTATTCAATTCGACAATCGACAGTCGACATGTCGACTGTCGGGTACAGCTCTGGCTACAAGTGAATATTCAGAACAACAACGAGTTCGATACATTCATTAATCAAGTGCCAACCAGACTACCGGCTAACACCACGGCCTTACAATGGTGGTTTCACTCGGAGAAGCGTCAGGAGTGGCCCCGGCTTTCCTATATGGCCATAGAAGCCCTGTCTATACCTGGTTTATCTGACGCACCTGAACGTATATTCTCGGGTGGACGACGAACCTGTAGATGGGACAGAGCCTCACTTAGCGCATCCTCGATTGAACGAGCAGAGTTTCTGAAGAGCGTACACCGCTCTGGAATTGTACCTGGAGATAGAATCATTGCTTAGATTTTTTTTGAATCTTCGACAATCGACAGTCGACGCAAACCTCCATGTCGAATGTCGACAGTCGGGTACAGGCCTGGACCGTTACAGAAATATTTGATAAACGCTCGACAGTATTGCAGCCTAGTAGACATAGCTTATTCGGGTCGACTTCTATAGTCCATATTAAGAGAACAAACAGAACCACTACGGCTAGTACACTCTCTTTAATACAGGGGGACAATGAGAAACTCAATATGCTTTCTCATTGTGGGGGGAGAGGCTTCAAGATACGTGAAAAATCATGGTAGGTCATTGGAGTTGACCCGTGCTCACACCACTGTGTTACTGTATGCTTCGTACGAATCTGTATCTTCTAACAGAACTAATTCTCACAGCAGTGTAGTCCCGAGCACGTATGTCGTTAATTGTTTGGAATTCAAACTAGACCTATCTCCTGGAGTGCGCAAAGACTACAAATCGGTATGAACCAGTCAAGAAACAATTCAATTATAAAAACCACGCATTCTTCAGCACTTGAATTGACTGGTGGTCAAAGTGTAAGTGAGTGTTCTGTCCGATATGGTGAAGCAAGTGACCGAATTATAGTCTTCGGACACTTGAGGAGGTAACTACTTTGTCAAAATGAAGTTCTAACGGATAGTGGCATCAATTGACATACTTTAAGTCATGCAATGATACCTTGATGTTCATATATAGTCCACGACAAGACGAGGTGAGTTTGAAGGGTAAGCTGCAGTTATTCCGTGCTAATACCTAGGCAGTGCCTGTTGATGAGCTATCCTGCCCTACGGACTCAGGTGTGGTACAGTAGGCAGATGTACAGGAAACAATAACCAACATTCTTCGAGGTACGACTTTCCTCCATGCTGTTGAGAATTGACAATCAATTTCTTCTACCAGCTGGCATTCTGACTATGTCCTCTTTGTCGTTATCGGTCACCGTATGGCTGCCAACCCATTGCGATGTAGTCAACAGTCAATATACCGGCCGTTGACTCTACAACGTCTACTGAATGTTGGCGGCAGTCAACACTCTAACCAATAGTTGATATTGTCGACTATTGGAATCTCGTTTTCCCACAGCATCACTCGTGATTACCAAGGAACCCGGATCTATCCGTAGAGCTGCTGCTCGATTGACCTATCCTGGAATGCGAAGCGATTGATCAATTATCAATTATAGGTCGTTCAGCGAAAAGCACGATAGACGTGGATGCTTGCGAGAACAATGAACCGCAGAATATCACGACCTCAACTCACCTGGCCTCAAAGGCTTTCGGTATATGAAAGCTGGGATAAAGAACTTACAATCTGAGATCAGATAATGCAAGGCATTAAGTGAAGAGGCAAACTTGACGCCACTCGACGTTCATAGATGTTAGCTGCTTTTACAATTATGATTGTTGCTGGCTCTATGACAGTAATTCCTACTGTCCTTGTCCACGGTCTCAGGTTAGGAACAAAGTCAATGAATATCCCCTAAGTCGAATGTACGTGCTTGTTCCCCTGACCATCAATATAGATAAGTTTGCTCCGCTAAGCCCCTTTATGCAATTGGATATAGAGCCCCCTTCGGTTCCAGCTGGCTGGATCACGATGCTATTAGATATTATATCTATCTCCCTTCAGGCCCGGCTTTACTATAGTCAGATAACGTGTAAATAGGATGTCATGATAGAATGCAGATTGAGCTGCTACTGTTTCTTCTCCGTTCAACACTAGTAAGCTAAAGTGCGAGCGAGAGCAAATTGAAGCATGAGAACACGCTGAGCTGGGTTACGATTTAGTATCTTTACTACGAAGCGGCTAATTTAGCCAGCATCCCGAAGTCCTTGGTTTTCACGAAAAACCAACATTATTATTATATTCTGCACCTATCGAATACCGTATGCCATCAATGTATTTTAAGGCGTCTACTGCTGGCTTTAGAAGGATTTCCATCTATAATAGATCATTTGCTCGACAGATTGGCAGCCTGACATGCCCCGAGGTCGATAGATCTCTAATCGTTCGTCGAAATGTATGATAGGTACGGATTCTTGTGACTGAATGATGTATGTGCCCATACTGGCACTCTTCGACGCCAGCCCAGCCATTGCCAGTTGGCTCCTCTACCGCAGCCAGTTTCGTCTCTTTCATCCCGTATTCAGATTTCAGGGCCTCATTCGAGACTCCGACATCAACAAGCGTACTGGTTATTTTTCCGTGATTAAACCAGGGAGCAGCAAGAGCACCCCGTGTTCAGGAGTTGATGGCTCTAAAATTCGTACTATGGTATAATTTGTATAACGCCGTTCAACCGTCATTACGCTAACATGACCAAGGATGCCCTCTATCCTACATATCGAACGGCGACCTACACATGGTCAATCGTTAGGCATGCCAGGGCCAGTTGATTGAGCAACAGTTCTATGATAAATGCAAATTCTTGAACGTACCTCTACGCTCCCAGTCCAGAGTCGACAAACCTGCCTCCCCATTACCAGCCAAGCGTAAGGCGCCAGTTTACAGACCAGCTCCTATCCCCAATATTCGTTTACTACTTGTCTTCTCAAATCTTCTCGCCAACTAGACGGCCGGAATTTTCCCGATATAAAACCCCCTCGAGACTCGCGGGAGCGATACACATCACGTACCTAGCATGAAGCTCTTCTGGAATGCTTCTCTACGAGCCCAGATGTGAAGTCAACACTCCTGTATCGGAGGCGCCAGCCAGCATCGTCCTCTCTGAATCCTGATGACGTGCGGATGGGTACAGCTGTCGGATGAAAATTCCTCATTCGACGGCTGCATGTCGACGTAAACCTATACCTACCATATGTTATGGGTTCATTTCTTGCATATGCATGAGTGCTGCAGTGATGAGGTATCCGCCCACCGTCATGGTACTGGAGAGCGGGCCTTGTCATGACGATAATTTTTTTTAGAGGCCTGTAGGTGTTGAGATAATTGTGTGGATTGCGTGATGGCGATGATAGGTGTCAAGTCTCACCGGTCACTGCGTACAGGCGATCTAGATGGTCCGACCAAGCCACCGGATTACCGCAGGTGAGCGTCGTCCCCGAAGTGTCAAGATCCCCAGACGAGTTAGTACGGAATAGAATGTGAAGATCGGAAGTTGTGTGAAATTTCATGTATGGGTTTCCCTGGTACCTACTTGGTTAATGCTGCATCCTGCAGTCTAGTCGATTTAGCGTACATAGGGCTCGAAGATGAAAGCAGTTGGTTTTCCTAGTTCGTTTCTTTTGCTTTTATCTTGCTCATCCCTCCCGTTTCTGGCTAGAGGTTGTGCTGGCGTTGTGTTATAACCACTCCATCGGATCGAGTCGATTCTCAAATAGGCTTTAGCCTTGCTGATTCACAGTTGCGTGGAGACGAACATAATCCGTATCGTAGAATATACTGATAGACTAGGTAGTACCTAGTATGTGTATTCTGTGTGAGCTGCACTACTATTCGGCAGATGTGAATCAAGCATAGGACCTCATCTAAGCCAAGTAGATAGTACGACAACGATTTCCTACACCGTGATCATCCATCTCTTTTGACCGATCCTCACGGGGACCGGGCGTTCGCCGAGGCAACGACTGGCGAGAAGAAAATTAATATTCGTGCTCCCTGCGCACAGAAATTCGGCGAGGCAGAAAGAATAGCCGAGCTCAGAAGAGAAGAAATATTCCCGTCTATAAGGGTTTTTCCAAAAGATCTCCGCTCACCGAATGTTGTTCTCGTGACACTGGCGCCAGATTCTACTGAATCGGTCGCAAACACTTTATATTGACGAGAGAATGTGACTGGGCGCAATCAAAAGTACAAACGCCGCCACATGCAACACCTTCTTCCCACACCGTTCAGCTTTGGCCTATTTCTTTTTCGCTCACCGTTTACCTAGTCACCTAGTGGCAGGGCTGGAGGTGTGTATGCAAACACTGCAGTTGAACGAATCGAGATATTATCCTATCTTGTCCGTAGACCCCATGAGAATTCCGTTTGCTACTGTGGTACAGCCAGGGGTTGGCTAGAAAGTCAGATTTCAAGAACGCGTCAAACTGGGCAAAATTAGTCGTCAGGTACCGTAACATTAGACCCTATTACCTCATGAGAATAATGGGATGGGCATAATTTTCAGTTACTATCTAATTACGTAACTTCGAGAGATTCATGCTGGGCAATTTCGATCAAGGATTAACGATGCCCAACTCAACCCACCCGGTAGTAATTATCTGCATGTATGTCTGATTGGTAGCCTCGAAGACGACAATAGTCCGTAGATGCTCTTGGCAGTGTTGACGACATGTGCGGTGCAGACGATGAGCAGGACGAGGTTGTAACTTGAATAGGTAGTTGCACATCTCATGCAGCACGTTTGATGCAGTGTTTGCTCCTATATTTCCAGCTTCGATAGTTCATGCATGAAACATAACTTTGTATCCATCGGAACGACTTGACTCTCTGCCCTTACATTTGTCTTGCCTGGATCAACTTCCCCCCTCCGTCACCCCTGTCTGCCACACTTCCAGTCTGGCACACCAGCCAAGAAGCCTAAGTTGAGTGTGAGGGAGTAGTCAAATCGACGTGCTCGGTTGTGTACCTCTTGCAGGATTGTTTTAGGTAGGTAGTAGGGCACGGATCCGTAGGCAGTGAGGTTTCGGTACGCAAAGGGTTGACCCAACCGGGCCCCAAGTTTCTTGCGAGTGCTTCGTAAATACCTTACTACTACTTAAAACAACCCTGCAAGAGGTGTAGTGTAGGGTAGGTAGAAGAACCCGGCAGGAATTGCACTTTGTTGCCGGAAATTTTCTAAATAAATCGCCCGTGCTGAACCTGCAACGGGTTACCTACTGTCTAAATATCTCAGCCACGATTTAGACGTCTGAAAGACAACGAGGGGCAGTGACCCATCGATGGTCCATAAGGGTACCGATACATGGGCGGTAGTCACAGTACATACGTAGTACCTATGTAAGGCAGACGCACTGGATGCTCGTACTGCATTCTGATGTGTGTGTGTGTGTGTGTGTAGGCTTGTTTGTGGGAGGAGCTGGAGGATACGTATGCACACTACCTAGATAGCACATCTGTATGCATGTACTTTGCACCGCACCACCTATGCTGCATGCATGCGCATATCTAGGTAGAGGTACCTATTTGTAGGTACAAGTTGGTACTTGAATTTTTTTCGTTCTCAGGTGATCGGGATTTAGCCATCGGGATCAGTGTTGATCGAGATGGTGTGCAGCCGTATCGTACTTTGTAGAAAAGAAATGAATATCATGAGATAGGGCGTATGTAGGTAGGTCGCTTGCGATTCAGCCGTAGACGTCGGTATCTAAGCGCGCCCTACGATGAGTGGTCTCCAAGATACGGAGCCGACGCAACGTGTGTAGGTAATGTTAATCTACGAAGTAAATAGTGCAGGTAACGTTTCCATTCAGACTTCCCTCCATCCTTGGGCCCCTGGTTGATGTGGAACGGGTTTAGACAAGACGTGAAGGATCCCATTCCGCTGTCTCAGCCTACTAATACGTAAATAGACAAGTATCAAGGAGCCAGCATGCTCGCTTGGACGTGCGTGATGTACGGTACCTACCTACTTCGTACTTGACCTAACTAATTGTCGTAGAACACGCATCGTCAGAGGCCTGCTTGTCTTCTTGTCACTGTGGTAAGTTCGGGTGACTTGAACTGTGTGGTGTAATCCCTTGGCACGATCATCGTGACCACCGGGGAAGTATTCCGGAGGTTACTGTACCGCTAACTAGAGCATGAGGCTCTGTCGTCGTATGGCTAGTAATATGTTGCAAGTTACGTACATATTGTAACGTACGAACACATGGGACTCGGCTGTCATCTTGATCGACGACCAGCTTCTACAGTAGCTGACCAAGTCTGCACCATTATTCGTACGGATCCGTACGTATTGGCAAGTCCAAGTCATGCCGGAAAACGGACGGAGTTACCCAAAAGGCATGTCTTGGTCAAATCATGCAGGAAGCCAGCCAGTCACCAGTCGATAAATATGGACAATTTTTCAAGACAGCTTACCTACTCAAATGGCATAACTATTGTGGGAGCTCAATATTCGAAAGTGGACTGCCTGCCTATAGTATAATACGATCAGATAAACAGTGCCAGGTAATTCTATTATACTGTACCATCGCTATGACTATCACACCGACACTAACGGACGAACGTTTTGCTACCCTCTCGGCATTATCACTTGACAGCTCTCGGGGTTCTGTTAACACCTTCTCAATTGTAACTTCTTTAAACTTTTGTCTCTTCCCACGCTACTGTTGTTTACTGGCAGTTCAGTTGAGTTTGTTCCGATGCCACTATACCTATCTACTTCTATTCTGTTGGAGTCAGCTTCCGCTCAATAACGGTCTCACTCCTTCTACCTATACGTAGTTGATTCACTTGAATCTCTTCCTGGTCGGGATCGAACACTTCAAATCGCCCATGGTTGTCTCAAAGCCACGAGTTTCAAATAATCACGCCAGCGATAACAGTCGACGCCGCCGGATCCCCTTTCCTTCGAGCCTGAACCAGCGCAGGGAACTCAAATGTTACATGTCAGGTACCTAAACGACCTAGTTGGTTTGAAGTCAATGACGACGTTGAGAACAAGAATTTCCCGGCAATTATTACAGTATATAATCGAGAATTTTTTTTTGTGATATTCGGGTCTATCAATTCCATTCCGATTCGATATACAACAAGTCTCGAGCGACGATCAAGGCAATCTGTCGTCATCGAACATAATCTTCGTACCTGATCGGTCGTTCCCATGGTAGGCATGTAGGTAGTGCAGGACATGCAGTCGGCCATTACTAACTATAGATATTGCAGTTAAAGTAAGGATAAACTGCAGTCTGCATGACTCCACAAGTAATATATCGGACCAGACAAGATCAAGTACCGGATCAGTTGAATAATGTGCAACTGACCTTAGCCCGGGAGTTGCTGGGATGGGTGATGATGTTGCATATTACTGTATTTGACCACTTATACGTACCTGAGTACGAGGTACCTACCACATTGATAGTGTAAGCTTGAACAGGGTTGCCACGGATCTTCCCAGCAATTTCTTACGGAGGATACCGGATCGATCACGATGTAGCGGTACAAAATTACATAAGACCTACAATAGATAACAAGGTAGGAAAATACCTAGGTAGTGTAAGTAACTAGATCTACCAAATACCTAGGTTCACTACATAATGAGATCTCCCAGGATTGTGCTGTGACACGTTGCAATCCTTGGACGATCGTCCTCAAGTCATGGAGTTTACGAAGTATACGTGCCTAGGTAATGTGTAGTAAACAGGCACCTACTTTTTTATTCTTTCCTCTGCTCGGTAGGTACCGAGAGTTGTTTGCAGTATTTTGCTACTCCACCGGGAATGTAGACTATATAATATATGTGTTAAGTATACGTACTTCAGGGAAGTGTGTATTTTTCGTCATTTGCTTCCTGGGTATTTAGCCCTTAACTTTGTCTTTGGGCCCGCTCGTCCGGTGGTCTTCCTCTCCCGCACAGCTCGAGCTGATGCCGGCTTCCGGTTGTCATGGAAGTCCAATTCCGGCTGTCAAACAACACGGGATACGGTACCACCAGCAGAACTGAAAGCGGACCCACATACATAATTGGATCCAAACGGGGCCACGCTCGATCATAACGGGTAGAGTCATCGGGTAGGTAGTATAGGATGCGAACGGCAAGCCGTCGCTGCAAGGTATGCTCAGATGTCACTAGGGTGTTCGAATCCTCACACTAGGAATCTTCTTCACGGTCCACAAATGGGTCGGGCAGTGGGCTGCGTTAAAAAAGCTCTGTACGGGGAACCGGGAAGAACAAGTTGCATCATGCGGAATCTCCAGGTGCCATCAAGCTTCACTTTCAGGCCTCGCCGGACCGATGGACGGTTACGGCACGGGGCCGGGCCGCTGTGATCTAATTTGCAGCATGTCTTTACACGTGTAAATTCCTTCCTATTTCCGTACCGTGCATAACAATACTACCTTCTTCTTATACTACTACCTTCTTGAAGTTTCTGGCGTTGTTCTCAAAGCCCAAACAAAAGAAAAAGAGACAAAAATGAAAGAAAAAATTAGGGAGAGAGAACTTGTTCACGCTAGCTAGCTCGGGAGATCGACACCTTGGTTTTTCTAGCTCCAATTTTTTTTTTCGTCGGGACGGCTACCTACCTAGATTTTTTCCCTCCCGAAGCCCGTTTGTATGAAGTACTTATCCATCTAATTTCTAGTTACAAACGGGGATAGGTAGTATCTGAAGTTCAAATCACATCAGAATAATAGCTCGGAGCGTTTGTAACGGAATAGTGCGGCATCTTCCCCCCGGACAGGTAACTGTACGGTACTTTCTCGCGAAAAACATTCGCGCTGAGCCTCTAGATACGGGCTTTAAAGACTTGGCAAGAGGGGATGAGACAATCTTTAACCAGACTGGGTCAACGACTCAAAGTTTTACCTAGTATTTGGTCGCCCGTAGGGATTAGCGGCGGCCGCCAAAGTAGGTATTTTCATATTAAGTCGAAACGGTTAAGCTAGGTAGTATAGCGTCTTTGATGCCACGTTTCGAAAAGTACTGATACTACCTACCTCGGAAGTAGGTACCTATTGGTATAGGTAGCTCTACCTATTGTGACTAAGAGACTTTGTTGTGCGAAGCTGGAGAGACGAAATTTGCCCAGGGTTTGTTCTTCATTGTAGGTAGTGTGAACTGGACACCGCTGGGCAGTGCCCGGTACGGCCTGCAACTGCACTATCACGCTTTCAAAACACGGATGCAGTGTTCGGCAGCTGAACACTATTAATAATCTTATGACTAGGTCGCTCGGGGTTGGACTTACACCTCGTAAGTACCTAGCATAAGTAGGTAGAGCGCTAATACTGGTACGTATACCTACCTATCACTTAACCTAGGTAGTGCTTTATATATAGTGATATGTTGGGGTTCTAATTGGCCTACCTACCTATCTGTTTCTATATGCGCGGAGAGGAGAGTACTTAGTGTAGTGTAAGACTTATCACAGTAAGGGACGGCTCCAGAATAAAAACTTGTCTTTTGTCGTTCCCCCGGAGTTTGTATAAAGCCTGTCTTTAAACTACCTAGTTCCGGAATCTCAAAATTTTTTTCGTCGCGGAAGACTAACCAGTTTAGAATCATTGACAGGTCAGTCAAGCGCCCCAAAACAGAACAATCGCTCTTACAATTGATACCTAGTTTAGGAAGTTTGAGCGTAGTAATGTCTTATAAGTACAGGGAAGATGATAGGGTAGGTATTATGTATGGCGGTTACATATGTAACTCAACCTAGCGATTCCACCTTTACAACATCGTCAACGGACCACAGAAATGTGAGAGCCAGAGACCCAGAATTTAAGGGTCTGATACCTGCCTACCCCCCGCTAAGTCTGTAATGAGGTCAGGCGCAAAGCACGATCACGATTCCCCCCAACTTCAAGACGTCATCGTGTTACATCGTTGCATTTTCACTCCTACCCGTGGCACCTATGGACTAAGAGTTACATACGCAGTAGGTAGTGTAGGTAGGACCTGCGTAGGTAACATAGGTAGGTAGGTTGTGCACGTGTGTCTGAGGAGGTACTGAGCAATGTGCGGCGTGTGTGTCAGCAGGGATATTAGTATGAGCCTTCACAATGCATGTACGAAGTAGGAGATAGGTAGGTAATGCTTGATACTATAAAGTGTGTACCTAGATGTACTACCTACCTACCTACCTAGCTACGTCCGTCCCTGGATGGGGATAAATTAGCACACTACCGAGTAGGTATATTACCTAGGTACATTTACTACCTACCTGATTATACCTACATGGCCTCGATTCGTCTAGTGTACGTCCGTAGCTAGGTATACTTATACTAAAAAGTTATCGGCAGTTGAAGGTGGCTGTATATGTACGAAGATAGGTACCTACCTAGGAGCGAGATAACTAATGCGCAGCCGAGGCGCTATATTGGCAACTTTTGCGAGGGTTAAGAAGAAGTTGATGACTATCTAGGTATACTTTTTACTTGCGAAGTACGAAGTAACTACGTCCGTACCTAGTTATTATATGCCTACCACCTACCTACACCACTTCCGTCTGTAGTGTACCTATTATAGATATTTATGTACCTAATGTAGCCGTAAGTTGTAACGCAGATCGGCACTTACACCTGGTCAGATCGGCACTTCACTTGGGTCTGCACTAAGTGCCTACCTACATGAGTCATGTTAAAGCCGTTGCTATAGGTACTTGAATAGGTAGGTAGTGTACTTCGTAGTAGGTACCTAGACACTTCGAGAATCGAGCTAGATACTTCTTTGTAGACAGGACTCGGATCAACTCATATGGAAGTATGAGATGAGCTTCACATAGACCGATGCGATCTTCGTTTCTGAGGCATACTCTCCTCGCTTGCTGTTTCAGCTTGAGCTTGTCTAGGTGTTGTGATCCATATTTCGCGGATATGTGAGGAAAGTTCTTCGGGTTGTCGTGGGGTCTTCGCGGGAAAACCGGGAAGAGGATGCGATAGGTAGGTAGATGCCGACTTTCATGTGTGTTGAGTATATTATCATTACGACAATGTGCATCGCGCTGTATGCAGCTCCTCTATAGGAGTGGGCGAAGGGTCCAACCTATGATCTACGAGATAGGTATACCTACCTATCATGCCATAAATAATGCGATGTTGTTGTTGGGCTGTGTAACACCGGCCCGTCGCCGGGCAAGTAGTCCTCTACAGAGCCTCCCGAACGATATGGCTGGCTTGGAACTCGCACCAATATGTAGGTATGTGGGCTACCGATAAGGGAGCAACTCGTTGAACGCCTGCCCGGGGCCTTTTGGAGTTTCCTGTTGCCAAGTATTCATTTTCACTTATAAGCCAACTCATTACGGGTTAACTAGAGGGAAAGATTATCTTCAGATCTGACAACCCGATGTCTCGGATGCTGTTAATGTGTGCTAATTAGCATCAACACTACATAGTAGATAGGTACAAATACCTACTACAACCATAGAACTGTCAACTTTGGAATTGGTGAACCGTGATACGATGCAAGCAAGGGTCTGCCTACCTAGTTGCAGTCATCAGATGTACGGAGATATCATTCCATCGGCGTACGCAGTACGTGTCTGGTCGCAATTGATACCTTCTTAGTTTGTCATGCACATGTCAAGACCTACCTGGCTTTATCACAATCTGTATCAGTAACCTATTCCGTGCAAACGATGTTTACAAGTAGGTAGAATGGGTAATGACTTGAGGAAAATGTCCACTTACATAGGTATGTACCTATCACCTACCTACCTATCCTATAGACACCTAGGTACGAAGTACACACCACGCAGCCAACGCCTACAGTATGGTTTCGGCCCGAAAGATCTTCAAACCCGGAACGCCTTAAGTAAGGCATCACGAACCATCTCATTACCTACCTAGGTAGTCTGTTGTTGTAAATCATGCACATACCTACTTCTAGGTACCTACATTAGGCATGCAGCTGGCGCTGGGATGACGGGACAATCTACCTAGCGTAAGTTCCACCAGGTATTGCCTAGTGTATAAGTAAGTACCTACACTGACTTGCAAGGATCGGGGGCCGAGTCCGTTGACCGCGATCAAATCAGCTTTTCTTCGGGTTCCCGATCCGCTGCCACGCTTCTCGGATTCCGTTGTTTAGTACAAATTCAGAACATGACTACCTACACTGGGTAGGTACACTACCTAGGAATAATTACGTGCTTCAGCTAACTAGGTATCGCTACCTATCCGGTCGATGCGGGCGCCGGCGCGATTTTGGTCTAGGTACCTACACTATCTATCTACCTGCCAACTTACGGATCCGTAGACTTAGTTTAGTGTACATAGGTAGTGCCAACGACGGTTCCCAGCGTAGATCGTGTACCTACACTAGGTTCTAGGTAGGTAGGTAGATGCTGTGGGTAGTGTAGGTAAGTGAAGATGCTTTTGTGTTTACCTACCTAGTACCTATACCTAGTACGAAGTACGGATCCGTAGGTAAGCGATGAAAAGAGAGTCTTGTCCGCGATGAAATATACACTACGGAATACAACTTCTTCCCTGCCCACATACCTATGTGTTTCGTGGTATGTATCATGCGCCATTCCACCTGCCAAGGACATCCCCGTGGTGGCTTGGCTCGAAATGCTTCCAAATATGCACACGGATAGGTACAGATACGGCGTACAGATACCCATTGTGCCGTTCTAAGATGTAATTGTTCATCGATACGTACACCTCTGCCGCCAAGTTCAGATGCGATCAAGCGCGATGGCACGATGGCTTAGTTAGCTCGTGGGAAAGGGCTATTCTTGTTGTTGTACCCCAGGTACCCAAGTAGGTAGGTAGTTTACATGATGTATTTGTCGGCGATGAATTCAGCATCAACCACCCGCGCATGTAGTTACATACTTACAACAATTGTTTGTCACTCTTCGCTTCTACACTAACCTAATATAAGAACACCTCGGATAATATGAATAGGTAGGCAACTACCATGTAAGCACTTGAGTGTAGGCACATCACCTACCTACCTACTTACACTAGGTACTGCCCATCCCGCTAACAAGACAACTCGCACTAAAAGAAAAAAAAGTTTCCTACAGCTGTAACTATCAGGTAGGTATGATCGTTCGTGAACTGTTCTCACTTTGCCCTTTTGTTATCTGATCAGCACTTACAGTATCTTCTGGCCCAGTCCTTGGACGGCATTGAAACTTCGTATACTCTGCCTGGATTAGATACCTACACTAGATACTTACCTACCTGCCTCCTGGATTGTATAATAGGTACGGTACAGTACGACTACCTAGTTACAATAGTTACATGGTACTTATACATATTCGTAACCAATGAATCTCCCCCAGGCTGTGATAGGTAAACATAGCGAATGGCTGCTTCAACGCCGCAACCCACTCAGACTGGATCAACCCCCGCTTTCTCATTGTAGGTAGCCTACCTTCACTAGGTACGTGATTCTCTCACAGTACCTACAGAGATAGACGCTAGAATCACAGGACGGTGGAGGCGTTTTGGGGCCTTCGACATGGGTCCAAGAGGCGCCAAGCCTCCAAGTAACTTACACTATGTACCCCATGTCTGCATCTGCTTGCTGCCACCGTCAACGACCTACCTACCTATCTACGTCCGTACCTAGTGTAGGTACACTACCTCGTGTACCGGTAGTGTAAGCTGTCGTTGGCTGGCGACCGCCCCGTCTATACGGAATACCAGTAATGAGCGTTTGTGTGTGCGAGGGTGACACATAGTATAGAAGTTTTCAAAATGACCTGTCGCTCTCTGAGCCTTTCTTTTATGTATTACTCTATGAGTACCTTGACTTGATGTTGGGTTTCCTTCTATTAGTAATTTACCTCATTCGACGCGAGAGTCGGCTCAACTTCTCTCATTTCCGTACCTGTGCTGACCACTTAAAGTGTACGGAATACCTTCACCCATCCGCCCTCCCTAATACTCGTCTGCTTGTCCGAGTGACTTATACCTACTTCAATTCCAGGTCTCGCCCATCTTTTTTTGTTTCGGCCACCTGAACTAGTCCAGTTAGAGGTAGAAAACGGGTGGAGACGACCATCCGCTCAAGCAATCTCCTCTTCAACCTCTTCTGCCTGCCTACCAATATTTACAGCCTTCCTCCTCTTACTCCGGATACGGCCTGGGACGTGTCAACTGGTCCTGTCCATCATGACCGCTCTTTGATCTTCATCTCCCGCCTATTCAATTCTCTGTCTCTCCACCTGTCCTGTCTCTCCACCTATCCTGTCTCTTCCTCTCCGTCCGTCTCAAAGGTGTTTTTGTTGGGTGATGTTGCGCCCCAAGTGGCCCCACGATATCGACCTTAACATTCAAATAAGATAGACTCTATACTCCACATCCACCGCCTTTCCCCCAACCCAACCCCTCCTCCATCTAGTTTCATCTTTTTCATGATTCGAAGAGGAACATCCTATCGCTGCAGGTCTACCAGTATCCGATTCGCCGACCCAGCATTCTTTCTTGTTCTGCTGGCAGCGAGATTGATGAGCTGGTTGCATTGATCAAATCGAATGCGTGGCGGCTTTATGATCATGGTCTGCTTACACGACGATTGCCTACTTTGAGAGTTGGAATGAGCTCATGACACCAGAAGCTCACTGGTAAACGCTGCCGCAGACTTCTCATCGGCTCTCCAGAACGCGCTTCTCCAATTTCTTGACTATAAACACACGCACACACCACACACATCTACACCACAGACACACACAGACACACACAGACACACACACGCACACACACATACACACACACATACACACACACATACACACATACTTTCTGCCGCTGACGCTGCCGCCGCCACAACCACCACCACCATTTCATTATAAGGAGCTGAAAGCCCTGGCCTGTCACAAAAGAAAGCCCAGTCATGGCCGGCCCACTTACCCTGGTCACTAGCAGCGTTAGGCCTTCACGTTCAGGGAAACGTGGTATGGTGGCTGAAGAAGACTCGCCTACCAGCTGCTCCACAAGTGCCCTATGGACAAATCCCGCGTCAACAGCTCAAATGAATGCCGTTCCGCTGTCTCCCATTAACACAAAGAAAGAGAAAAGCTGTCTGATGGTTGACTCGAGCGCCATAGTCCCACCAGCTCTCCAGTCGGCATGCACGTCGTCGGATGGTGCTTGGGACGCCACCTACCAGGACGACGAACCCGTGGGGAACGTCGATGACGACACAGATTGGGAACAGGTTGCTCCCAACCGGCCGACGGTTCCTAAGGTAGAGCCGGTGGATGACGACGATTTTTGTATGGACGAAGTGCAAGAGGCACCTCGCCAATCGCCCCCCAAATCATCATCATCAACAACAGCAACGGCCCAGAATAAAGCCAAGCGACCGAGAGGACGACCGCGGAAACACCCCCTAGTCTCGCAATCGGCAAACAACAAGATTGCCAAGGGGCGCTCAAAAACGGGTTGCATCACATGCCGCAAGAGAAAAAAGAAGTGTGATGAAGCAAAGCCACGCTGTGAGAAAACCGGCCCGGACACTTCTTCTCTGTAGAAATATCCTCCCGCTAATCTCGTCACAGGCTTGAATTGCGAGAAGAACGCGGTAGTATGCGAGGGCTATCATGAGAAAACGCTGTGGAAAAGCGGTCGGGAAAAGGCAGAAGAAGGTAGGGGAAAAGAAAAGCCGATTTTTTTTTCCATGGCTGCTTACACATGGTCCTCCCCCCTATTTATTTAAAACCAATTTTGCTCACTCGTTTTTTCTCTATTCTAGAGCGGCAAAGGAAGCAGAGTCTTCCGCATATCACGCTGCAGCCGATATTCCAAGGCGTCGAGACGCCCGAGGACCGCATCTTCTTCAGCCATTATATCAACCACCTCAGCAGCGTGCTAACGGTAGAGGGCCAACATAGGAATGCCTTCAAGGATATGCTGCTCCAGATGGCTGTGGAGCACCGTGGACTAATGCACTCCATCCTTTCCCTGGCGGGTAAACACATAGACTTTGAGACGCCGTACGGCGCTAAGCTCCTGAGCTCTAATCCCAAAGTCAGTCTCGCGTCCCTGACGGCGAGATCTCAATACCACCACAATGCAGCCATGAAACAGCTCCTGGCATGGGGACGTACAGAGGAAGGGGCGCCGGAACAGAAATCCAACCTAGCGCCTCGCTACGGACAGATGCTGTGCCTGTTACTGCAGACAGCCGCGGAGGGAAGCGCGGATGGTGCACACCGGGTGCATCTGCAAGCATACAAGAGTCTGATTCAGGAGAACCCGCCGCCTGACAAGGCCTTCACGACGTTCATCACCGAGTTCTTCCAGTACCGCGTGTTCGCGGATGAGCTGATTCTGTACCCGGACATGCACACGAAACGCCTCGCGGCGGAAGACTGGATGCCATGGGTCGAGATCGAACCAGCGCGACTAATCGGCGTCGGCGATGGACTGTTCCACCACCTTGCCAAGATCACCACCATCCGGGACGCGATACGCGCCAATATGACGGCCAAAATCGAGCCAGTGGTCGACTACACATCGCTTTATCGTGCTACCGAGATCGATATCGCTATCCGCGAGTGGGCGCCCACCTGGCCAACCGGAGACAACCGGGACCGGGTAAGTCTGCTTTATAAGCAGATGATGTGGGTGTATCTATATCGGACCATCTACCCCCCGCCGACAAGCACGTCTCTGTCCCAGCTCTCCGCGCCCGAGACGATGTTTGACATGATGTCGTCCTCAATAGGCGTCAACACCGACCTCGATCTCGGCGTAAACGTTGTCGTAGGCGACCGACTCCCTCTGTCACCCGTATCTATGAAACCCTGCTCAACCCCCCTCTCGCCCCCACTATCCGCCGCCCTACCCCCAACATGCGATCGTCGCATGTCAAGCAGCAGCTACCACGCAGCAACTCCCTTCAGTGTCGTGGCCGAAGCAGACTCACCTCCACCAGCAATCCTGTATCCGCCTTCCCACGACACGCGTATCTCCCTCGCCGTTGACGAGTCGCTCGACATCCTTGACTCCTTCAAGCCAAGCGACCCCGTGCAGACCCTCCTACTTGTACCGTGTCTCATCATCGGGTGCGCATCGTTCACCACCGCGCAGCAGGACCGCGTGCGTGTCGCCGTACGTACCGTGCGCGGGTACACGGGTCTACGCAACTGCGATCGGGTCAACGAGGTGCTGGAGGAGGTATGGCGGCTGATGGACCAGGGGGAGTGGGCGCGGGTATGGGACTGGCAGGGGGTAGCGAAGAGCATGGGGTTGGATTTCGCATGTGCGTGATGATGGGGACGAGAAGAAGAAAGCAAACAGTGCACTGGATAAGGAGGATATAGCGTCGCATTGATCAGGGATTTGTTGTTTCTTTCTTTCTTTTTATCTTTTCTTTTTGGTCCGAACGAACGGGATGCTTTATGGGCAATGACTCTTTTTCCATTGTCAGGGACGTCATGAGGCAGGCATAGCGAGAGTTTTCTACGATAGAGAGCTGGCTGGCTGGCGGACTCATCATGATTGCTTTTGGTTCTTCTCTTTCTTTCTTTTTTTTCCTTCTCTCTCGGAATAGTTTTCGGGCGTTCACAGACTAGGCGCAAAAGGCGAAGGGCAAGCAAGGGCAAGTTTGAGTTGGAGACACGACAGCTTTGGTAGACTATGGTTTGATTTGTCTGATTAAGCATGTGGCCAAGGCAAACCCTCCTGTTTTTCCCTTCGTCGATTCTCCTTATTCGTTTCTTTTTTTTTCTTTTACGCCCGATCTCAAAATTTCATTTGGCATGCTCCCGTTCTGGAGTACACTTCTAGATGTTTATACTCTGTTGTTTGCCGTTGTTTTTGAAGAGGCTTGTTGTAGACACGACGCCCGCGAATGAACCTTAGATATGAGGATGATCATGACCAACGAGACGACATGAAATATCGCATTCTTATGAGCAGCTTTGGAAGGCTTCGGCGTTTTTGGGCAGCTAAGCATAGGTATTGGCATTCACACTAAGTCGCATGTGAGACGTCGGGAGATAGCGTATGAATTCTGCTGTGCAGATGGTGCTTTGGACATATAGGTAGATATATATGCATGCATATGTCCTACTAGACAATCCAGTAACTATTTCCTACTTTCAAGAGATGAGGTCTATCTCCCGAATCGAAGACACAGCTGAACGGCCTGTACGTCGGTTGATTGCAGCGTAACACACATCGGCTCGATCAGCCGGTGAACGAAGGTAGGCTTGTGCATGAATGGGAGCACGAAGTGTAACAGCTTCAAAAGCCTCAATTCCTGATTGGAGTGTGAGTGTAAGATCGATGGACAGCAGGGTGAGTTGGGCCAATGGAATCTTGGTGCGAGCCTAAGGCCTCAAGTAGATCAAGGTCACACGCATCCGCAAGGTGATATCCTGATCGAACGTGACACTATTCGGCGCTCGCACCCGGTTCTAGATGCAAGCATCGACTTATCAGCAACAAGTCAGATGATGGCTTCACATCAGCTCAGAATTCGTCGTTTAGTACCATCAAGTCGAGTCAGTGCCTCTATTTAGGACTGGACTTCTCAGTGAGGCTTGACCTCCTGATCCACGGGTTGCCGTGGAAGACTGGCTCTAGCAGTTCCTAGCACAAGATCATACCTGCGTGTATATTATGATCCATGAAACGAATAGTGCGTTATCAGCTGATGTTGTCTGCTAGGGCTGAAGACTGAAGAGGAAGAGGAAGAGAAGAAGGGTCGTCCGTGGGAGCCAGAAAATGGGGGCACGGTACCCATGAGCCATTCGCAGTGTTCGCGTAGCCGGAGAAGTGTGTTATGGCGAATTTGAATGAGCAGCACTCATGTAACTATTTCAGATGGGATTAAGTCCACCCACCGGAAGGTTGAATTCAGAGGAAATAGTACGGAAAAGTGTAAAGATAACCCGGCCACCCCGATTGCTGTCCTTGTCGCCTGTTCATCGTCCTGTTTCCTTTCACTGTGGGACACGTTGCTGAAGGCCCGGTCTCACCTGTACCAGCAGGTTGGGGAGGCGTCAAAGTGGAAGCATAGTCCAGACAGAGAAGGAAGCTTATAGTACCTAGATAGTGTGTACACTTCACCGTGATGAGCTGTGTTGGTGAGTTGTAGGTAAGTACTGACAAAAATCACGGCACGGCTAATTAAGTGTGGTAAGACTCATGCCCGGGTAGAAAAAGCTCTGTACCCGGGTAGCGATTCACCTTCAGATACGACGGACTGGCACTCGCTTTCGGTATGACCGTGCTTGTGCAATAGCCTTTCGATGATGAATAAGTTGATAGCCTAGCCGCATCGTGACGTTCATCTAAGACTCTATGTCTTGACTCTGTATGTCCTTGTAGACATCATGATACCCAACGAAAGATTCCACACACTTCTTGGTGATTTGGCTCAGGCGCGAGTATTCTGTGTGTAGTGTTCCTGTTCTGTGTCAGAAATAACGCCCAAGATCCTATATGCGGATGGAAGTCTAGGTCTTCTAACGTGCGTGACGCCCAGAGAACCGGGGCTAACCATTGAATGAGCAACATCATCGGTCGGCACGCAGGTGGTCTAGTCCTAGAAAAGGGGATTATAGCCATAAACGAGGTGTCGTTTCACTGGGTCGAGAAACAATACGTGAAGGTATTGTAACGTGACTTGAGAGATCGAGTAGTGACGCCATAGTGTCGAATACTGTCATTGAGAGCGATCGTAACTTATGAGACCTCGGAACGTTCCGAAGTGTGAAGAACAAGTGTCACGCGTCCAGGCGTCGAGCCTAAACTCACTCAGGACCGAAGTTCCTCGCTCATGGCCGTCGAAATAAAAAGATGTTGGTCGAGTCGAGATCCCAGGAGCTCGCCTTGTCCGTGCTAGTTTTTCATGATATGACAAGATGGTCAGATATCCTTATCTTGTGTGGAATCAAAGATTTTGAATCATGAAATCCCCCCACGACCGAATCCGAACGTGGAGAGGAAGGTGTTTGCGCAGCGAACGGGTTTTAAGAGTGATTTGGAATCAGCTACGAAAATCCGCGCACGCGACACTTGTTTATTATAACGGTCCCAGAAGAGAGGGAGGATTACAGTCGCATTGCTTCTCTATTGCCGCAGGGCTGAGGAATCAGAACCTCGCCGATGCAGCTAAGCTCCATGCCAAGGCCCAGCATTAAAGGCTTAGTTAAGCAAGCTTACTTGGCATGCAGGAAGCCTGCGGAGAGGAGGGATGGCCGGGAGACTCATTGGGTCATGGCCGGTAGAGTCACTGCCGGCGGGCGCATCACCAAATTCTAAGAGTGACTCACGCCGACTGTGGATATGAATGGACGCTGCCAAAGTTGACGAAGACTGACGGCTGTCTTATGCCGGGTTTGGTTTTGGAGCTCGGATTCGCCGCCGTCCGGGCCTTTTATTGGTCAGTCCGCCGAAGCCTTTAGGGGAAACTGTTGGCGGCCCTGCTCAGCAGCGTCATCTGCTCAATATAGGAGGGGTGACAATGGTGGACATAGGGCACAATATAAGTAGAAAAGAGAAGGTTACGCCATTGTAAAGACATGAGTCAGTCAATAGGCGCTACTTAAATCCTTCTCAGAAAAACAAAACAAAAACAAAACAACGACAAACAGAACCAAATTAAGTTAACTTCTCTGGCAAATTCCCTCAACACCAGCAATATTAGCATTCGACAGCAATAATATTCCACGAGTTCAGCATGCCTGGCATTCTACCTCCATCAGTCCGACGCAAATTTGCGGCAGCAAGGACGAAAATGACTGGGAACATCAACGAAGTCACAAACGAATCTACATCTCGACGAGACTCTACGGCAACAGACATAACGTTAGTAGACAATACCAAAGAGGTCGCATATAGGACAATAGAAGTCGCCTGCGAGGAAGAAGAGCTTGAAGATGGTACGTACTAGCGACACCAGCCAGACAACGCCTGAAGATAACAGCGTTGACATGAGACTCGATACAACAGACCAGAAGACTTTATCGAACTTCACACCGAACGAGGGCTCATCGGATGAGGGCAGAAAGTTGAAGAAGATCCAAAAGAAGCCGTCGACTTCTCTGAAGAAGAAGAAGAAGCCCCTCCCGCCGGATTACTACCCTAACAATTTGATAACCTTGGAGGCGTTAGCGAGTAAGTCATGAAGATACCAGGCCTTCGACTCATCTCGAGCACTGGGCTAAGAATTTCATAGTGTCGCGACTCTGAAAAGTCGTGTGCTCTCCGGTGCGCAGTCAGGTTTCGGCACGGGGGCGACGTGGTAATATTAATGTGCAGGGCAAGGAGCGATTTCGGATCTATCGGAGTTGTATAGCAGGATACTAAAAGTCTGCAAAGCGGGTTTAAAAGCTGGCAATGATGCTATTCCACAGGGATAAAGGAGTGAGATGAAGGAAGGCATTTGATGAGCTGTCCGCGTGCTGGGTCAGTCCGTTTCTGGAGTCCGTTGGCAATTAGCCTACTTACATCTCAGACCCGGGCGACTCTATCATGGACACCCAACGAGCATCTCAGCCGTCAGGTACTAGTTTTGCCAGGTTGTGCCCCTTTACTCCTGTTGGAGCACTGTTAATCTCATAATATAATAGCAGAGAAGCATTCTTCTTTGGAAAGTCTTGGCTTTCCGGCGGCGTATATTTGGTTTTAGTGTCCATTTCTTCAGGTGTCAGACTAGTCACCGACGGCCTTTTCATGCCTCCAGAAACGCCCAGTCCCTCAGCCCTACTAGGCGCTCGCTTGGGACGTTTCAATTCTCGCCGGAGTCTCTCGTTGACCTGCCATGTTAACGAACGCATTGCTTGGGTTTTGAGTAGGCGGGATACTAAACATAGGTATCCGGTGCATGGCTATTTCATGATAGCCCTACTCAACTTCAAGCAATCGGCTCGAGTGTGAGTCACGTAGCTACTGATATTGCCATAAGCTATCGCGACCATTCGTCATTTCGCAGTGGTCATCGATGACATTACGTCATACGGAATATGCATAACATACAGAGAGCAGGTTCGGTATCATGCGATGACCACGCGCCGCGATACCTAATATCTCTCTGTAGGATGCTAACTGTCCGAATCTCGAGCAATGAATGAATGGGGTGATCAGCGACAGGAATTCGGCTTCCTCGATCGATGCGATCGTTCCACCACATTCGCAGTCTACGGTGCCTTTAATATATGTAGGCTGCACAATGAGATTGGTCTGTTTGCAGACAGAATCACGCTGTACAGACCGTTTCAAGTATATCGTCTGCAAAGTCATCACGGTGCCGAGTGATCAGGGAGAATGAGATCGACTTAAATGGAGAGCTTACCACAAATGCATTACGTAGGCGTAGGGTATGCACGTATAACAGTGCACACGGACAGCTTTCCAGGGCGGATTGCATGCCGATAGATTGCTCACTGAGAGCCATCCAGCAGAAAAATGGTGAAGTCAAAAAGGGGACGATGATACGTCCGTAGACCGTGGAGTCTGTTCCGCGAGACTCAAGTTCTCAACACAAATGGGGTCCCGGTGCCTACGAAGTAGTTGCTACCAGTGCGGGCGCTCAAGATAACTGATAAGGGGATCGATAAGATAATTGATATGAGCGAAAAGTTGACAACCCACTAGGTACGTCCGTGCCTACATGAGATAGGTAGGTAGATATACCTATCCTGCATTGCCCCGGGACGACTGCTGCTCAGTTTGTGTTCGATTTCTCTCGCCAACGAAAAAAAATTGAATTGCGGTGAGTGTGGATCGAACACACGACCTTCAGATTTGATGATGAAGTTTCGCTTCAGTCTGACGCTCTCCCAACTGAGCTATCCCCGCAAGGTTTATCCGACTGCTCGGTTGGCAGTCCCATCGTCATCAGCCATCACGTTGTTTCGTACGGATCCTTGGATGCCCTTTCTGCGAGCTCTTATGTAATAAATATCTACGGAAGTACGTACGTAGTCTGTTCAGACTTAGAGCTTTGGGTCATAGCAGTAGCGTTCAAATTCGATATCGAGCGAGCGTCATTCGTAATTAGGCGAGCTTAGGTTTAAACGGAGCGGGGAACGTTCATCGGTTCCTCGCTTACCCGGTGGAGGAGCAGTCTGCGGCCTCTGGGTGTATCTACCAGTCCGAGACTTGCCGCATCTTTGACCAGACATATATATACAGGACTTCCCTCTCCAGAGTACATATGTCATCATATAGAAATTAGATCACGGCAATCAATGCCCACCATCCGGTCTCAGAAACAGCAGTTCAATAGCAAGTGGTCACCCACTGTCGACGTCGAGCTGGGTGATGAGATATCAACTATGCGCCTCTCAGCCCGACTCTGACGAGTCTCCCGCCGCTGCCAGTGAGACCTGTCGCGCCGCAGTTCTGCGCCGGGCAAAGGAGGCTATTCGCCAATCTACTGACTCATCACTTATGTCATACCAGCGTCTTCCTGTCCCACCGCCACGTCGGGATGGTCAGCCACGTCGAGCACAGCATTCGGTCAAGTCAGACTCTTCGCTAGGTACTTCGACTATCTAGTCCTCTCACGTACGACTATAACGATCAGTAATCACACTCTATACTGCGAAGGCGTGACATTTGAGCAACAATACCTAACACACGCATGGACATGCACGCTACTCCGCCGGACGTCGGATAAAACCCAACCTATGATCTCACGGTATAAGTGAACTGCGTACTCCCTATCTGATAAGTCTCCAGAGTAGACATATAGAACGACGTTGCACTTTAAGTGGTGAGAGAACCGCGTAAGATGCGTCCGGTTCTCGATAAGCAGTGCTCTACAGGGTAACTCGGGCCTTCTGTCACTGATAACCAGGTACGAACCCGATGTTGACAATTGGCACATATGTACTACCTTAGGTAGTTTAGGGACGTACAGAATCTAATAGCCGAACCGGATTCGGGCGGGAGGAACGTACAACGTGGTTCGCAAGTCAGGGCATCGGGACGCAATGTCATTGGCGATACCTACATTGTGTACCTACATAGTGTAATGTTGTCGAAACCCAGGGGAACGATCTTGGTTCCGTCCTTCGTCGCTATTACTGGCTGTATTTTAGCGGGTGTGGTGTCGGTACTGAATTCGATGCGTTGATTCGTATGTTGACCTACATAGGTACTAGTAGTAGGTAAATAGTGGAAGTATAAATAGTGAAGCAGAAAGACAAGCGCGCGCTAGTGCGAGTAATGAGATTGCCACGGTTCTACCTAAATAAGTAGTTGATGCCGATGTGTGAAAGTAGGATCCGAATCTGCGATTTGTCTAGAGATAACAGATGCTGTATAAAGTAGACATTATGAATTTAACCTTGATCAATGGGATCCTTCTACGGAGTATGTAAAATGAACGGGTAACACACCGAATTATCCCCAGGCCCGCGTCTAACCATCAGACACTCACTTATCAGTCAGGAAGTTTCTGGCGGAAGGGATACCTACCTCCTACCTACCTGGGATGCAGGGTCTGGGCCGATGTTAGGAATCCCGGCCGCATATCGCCATGGACAGCATGAAGTGAAATGTTACCGTACCTCGCCCGCTCGGCATTTACTGTATAAGCTGCGTAGGTAGTACCTACTTACACTGGTATCTGGTGTAATACGTACGTACTTTTACTTACCTTCCATTTCGCATCTTCTCATCTGACCGATCAGCTTTTTTCTTCCCGAGGCAAAAGGGTCGCCGATGCGGACGGTGTTAAGTAAGAATCGTGGGTCAGAGCCAGTCCGGAAGGTGGGCTAGTTTATTACTTAAATATTACTCGACGGATTGGAGTGTGCTTTTGCGGGTTTATCTACGGATCCGTAGGCCTTACTGGATTAGGCCATATGTGAGGGTATTTCGGGAAAAGGGTAGATAGTCAAATAGGTAAGTATGCGAAACCATTACTCGATTGTATCGACGGCTCCCTATCTGCCGAATTCAAATGGGCTGTCTTTGCTAGATAAGGCGGTATCTCCGTCGCTCGTTGCTTTTTTAGTCCCCTGGGGTGGACAGAACGCCATCTCCGGATCGAGATAAGCTAGGTATCACTTCACTCTAGGTAATTCGTACTTACACGCAGAGAAACATCATCTCGACAATTAATAAACCAAGCTGAAGGCTTCGTCATTCTCGGAGGAGGGGAGTCCAGCTGCCGGCCCCCTTATTATCAGCAGGAATAGATGCACGGGAGATTATCATGATGTAAGTAAGGGAGGTGGATGGTAATACATACCTAGGCAATGCGCGTCTGTCTAGTTTGCCATATCTATGAGAATGATATCTATAATTCATATCGAGTAAAGTCGGTGAGCACCGGTGATAAGTCCAAGTCTAGCCAACTACCTACCCAAAAGGTACCGATGCACAGCATTTCAACGACGTTCTCCCTATGTCTCCGTACGTATTACAAATCAAATGTGACTTAAAGGCGTGGTAGGTAATCTGTGACTATGATGCCCAATATCTCATAAGCCTGTGAAGGTTGGTGATGTGTGCACGGTAGTGTAGCCCTTCTTGTGGGAGGGCGGAGATAACGGACCCCTGGCACCCCCAACTCTTCGTTATCTATTACCGATGCGCTTATCCGAAAGTCGGACTCCATATGGATGCGCCGCGCCAATGACTAGTTTGATGATGGAACTCGGTATCATGAAGTTATCTGTAGTCTATGCAACTACAGAAGTTGAATACCTACTAGTCGTGTAAAAGCGCTTTGTCTTCACCAAACGTACTGACTGGCACTGCGGTATTGTTTCACCTATATAAGAGCTCAAACAAAAGGAGCATGCCGGTAGCGGTTGTGGTGATCAATCATTGCGTTTTAGATGATGTACCTAGACAAATGACTTCAAGATGCGCTGCCCTCTTCCTCCTACACTACCTACCTACAGGCTATCTCTTATGCAGAAATGCAGAAAATAAAAATAACGGATCCGTACTCATGCACGGATATGTACATATCGGTGTTAAAGATTTTTCTTGGCGTGGCGCATTCCTTTTAAATCCGACTCCCACACGGGCGTGGGTACTACAAAAAGGCACGGCACAGGTTTGGTTTGTGAACCTGAGGCTGCATGTCATGAAAAAGCTTGTCTTATCTCGCTCACATGGACTTCACTGTATTATTTTCCTCCTTGGTCCTATTTTTGACGATTCACTAGCACCTACCCAGTGATTATTGTTCCCGTCCCTCCGCTTTCCGCCCATGTCTCCAACGACGGACACACCCCTTGTCAGGTAAGTTGGTAAGTTGTGGCTCCTTCGCCGCTAGTTGCACTACTTTTGCCTAGTCTTCCTTTCTAGTGCATGTATGAATCGGCGACTTGCTTCCATCAACTTGGACCTCCCGTTCTGTCCCGTTCTTACGCCCCACTGCCAGCCAAGTGAGAAGTAGTATGTATAAGTAAGTACGTACGTACGTCCGTAGGTACCACCATGATAGATAAGGCAGGTAAGGTGTCCTTCCCACTCGAGCTGAGGCTTCTGCCGAGTGGCGCCCCATAGGTAGTCAGTCACCGGGCTCGTTTACTTATTAGTCTTTTATTTGGGAGTTCCTTATTCCGTACACTGCTAGGTAAACTCACCGCGATTCTCCCTCGTGACACTCTTGTTTCTGTGACTCTCCACCCTCTTTCTCACCTGGAACTTAAGTCGTCCCTCTTATAATTAGACCCAGTTGCCTCTCGTTACCGTAAGCCACGGATCCTCGCGTAAGCTGTAAAAAAAGCGATCATCAACAGCCTTTGTCCTCTTATCTCTTCATCAACTGGCTTGACTGACTCGCTTACGGATCCGTTTCGTTGCTCATATTCCTTGAGGTCCATTGTCCTGTCTGGATATGCCTGCGCCGGTCCCTTCCAGTTCCGAGGCATTAACTGTCCTCGTCTCGACGAGGGCAGTGCTGACTTTGCCAGATGACTCTCTCATACTTTCACCGGCTTCAATTTCCGTCTCTCCCGTCACGGGTAAGATAGTAAATCTCGTGCCTGCTGTCTTACCCAGGACCTGCTTTCCCTCTACTGCCACTTATATCAACTATGGCTCGAAGCTGCTCATACCGGGATTGGTCGACGCTCATGTCCACTTAAATGAGCCTGGCCGTACAGAATGGGAGGGTTTTTACACGGGCACTCGCGCCGCTGCATCCGGAGGCGTGACCACGGTGGTTGACATGCCCCTGAACGCCATTCCTCCCACCACTACGCTAGCGGGCTTCAAGCAGAAGTTGGCGGCAAGCCAGGGTCAGTGTTGGGTTGACGTGGGTTTCTATGGAGGCGTGATTCCGGGAAATGCGGACGAGCTTCTACCCCTAGTGGAGGCAGGAGTGCGCGGTTTCAAAGGATTTCTGATCGAATCTGGTGTAAGTACGACCCGCTCGTAACTATGCTTCTGGATGAGTTTCTCAACAGGTCCTTCTAGGTGGAGGAGTTTCCCGCCATATCGTCAGCCGACATCAAGCAAGCGATAGAGACATTGAACGGCACGAACACGACGCTCATGTTTCACGCTGAGATGGTCCCTTCCGTTGCCGACTCGGTCGGCGACGCCGTTCAAACTTCAGAAGCACCGCTCGCTCCGCACGAAAAGCTGAAGGAATATCAGACATTCTTAGACTCTCGCCCACCTTCGTTTGAAACCTATGCGATCGACGAGATTCTCTCACTTGCCCACCTCGCCAACAAACTGCACCTCCACATCGTACACCTGTCGGCGATTCAGGCTATACCGCTACTCAAGGAGGCCCGCAAGAACGGCATCAACATCACGGCCGAGACATGTTTCCATTACCTTGGTTTGGCCGCCGAGAAAGTCGAGGACGGCGATTGCCGATACAAGTGCTGCCCGCCAATTCGCGAACAGATAAATCAAGATGGTCTGTGGGAGGAACTGCAAGCCGAGGACTCGTGCATCCGGACGGTGGTATCCGATCATTCGCCCTGCACGCCCGAACTCAAACTCCTGCCTCCCCGCCTGCAGAAGAAAACCGCGCGCCCGCTGATGCACCATTCCGACTCCGGCATCGACATGCGGGCCGACCTAGAACTCGAATCCAAGGACGGCAAATCCGAAGGCGACTTCTTGGCCGCATGGGGCGGTATATCGTCCGTCGGTCTCGGACTCCCGATCCTGCACACCTCGGCCAAGAAGCGCGCGGCCGCGGGCTTCAAATCGACGCCAACGATCATCGACATGGTGCGTCTCTGCTCCCAGGCGACGGCGAAGCAAGTGGGCCTATCGCACCGCAAGGGCGGGCTCAAGACGGGCATGGACGCGGACGTCTGCGTGTTCGACGACGCGGAGGAATGGGTGCTGCTCTCTCACGGCATGCACTGGAAGAACCGCTGCTCGCCGTGGGAGGGCCACCATTTCACGGGCCGCGTCAGGGAGACCTGGCTGCGCGGACGCAAGGTATTTGAGTACGGGGGCGCTAATGGCGGGTTTGTGGGGAAACTACCCAGTGGCGAGGCGATTGTTGAGAAGCGGAGTACTTAAGCGATACACATGGAAGCGCATACAGAATAATGATGGGAGAAGGGGGGTTTTTTTTTAGAAGATGTTAGACTAGAATACAGCGATCACGGATAACCTAGAGGAAAGAATACATATTAGAGAGGGCGCTCGGGGGGGGAGGGAGAGGGTGAAATTTCAGAGGAGTCGGGAGAAAGGGTTGGTTGTTATGTATGGTATGCATTGTATAAATGTTTTCGGGAAGGGCGACGTGGTGGTGTCTGATTTTGTGATTTTGAAATGGCGTAATTTATGGATGGGATTTTGTTATAAGTGGCTTTTTTTTTTTTTAGAGGATGATCGGCTTGGCATTATTTGAAGCCTGTGTGGTTTTTTCCCGTTGCTTTCACTGCCGGCATTGACAATGCCATGTGCGATGGTGGTGGTGGTTGGTTGATTGTTCTTTCAAGCAGTGAGGAGAAGGTTGTCGGTTCTACAGTATTATGTACGTACTTGATGAGTATGTATAGTTAACTATCTTATTGCCTGCATGGAACTGGTGGTTTGGTTATTTGGTTAGTTTAGGTATTGTTGCTTCAACAATTGCGATCTCGCTCGTCATTTGCAAAGACCATCTCTTCAGCGTAGTCAATACCTCTCCTTCTTCATCTCTCGAGTTTCTCAGGCAAAGGTAGCTGACGCCAGTGACATTGTAAGTACGGAATACTTTCACATCCCTCCATGTACTTACTAAAACCCACCTAATTACGCACCAAACGGGGACGGACCGTGATCACACCGGCCCAAAATGTCTTCGGTTAGCTACTGTAGCAGCAGCGTACGGATCCGTACCAACCAGTGCAGACGCACACTAGGTATAAAATCGGCTTTCAACTTGCGGCATATACGTAAAGTATACACTACCTACGGTACGACACGATACCCTATCCATCCGATGCATCCATCGCATTATCTACCGCATCAAGGAAATGTGTCTGTAAACGCCGATGCCGATGCCGATGGCTTTAGCGGATCGCTACACTACCTCCTAACTATAGTGTACGTGTTAACAGATACCCACCCATTTGCGCCTTCACTTACCTACCATCAGGTAGGAAAATCTCTACAGTCGAAATCGCCAAAAGAGTGTCACGAAAGCCATGCATGCGATGAAAGGCCTATCTATTCTCCCTGACAGATAACTCCGCCCAGGAAGAGAACATTATAAGGTAGGTAGCTACCACGAACCAATGCCGACAACATCGAGTCTCCGATATGTACCTACGTATACTAAACACGCAGAGAAAAGAAAGCCCGCCAACCCCACCGTACCTGACAGAGGGAGCAATGAAAGCCGGGCCCGTCGCAACGGAGCGTTCCCGTGCCGCGGACTAACCATGGATAATACTTACATACCTACGGACGTACTTAGGTACGATACCTAGATAGCGGGTTCACTCCCTGCCTCACTCATTCAACTCACACCACCAACCTAGACAGACGGTTTCCCTACACTATCTTCTAGGCATGTAACCCTTTTACATCGTTACAGTAACGCGCGAAGCAGGTACCTATATTCCGTAAGTACGAAGTAGGTAGAAGTAGGTAGTAAGTAAGTAAATACAGCAAAGTCCCACAGCAAAAACTCCTCGCACGTTACATCGCGCCTTCACTCACGGAGTTCTCGCAGCTGACGTCACGAAAAGGGCCCTCCCTCACTTACTAAGGTACCTCCTACAAGTAGGTACATAGTAAGTATTCCGTACTTCGTAGTAGTAGGTAGGTACCTAGGTAGTCTTCAGGCACTCGACGACATACATACGGATCCGTACCTGAGTAGGCATACCTACACTACCTACTAGTAAGTATAGTGAGGGCCCTCACCTTGCGGAGTTCTCGCAGTTTGACGTCAAGTGGGGGAGGGAAACCGGAAGCCTTGTACAGAACTTCATCACCAAGGATCGTACCCAGTGTCCATAAGTACTTTTACTTCATACCTAAGGTAGGTAGGTATGTCTCCCTATCTACACTACCTACCGACCTACATACCTCGGCAAAACAGGGAGGGAAAAGTAATGAAGTAATGAAGTAGGTAATATACTTCGTATAGTATATATACCAGAGGTATCGGCCCATATCTTCAGTAGTATGTATATAGTATCTCCCGTTTTTCAAACGCAAGTCTCAAATATAAAAAGAATACCTTCATAATTTAAACCCGCCTCATTTCTTTCCCGCAGACGCAAATTAAAAAAAGAAAGAAAGAAAATAAATTTTATAAAAAAAAAAAACACACACAATGGCGCCCAAAGTCCTCGTCGTCCTGACATCATACAGCACCATCCAAACCGATGCCGGCGTGCACCAGACCGGTTGGTACCTCCCCGAACTATCCCACCCCTACGACGTTCTAGCCGCCGCGGGCGTCGACATCGTGACGGCGTCACCCGAGGGCGGCGTCGCCCCACTGGACCCGGGCTCCGTCGAGATGTTCAAGAGCGACCCGAGCGCCGTGGCCTTCGAGAAGGACAAGAAGGCCCTGTGGGAGGAGACTCAGAAACTTTCCTCCTTCCGGGGCCGCGCCGCCGAGTTCGACGCTGTATTCTACCCCGGCGGCCACGGCCCCATGTTCGACCTGGTCGACGACGCCGATAGCATTGCCGTCATCGAGGAGTTCGCTGCCGCCGGCAAGGTCGTCGCCGCCGTCTGCCACGGTCCTGTTGTCTTCCTCAATGCGAAGACGAAGGCCGGCTCGCCGCTTTTGGAAGGAAAGGACGCTACGGGTTTCAGCAATGATGAGGAAGATGCCGCTGGCATGTCCCCTCTCATGCCCTTCATGCTTGAGGACCGCATCACCAGCGTTGGTGCCAACTATAAGAAGGCCGATCAGCTCTGGGCCCCGCTCGTCATCGTTCAGGACGGTGGTAAGCTCATCACAGGACAGAATCCCGCCAGTGCGAAGGGTGTTGGAGAGGCTATCTTGAAGGCCATTAGTGCTTAAGAGCGCGTTGGGTTATCAGGTGGGGATACTGCATTTGCATCTAGGGTCTAGCATTTCAACTGGGAAGAGGGAGTTTAGGGTAAATAAGTCAAAAAGCCCGTGTACAACAATTAGGTAGTGTCGGATGATGTGTATATACCCATGAAGTCATCTCATGCATTTTCAAAAGACGATATGCTTGCCAGCTGCTGCGATGGTGATGAGATTGTCATGTCCATGTTTCCTAGCCAGCCAGCCAGTCACATCTCACCAACTACATTGGTCGTGCCAGCTTCTAATTCATCACAACGCTATGCTGTCTGGAGACGACAAAAACAAGACGATTTTATCGGTATATCGGCATTCTGCATGACAGTGTCAAGCTGCTCCTTGATAGTCGCGGCCCTTTCCGAATAGCGCAGCTTGGTCAGGCACTCGTACAGTCCGTGGAGCGCCCACACATTGTTGGGGTGCTGCAATGCGCGCGGGAGGGAGCCGCCGCATCCTAGATCTTCCTCGTATATGGCGAGAGCCTCGTCAAACCGGCCTTGTTCCGTAAGCAGTGCACCAAGCGCATGACTTGGCGGCTGCATCCAACCCCAAGGCTCATCGTATGGCAGCGCGTAGCTCAGCGTACTCGCCCGTCGGAGATGAGCAAAAGCGGCCTCATGATTCCCGCGCCTGTACTCGAGCTCACCGTCTAACATCGCCTCGGCAACCTGTAGGATGTCAATGCATCTGTTATTGAAGAGCATTCGTGATATCGGGACGGCCTGATAGGCATCGGCAAACAGTCTGCGCTGTTCTTCTGCTTCTTCAACTTTATTGGTGGCGGCTAAAGCGATGCCCTTTGCGTAGTGGGCCATTGCGGTCGTTACGCTGTACAAATTGCGGTGATTTGGTAGTGGGAGAACGATAACTTCTTGCCATCGCCCAAAACGGATCAGTGCATGGACACGCATGGCCAGGAAGCCCTCCAACCAATCGGCCATAGGCGGTGATTCGACTCGCAAAAGTTCCTCGGGCAGGACCGCTTCGAGTCGAGTCACCGTATCGAGAGCGACTGTAGACTGTGCTGCGAACATGGCTGCATAGATACGAAAGTGGAGGTTGTGTGCGCGATACAGGGTATAGAACTTGAGGGGGCTCTCGCGGGCGAAGAAGATATCGTCGGAAAGGGCGGCTTTCTGATTTGCCTCAATCGCAGCCTGGTAGTTCCCGACCAGCACGTCTATATGACTTGGCATATGATTGAGATGACCTGCATGGGGAACGAGATTACGAAGAGTGTTGGCCACGCCCATCGCTGCCTCGGGCGTTGCAGACATCTCCATGAGGTGAATGTAGAGATGGAGAATGCCCGGATGACGCGAGCCACCATGTAGAGACATAGCTTTCTCGAGAATCGTTTTTACCTCGAGCGTGCGAGCGCCTGAAGCAGGTTTGCCAGTCTTCAGATCCCAAAGCCGCCAAGGGGTGAGATTCATCAGTGCATCCGCATAAAGCGCTGCCACATCAAAATCTTCGCCAAATTGGCTGTAAACTTCTCGCATAGCATCTGCATAGTCCCGATTCCATATAGACACATCTTCGTCTGCGTGCATCTTAGGGTAGCGTGATCGCAGCGCCTTGACAAGGGCCTTCTCGATAGACGAGACACCAGGAGCTGCCGCGAGAGATTCCGCCTGCTCAACAGCGTGATGAGTTCGCTGCACAATAAACTCGAGCTCGGCTGCGTCGAAGAACTCCCATGGCTTGTTATAATTGGGACCTAGGGAATACGCAAGGCCCCAATATGCGATACAGAGGTCCTTGTCCTTTTCGATGGCACGTTCGAAGCATCTCGCTGACTCCTCGTGGTTGAATGCATAACTCCAGATCAACCCGCGATTAAACCACTCTAACGCCTCGACATTGCTTGTATTGACGGGGCGACTATACAGGCCAAGATCGTAATATGCATCACTTTGCTGGCTCATTCTCGGCTCTGTGAACGCTTACTCACAAAGGGCGCATAGGTATTTGGATGATCCCACACCTATTTCTGGACCTCTTCCTCTGGACGATAGTTACATGGGATGCCTACACTTTAGCCTGTGTATGAGCCTCCAGGTAATCATCTTAAAGGCCCAGAATTTGGTGTAATTGGTTTTTGGACTATGCAACAACTTACTCGTCATCAATGTGTATATGCATTTAACATTCATGCAAATAGGCAAGCTATTCATCATGAGATCGCGTGTGCATTTATCGAAGCAGACAAATCCCCATCAATGCAAACCTAACTCGATGGATGGCTCGAGCACTCTGGCCTTTGAACATTACCCGCCGGGTTGCATCGGAAGGAAGTACGGCAATAATCAGGTAAGTAGCTGGATTTCTTTTTCAAGCTTGGGCGCTCCGGTCTTTCACCTTTGAAGTGGGTCAGCATCGTCAGTCGGTTGCCGATCAAATCTAGGTATCATGGCTTCGGTGAAGTCTCCCAAGAAATATTCAGAGTCCCCTTTTTTCGAAAGGTTCTAATTGACGAGTCGTCGTTTAATACTCATGATTTGAATGGTGCGTAGCCAGGCCGTGATCACGGGCTGTTCTTTCGATTTCGATACCTATTCGCTCCGAAACCGTGGTACCTAGATTACATACTCCAGCATCCTGGGCTCCCATGAAAATTGAGGAACCATAGAGCAGTTGCCGATGCCATGGCATATACCTATCTGGGTAGGTAACCAGTACGTTTGTCTTAGTCATCATATGCGAAATCACGGATATCGGAGTGACGCAGACTACCTAGAGGGAGGGATGGATTGGAGCTTGCAGATTGCCAGCTAGCCCCCCCCCCCCCCCCCGCCTCTCTTGCCTTGCTCGGAAAACTTCATTCGACGGTGTAACTGCAACGTGAGGACCCTAGTTGCTGATGCATTCCGCCTTATCCGTGTAGGTACTACAGCTTCAAATGAGGACGCTCTTCAAACGGCTCTCACCGAGCTTTGAAGAGAACACCGCCATAACATGCCCGCACACTTTGGACCATGACAAGAAACGCGTGGCAAGTTCTCGTACGTGGAGACGGCACGAAGGTCCGAGTGTGGATCTCTAGCATTCCATTAAACCAAGTATGCGGGCCGTGAGTGCCCTTTTTGCCGCAGTCCTGGCAGTCCGGCATTTTGTTGTTTTCGTGGAGCTCGATTGTGATTATGGGTCTCACCCGATCGGTGCCTAAGGCTTGAGAATGAGGCAGAGGAGTCTCGGTTTTCGGTCTCGGACATATTTCAGACGAGAGAGAGAGAGAGAGAGAGAGAGAGTCGGGTGGTAGGGGGCTTGGTCGGCACTTGTTTGCCTGTACTACTAGTGACCACTCAGAACAACACCCTGTTCTTATACAACTGCCAAGCATATCTCACACATTGCCATCCACGTGTTACCAAGAAGTGTCCGGATAGTCCCAGCCTTACGGGATACTTTATGCACTAGGATCGCAGAGGAAGCGCTTGGATAAGTCGGCTTCAATGTTCTGGCCGTTCACAGCCGTTAAACAACAACAACTTCATTCATGGCCGACATAGCCGTGAAATCGGTTGCCGGCGACATGCCTGCCCAGTGATGATTCACCGTGACCCCAACCAGCGCAAATTGGACGAGATGCGTGTTACCTATGTCTTAGGCTCGTGAGGATCAGCACAGGTTATATATATAGTAGGTATGTAGTAGTAGTATGTAATATATCGCCCGATAGTAGACTTATTTCTACCTTATATCGGTAATTATTGTGCGCGTTTTGGCATACATACACGGTACCTCAAGGACCGAGGTGGGCACTCAACCCAACTTCTGTGCCGTCTTCCGAAACTACAAACCTGCCTACCAGGGACAATCTCACAGGCTGCGGCAGGCTGACACCAGCGAGGTGGTAGCAAAGCCCACAATCTGGGCCAGGTGCATTAGTTATCAGGTGTCTCTAGACATGTGGCATACGAACCGCTGGTGTTAGTTACCTAGTAAATATCGAGTAGGCAGGTGTACGGAGTAAACCCCAAAAGAAACCTAGAAAGGTATCAAGGATTCCCTACGCGTTGGGTACGAATAGTCATTCAACTTTCAATGAAAATAACGTCCGTACGTTGGTACGTTGGTACGTTCGTACGTACGGACGTACCTTGATTGAGAATGACAAGCCCAAGAGAATTTATTCCAGTAACGAGGGTTTCCACAGGCGCTACCTAAATACCTGATGTAATCCGTACGGAATACGGATGTATAGTCACATTATTTACAAGTCGGATTGAAAAGTTTTGCGCCGCGAAGGCTACCAACATGTGCTGTAACACCAGTATTGCGGCGCAAATCTTTTCAAATCCCGACTTCTGCAAAGAATACCTACTACGGACGTATGTACGGACGTATGTAGGCAACTATAAGTGGTATAAGTAGGTATGCGGATCCGTACATGCAAACGTGAGTCTCGGTCGAATACCGAGGTACCTCCCGACTACCTACCTACCTACCTGCCTACGGATCCGTACCCAAGTATGAAGTACGGACGTATTTCAGTGATAATTTCCTCCTACACTAGGTAGACACGGAGTGGATTTTCAATGCCGTACGGACGTACCGAGGTACTCTGCACTTTGCTAGGTACCTGGTAACAACCTTGGAAGATTACCTAACCTACCTAGTTTAGGTACCTAGTACCTACTAGGTAGGAATCTCCGTGTATTACGTAATGGCACCTTACTTCATCACGTGGCTCGCAGCTGTGGCTTACCTCGGGAATAGACCCTGCATCCTGGGTAGGTACTAGTATGCGCGGATCCGTAAGGGGGCATTCGGATCTTTGCTTACATATTCCGTACACCACAGATAGAGATCGTACGGACCGCCGTCACGAGAATTACATATCCTTCAGTATCCATTGGAACGTGCCTTTTTCTTGAGAAAAAAAGCAAAATGAATTCATTCAAACTTTTGTTATATGGGTACCTAGGTGCCTTAGGTACATAGGTACGGACGTAGGTACCTAGGTAGGTTAGGTACCTTAGGTAGGTAGGTAGCTTAGGTAGTTGATGCGCCGTTTGTATGTACGGTTACATGCATAAATTAGTGTAGGGAGTGGAGGGGCTTAGCGCGCTAAGTGTAAGTACAGTACCTACCTACCTACCTAGGTAGGTACGGAATAGGTACCTAACTACGTACGTACGTACCTACATAGATAGTACCTACCTTAGGTACATAGGTATTAGGTACGTCCTTAGGTACTGCTCAGTGGGGGCTACAGGCCCTTCTCTACCTAGATCCACTATAACACAGGGTGGACAGTAGCCTTGTTTCAATCTAACAGGTACCTGTCCAGGTGCCTGTCCAGCAGTCGTCCAGGTGCGATCTTGCCCGGATCATCGGCACACACTCTACTCAAAAACTCGTCACGGCCAGAACCCCGTCTTCAATGATGCGTCGCTGCCGTGTATCCGTTTTGGAGCGGGAAATGTTTGCACAAAGCTCTCATGGACGCCGATAGCCCCTCTAAAAGTGTTCTCACGCCCCAGCAGAGAGCATCTGCTCTCTCTCATGAGTCCTTTTCGACTTTAGTAATTTCGACTTTGGCCCTATCCCCTTCTCGTCCTCTCTCGCCAACTTCAACTTTGTTGTCAGCCGCAACAGTTGCCGCAACAACGCAGGACTCACCGTCACCGGCGGAGGAGGAGTCGTTGTCGCTAATTCTGTCGCCATCACCTTCACCGTTGTTGTCGCGGTCATGGTCATAGTCACGGTTGCCTTCTCGAATCCTTCATCATATTCCGCCCATTTTCGTCTACCACGGTTAATCATCAGGCATCATGCACTCTCCCAACCAGGGCCATGAGCTGAGTGTTTATAGCAGCCAAGGCTGCCATCCCCATAGCCAACCGCGGTCACTCCATGCTGAGGCTGCGTCGCCAAGCGACCTTCTGAGCTTACCTTTAGAGCTTCACTACCTTATTTTAGCCCATCTGGATCTCGAGAGTCTCTTACGATTACGACAGACGAGTAGACTCTATTATCACGTGATAAATGCCGAACTTCTTCGCCAACTCTTCACCCGCCATGGTCGATCTAGTCCAGCCCTAATCACATGTTGCAGCCAGTGCCTATGCACCCCAGGGATCGACCGCCTTGTTATTGACCAAGAGAAAGACGTCAATTCCTGGCGGTCTGTATGTTTTCGCTGCTGGAGTGCTCGCATTACCGTTGATTATCACCTCAACCCCTGGCCCGTCGTTAGAATTGCCAATGGCCAGGAAGGGTATATTTGTCATTTCTGTAACTGGCCTGTTGTGAATAATGGTCGGGATGATGGAGCCGATCGCCTTCATGCCCGTTGTCGCTCGAGAAGGCGCTTTGTTCTCCTGGTCTGGTTAATGATGGCCATATTGCAGTTTGGCATCGGTGTCATTTGCGCCGTACTGGCATGGACTCGCTACAAACACCAACCAGGCGTTTTTTTCCCATCCAGCGTACGCCCCATATCCCTTCCCTCTTTCATTTTCTGCCTTTTCTAATTGTCGGTCTAGATCGATTTTGTATTGGCCATGATATCTGTCGTGGTTTTCATCTTTCGTATCTGCACGTCTAATGAGCGCAAATATGTGAGGCTCCTATTCACCGAGCTGATCTTGACTATTCTACGAATACCTCCTGTTGCCTACTCAGCACACACAACTGTTCTCTTTAGACTACAGCATGGGTTACTTCCGAAATTTGGACTTGGGATTTTTGTAATCAATCTGTAAGTCACATGTTCACGACGATGCGCCCCGTTTGATTGCCCTATGTTCGAAACGAGGAAACGAAATTTAGTATGCTCATTCGTCGGCTAGCATCTTCCGCATCCTTGACTTTATAGGACATGCCTTACTCAATTCCGGTTATGACCCGCGAAGATTTTTGCAGAAGGGTTTGCCACGAAGGACGAAGCTCGTCTATGGAATAGCAACCTTTCTCGTATATTTTGCGTATATTCCGTTCTAACAGCCTCTTCGGCTTTAATCGCTGCGGTCTAAGATGCCACATACGAGGTCGCAGGAGATGTATTAACCAATGGGTCGGCACGGCACTGCGCACCGAATTTGCCCCTGAGCACCCCTCATATATAGGGGCCTGCACAGAGCTTCCCGGTGGCGCATCGGGTTTTCTGCACGGTCAACGATTTTTCAGTCTTATCGTTCCCTGTACCGGTTGGAGGTACGGCGTACAGATAAGTGCGGGATACGATGATTCCGGGCCATCTCGACATGACTTCTCAGGTAGCGGAACGAAAACTTAGGTAGTGATAGACCAGACAAAGCTCTTTACGATGAAGATGTCTCATGCATGTTGGGAATTTCAAGCATTATCTGTGGGGTCCGACCTCGTTGGATGGGACCCCTGGGCTGGAGTGTAGTGGCGGATAAAGTCGGGGGGTTTTTTTTTGCACAAATTCGTTCGCATCAACTAGTGTATATAGTTATACGTAACTGCATTCCGTAAGAACCGCTATTCCAGTCTCTTCCGGTTTACTATTCTAGCTGATTCCGAGTCTCCTAGATATCCCTGCCGAGTTGGAGCTGTATTCACTGTTGCAAATGCCTCATCACTAGGTCTTCTGTGTCGATATTTCGTACTGCCATTTCATCAATCCAGATGTAAAGCTTGAGTGCCTTATCGCCGTGAAACGATGCAGTCGTCGCAAATCTATTGCTCGTGACTAGGCATTGGATCAAAGCCTCACATCACCGTTCTCTATTAGAATACCCTCTGTAGCTTCAGAGTCCCATCCAATCTTTCGCCTCATGACCACAAGAGGACAAACCCAACTCGCTTATAAGGTAGGGCCTTCGGATGCCCGTTACCAGATCACCACAATCATCAAATCGAAATGCCATCTTCAGACAACGCTAGTACCTCAAGCAACCCGAGATAGATTACCGTCGACTCATCCGCAGCATCTCCTTTCACGGACTCGGAATGCAGATCGCACCCGATTCGCTTTGTCAGGAATGTGCATGATCTTGATCACTACCGAACGCCGGCGAGCGGGCCGACCGACTGTGCGCCGTCAGTGCAGGCGTTTGAGAGCGCGAAGACGGAACTGGACGGCATCCCTGATGGCCGGTCAACGATTCGGCGCTGATCGCGGATATGATTCTACACTAGTTATAATGCCGATACCGAGTTGCGGATTAAGGGCTCGAGTTGAATTGTATTCCCAAATAATTCCGTACTCTACCTACCTACCTACGCTGTCACACTGGGTGGGACACCTGTGTTCCTAGCGTCGTATAACTAATACACCCAGGAACCTGTGCATACCTCGAATTAGAGAGGAGACATCTTTTGGTGTCAGCATTCTCACCGCTTCCTTAGTGAGCTGATTGCATAGGCGATATAGGTAGTTAAGTATGTAGGGAGACACGCAAGTGGTTCGAATGTGCAATTAGGTAGGTACCTGTCTAGGTACGTATTTCCCGGCATTCTGGAGATGCCGAGGGCACTTTCTAAGTAGGTAGTATCAATTGATTCGATCGGATTGGAGCTGAGTGTGTAGGGGTCGTTATTAGGCACGGATCCCAAACTGAACCAAGAAGGGCAAATACCATGTACGGTATTCCGTAGCTTCGCCGTCTACCACGGAATCTTGCCCCGCGGTCGGGATCTACCTAACTTAACTCACCTAACCTTGGTCAGGGTCCAAATCCTGTACGTATAAGTCTTCTTCTAGGTACCTATGTTATCCATGGCCTCTTTACCTATATCAGATTGTTTAGGCATAGTTACATACGACGACATGTAGGTACCTAGGTATGTGTGTATAAGAAGGTACCGAAACCTGGTCAACAAACTCTTCCCATTGGCAAATCATTTGTCACAACTCGATGCAGCCCGCGAATCACGTTACGAATTAATTTACGATCTCCTTCTGGTAACTGAATGTCTTGTGGCAGGGGTTCATCTGTGTAGTGTAGCAAGCGAGTGTGCATAATACCTACCTACGTACGGATCCGTACGGACGTATACATAATCCGTACCTAGCGAAGGATCTACACTAAGCTGGATGGGCGCGTTCCATTCTCGATAGTGCTTCAATAGTCATCCCACTCGGTCTCAGTCTCGCGTTTCGAGGCTCTACCTAACACAAACCTTTCAATCCACCTACCTACGTACGCCAGGAACGGTTCCCGATGTGGTTGGATACGTAATCGAAGGGAAGGGCGCCAATTCAGTCAACCTGTTTTTAACAATGTGCGTCTCAATAGAATGTCCTCGTGCCGTCTTGCGTATCAGTCGAAAACCCGGTACAGCGCGACGCATTTCCGCATTTTCTCACCGTACAGTCGATCGAGGAGTCGAGTAAGCCAGCTTGATACGATTGGAGGAGATGAGACTGCTAGTCAATTTCTCAAGTCGCTCCGTCAGAGGTTATGACTTGTAACTTGCGAGAAAGACACGAGAGAAGGGGAAAAGACAAAGAGAGAAAGGAAGCAAGGGGAAGAGCAGAATGATACAGCAGGTTCAGATGTTTTAGACCGGAGTAAGCGCACTCAAAGTACCAGACCGTCGAGAACGACGAAGGACGAGGGAGACCCTGCGACGGCTTGCGAATCACATCGCGCTTAGAAGCGTACGCTTCTACGACGCCGGCTAACTCGGCAATGGTTTCTGGACCTCAATGAGGCAGACCTTCTGGCAATGTGGCGGTTCTTGGCAGGGTGCGAGTTTCTCGATCTTCGGCAATTGTAGACATTGCGTCTCGATTATTCAATCGCACATCTGCGATCGGCGAAATACCTTCGAGATCGAATATCATACTAGAGAACGTTGCCGGGCTGCCGAACACACCGAGGGGATCACGATTTGACAGCCACGCCACTCGTCTGCAACAGAATGAATTTGTGATATCAGCGGCGCATATTTAGTGAATAAGGATGTCTCGATAATCGAAAATACACTGCGGTCCCGTCAAATTGGATCCATATTCTATTTGTCGCTGGAGAAGCACCGAGCGCATGCGAGATACAAACGCAACGTTCTGCAGCGGCTCGTTTCCTCGGCTGCAACCACATAATGAAACATCTCCTCGTGGTCCTGCTGTGACCTGCAACCAATTATGGATATTATCCCGGATCCGCTGTTGGGGCTTTTTTGGCCCTGCGTTTGCTGATATGACGATAGAGTCTGAAAGCATTGCGTGATGAGCAACTTGGAGCCAAAAACACTCAACAACAACATGCTCTGTATCCAGTGAGAAGTTTCTTTCGATGAAAATGCGATCCACAAGTTACTATTGACACGATACAACACCAAACACCCTATTAAATGCGCCGGAACTCCAATCTTGCCGTGCTCTATTCTAAGCCTAACGTTACACCCTCCTGCGTCGCACCCGCAATGTTTTACTCAGAGGCGGCGCAATATGTCCAAAGAACCATTTGTTCTCTGGTCTTTCAGCAATCGGCTCAATCTCGTACAAGAGCGCGATGTGGCCCAGCGCGATTTTCATCTGACTCGTCGCGAAGAAACGGCCGGGACTACGTTCAGCATATCAGCACCAGCACCAACCACATCACAGCATTCCATGAAGGGTAGCCGGGAACAACTCACCAAGCATGCGAGCCGTGACTGAACCCCATGAATTTCTCGCTAGTATTGACAAGTCCCAACGCCCCCTTCCCAGGGCCCCGAACAAAGCGGAACGCAACATACCGATTTGCATCCGGATAATTCCCCTCGTCGTGGTGAATACTGTACCCGGAAACGCCAACTTTTACACCATACGGAATATGCGAGCCGTCGGGCAGCGTGACACCGCCGGGCGCAACGACCATCTTCATGATACCGCGCTCAATAAAGCCGTTGAGCCGCAGACTCTCTCGGAGCGCCGAGTCAAGGCGCGCCATCCGCGACAATGCCGTCTTGCCCCATAGCGACGGACTCTTCGTCGCGGCAGCCTCGGTCTCTCGGAGTGCCTCCTCGCGTATCACCGCCAGTGTCTCCGCGCATTCCGGCGAAGCTGTTATGTCGAAGACGGTGTTGACAAGCGTGATCACGGAGGACTGGATCATTGCGAACGCAAGGACGGACAGCCGGGCCGCGATGACGCGGGGATCTAGCTCCACGGCGTTCAGCACGGGCCTCGACAGCGCGTGGCTGATGGCCCACTCCACGTAATCGTTCTAACACCTGTCAGTCGTGAACGGGACGTGTCTTTCCTGGCACGCTCTCAATATGTGTATGTGCTCCATCTACGTACGGGCGACTTGTGGCCTTCTGGGGATCTTTTCTCCGCGTTTAAGTTCAGCGCTTGGTCTAGGCGCTCGCGGATGATGGGCATGATGTAGCTTCTGCAACGAAGATACAGGAAGTAATCGTACAGCATGACGATCGGACCGACGATGCTGGATATCTAGGTATTAGCGCTTGCTCGTCATGCGTAGCAAGCTTTGTCGCAGCCCCTTCTACGCTCCATGATGCCGGGGTAACGAATAACTTACGACTGAAGAAATCTAGGGAAAAGACTAATCGCAGCCGCTGTCAAAGCCACTTTCCGAATAAACTTCTTGCAAATAGACAAGAATGTCTCGTCGTGACAGAGCGGAAAGCCCATAAGGACGCGGACGGATAGTCGCGATATGATGTGCAGCATCGTATCGTAGACATTCACGTCCCGCCACGCTTCCACGTTCGTGCCCCAGTGGTCCTCTAGACTAGCGCGCATCTCGTCTACCATGTCGTCGACCAAGCCGCCGAGCTTCATCGTGAGCTCGTGCTGGATGATTTCCGGATGCATGGGGTCCTTTACCCGATTCGCGTGGAATAAGGCATAGTCGGCCTGTAGAAACTGCCGGTTGACGCGCTCTTGGCTCAGTACATCGTCCGGCTGCGCCATGAGCCATGCGATTTGTGAGGGGGGCAGGATTACCTGCGGCCCGTTGATGAAGTACGGTAAGATATATGTCTGGTCATTTTTGGAGTACTGTATTGCTCGTCAGCTTTTTGCTCGCGCGCACTACGGTGAGTAAACAATTCACTCACTTTTGAGTAACCCTCGTCTAGGAGTTCCCTGAGACGAAAGAAACTGCTAATATTCGCTCTCGCTATACTGAACGGGCCTGTCCCACCCCCTGTGCCTGCCCACGGTAGGTTTTCTGGTAATGAAGCGTTGGAGAATAACCGACGAAGTAGGTTGAGAATTGTAGTGATCAGGATGACCGTACCCGCCGCTCCCAGAATCGTCGGAGCAGCGATGAACACAGTATGCAGTAGAGTGGTCATGATCCCGAAAGATGCGGGTATGTCGTTGAGGAAACAGTAGCTAAATAGACGAAAGCGATATTAATCGACAATGCCCTTCATTATGCAAGACCTCTCCATCCTCATCAAGATGCGTTTATAACAACATTATAAGTAAAGAAACTCGCCAACATATATTAGATTTTTCCTTTTCAGTTTGACTGGCCGGTCTTTCTGAAGCCAGCGTTACAGCCCAACGGAGAGACAGATTGATTACCGTGACGCAAAAATGGCTGAATATACGTGCTGATTAGAAACAAGGTCCGTCGTGAAATGAAGCCGTTTCCAGAACGCATCCGTTAAGCGCGCCCTGTATTCTCCGCAGACCGACTCCGTGGTTCGTTCAAGGGATGAGGTGTAATTACGTAGTAATTACACTTCTACCAACCAATTCTTTTTTGCCGGGATCTTTGCCAAGGCGACGGCATATGATACTACTCAACTTACCGACTTAACATGCACTGCTCAGATATACATACCCAATCCGCCTCAAACCTCAAATAGAAGTCAGAAGTATGTTTGCAGACTGGTTGGCGATATTGTGACACAGAAGAGAAAGTGAATAAATGAGAAGTGCATAATATATTGATACCCTGAAGTGGCTCAGTGAGAACACACTCTTAGAGCCTCCTGAGCTCAGCTCACCTCCACAAACAAACATGGTATACACCGCAGCCCCTATATGGATACCCAAGCATGAAAATAGACTTCGTTCCCAATTTCACTCGGTGGCGTCCTGCACAATCCGGTTGGGTTCGAGTCTGTAATCGCAACACTTGCAGCAGCAGCTAATCTAAGCGAAGTTGTCATGCTTATGAGAAAACTCATGCGATACAGTGCATGACGGAGGCATAGCGCAGAGGTTCGTTAGGCAACTGACCTGTAATTCTATCCGCACGTTCTATTGGACCCAGAAAACACGCCCTGCCCCTGAGGAGGCGCTCCGAATACAGGCGGAATGCCTGCATAGAATACCCGGGGTTAGTATCTTGTTACCGGACGTGAGAAAACGTTGAAATACGACCGGTTTCATCATTTCAATAGCGTGGAAAATATGAGCTTAGTTGCATGTTTTATCGTCCGGCCCGAGACTTGATTGAAAAGTTGGGGATTAGGGAGCCTTACCCGGTCAACGTGGCTTGATAGACACTTACGGACGCCTCCAGGTATGTGTGTCGTCGTCGTGCGTATGTAAGATGAAATATGATGAGACACAGGTAAGTATAGTATCAAAGCGCCATGATCCAATATTCGGGAGTGCTGGCTCGGCTTGGGTTTCCCTTCAAATTCTTACATTTGTTAAACTACGTATATCGGGGATCCGGGGTCACTCATAAAAATGCCGCCGAAATGAACTCCGTCGATATTCTGATTCTTGAATCTGAATGTGCCATGCTCACCTCGTATGCTGATCCTGCGCTGTACATTTACAGAGCCTTGTAAGTCGGTAGTGTATCTGGTGGACGTGCAATATTTACTCTACAAGCGAATAACATGCGCGCTATTTAGAACCAAGATGACAGTTCAACGGCAACCGAACGATCCAACCGGCCCTTCAGCTCAGCACCCTCTAGTTTCACCTCCCAAGGTTTATTACCTGGTTCGCAAACCAATCATAATTTGCCTCAGGAACATAATGGGATGGTGATCCTCGCCCAATCAGTATCATTGTAGTACGTTTAGGAACAGTCGTTCCCTTTCCTAGATGCGGAGGGGAAGCCTTAAGGATAATGTTCAACCAACGAACGCCATCGGCGTCAAGCTGGCCGTAATATAACAGATTCTTACAGGCCAGACAGTAAGACACAGAGTATGAGTACAGCACGTATAAGACGATTCAGAAACACTCTGGCTCTGAGGCTTGCTGAAGAGTCGAATTTCGATCCATGAGGATGGGATGTGATACCCACAAACTGCAAATCTGCGCACGACGACATTGGAAACGTATCACGAGCACGCTGCACAAGTATGTAAATAAATAACTAGATAGTTTATCGAATCCCTGAACTCCGTCGTCCCCGATCCCTACAGTATTAAGGCTGTTACAAATACAGATATAGACAATATCGGTAAGCCGCCAAAGCTTGGAAAAAACAAACCGGCTAGAACTGCCATGACTCGGTTCGAGAACACCAATACATGATGTTATATGACCGATAATTAAGATTGGCCTACGATTCCAAATCCGAACAGACGATGTCATTGCCAACTAACCAGGCCTGCAGCTAACCAGGTCTCGAGGTTTTTTTCAGCTCGACTTTGCCAAGACCTGCCAATGCCTAGATACCGACATGCACGAAGTAGGTATATTTATGGTGTACCGCAGATGCGGCTTGTACATAGTCATTTAGGTTACAGGTACCTTTATGTATGAAGCTGCTAGCCTGTGGATGTTGTGTAAGTATACCCGAGCCGCCAGATCGCCGCTTACGGGCACCAACTCATGACTATCTCGCATTGCATACATATTATATACACCACGGACGTAGACCATGATCAATTTTGTAACCCAAAAACCGTAGGCTTGCTTGTGTATCTGAGCTCCGTCACACGTCGACAAGGACGTTGGTTTACTATAACAGTTTCCACTCCGATGAGGCAACGGACCCCGGTGATACTTGGAGGCTAGAATTCGACGTGGGACGCCAGGTCGCGCATCCTAATTTCATCGACTTTCGTGCTTCATCATATTCTCTTTTCCCCGCACTTACTCACAATCGACGGTACCGTGGGCATGCCATCAGGGATGACCGCGAAGTCTAGGCCGGTGAACAACCAGATATGAAAAACTAAGGTTACGGCATGTCAAGGGGACCCTCGATCCATATAACCCCCCCGACCCAACCGGCCCCTTTAAAACGAGCGCATTGTTTCTTCGTCGCATGCAATCGCTTTACCCAAGAATCAACGCAATTGGTCTTAGAGACATAGGAGGTGGACCGCTAATTCTTGAGCAAGTCTCAAGTATATATTGTACCAACGGCAACGCCTCAACGTATGGGAGCAGACATACTCACGCATTGTCTTTCGATCAGACCCATCTTGCAAAGCCACACTTAGATCACACTTAGATCAACACCAAATGCGTACCTCACTCGCCATCGCAGCCGCGCTCCTCAGCCATCACGGCACAGCGGCACCAGAGCCTCAAAGCTCGCTGCAGCCCCTCCTCCCCTCACTCACAGGCCCGCTCGGCCCCGTGGTCACCGGTGAGTACCCATCTAACACGACGGGGCGTAAGCGCCAGCTGATGGCTCCATCCAAGCCATTGCCAACATCGGCAACGCTGAGCCGCCACCGCTAATCTACACACCACACCGGTCGCCTGAATGCGAGAAGTCGAAGGGTGGTAATGGGGGCGCGTTGCAGTGCTGCCGGACGACAGTGGCGGGCGATATACAACTCGTAGAATTCCTCGCCAAGCTCTACGGGTATAATTTGACTCCTAACGATATAAACGGAGTTCTCTGTATGTTTTTCTTTTGCCATCTGGTTTCCTTTCTATTCCCCTTTGGAAGGCAACTCGAAGAGGACCGATGTTACAGTGTGCCGATGATGGATCCAAATTGAGAGATGGTGGTAAGCTGATGCTGATTCATGACGTAGGCGACGATGAGATTAAGGGTTGTCCCGGTGTGCTGGTATGCTGTGAAGTCACCGCACTTGTGAGTACTTTCAGTGTCTTCGTGTATTCTGGTTTTTTTTTTTTGGACACTGACTGTGGCAGAACCCTCTGATATCCCTATATTGCGCAGACTATAATACCCATTAACGACAAAGCGGTTGGTAACCGGTCAGCTTTACGTCGGCAAGATATACCTTGCACACAACTGATAGGTCTCGAGTAAATAGGATGAGAAAAAGACGAGGAGTGAATCACATGCGTCATTGAAAGAAATGACTGGGAATAATTGCTCGAAAATCATGTACGATCGTGAAAATGTTCTCATTAACATCCTTGTATCTTGCTCTCCATGCCGCTCCCCGTGGTATTGTGCTTATACATTATGCAGATGCAACTTGGCGATGTGCGCTCGAACTTACGTCTATATAGATACAACGGCACACCCTGGTCTGATAACTCTATTCTTTTTGCTGTGATGAAATAACTGTAATGCTTTTTAACCGTATTACTTTTGTCGTTTCAATGTCTTCATAGCCATATCGATGAGGCCGTCTTTTGCTTCGCTATCAGGGAAATTAGCAAGAGCCGCGATTGCTCGTTGCGAGTAGTCTTCAGCTAGCGCTCTCGTCTGCTCTATTCCATTGCTCTGGATAACAAGATCCCGTGCCTATTGACTCATGGTTAGCGAGATCTTACGGCGTGATTGATTAGATGAAGCTGACTCTTTGCACGTCACCCTCCTGTTCGAACTTCCTTCCCACCAAGGAGCCTAGTTCAGGGTTTGTCTTCCAGGCAAATAATAAGGGTGCTGTTGCCAGGCCTAGTTCTAGATCCGCGCCAGCAGGCTTTCCAAGGTCCTTTCCTGACTTTGTGTAATCCAGCAGATCGTCAACTAACTGGAAGGCCAACCCTAGATTACGACCGTAAGCATAGGCAGCATCCACTGTCAGCGCATCGGCGCGGCCGAGAAGCGCGGCACCTCGACACGACTTTGATATTAAACTCGCGGTTTTGAGGTATGTCTTCTGTAAATAATAGTTGAATATATCCTCGGAGTATGTGGGATTCCGCTCGTCACGCGCCGTGTTCTTCAATTGCATGAACTCGCCTTCGACCAGGTTCGCGATTACGGTAGCCAAGAGCTCAATGACTTCGGCATTGCGCAACCGCGCCAGTGCAACAGACGCCCTGCCAAGAAGAAAGTCGCCCGCTAATACGGCCATCTTATTCCCAAACTCGTAATTCGCTGATGGCGACCCTCGGCGTGACACAGAGTGATCCACCACATCATCGTGGAGCAACGAGGCTGTATGAATAAGCTCAGTAATCTCGGCTAATCTCCGTTGGGATGGAAGGATATCGCTTTCGGCGAACTCGGGTTCAGATGAATAACCTGTGAGAGGGGAGGAGGGATTGACGTCGGATAATATATCGAGAGGAGATATTGATGAGTTTATGGATTCGGGTGAAGTGGCGGGAGCAGACTCATTCTTCGGGCAAACAGCAGTCGCGCGAGACATGAGGAGCACTATAAGCGGCCGCACATGCTTACCCTGGGCTTCTGTATAGTACTTCGCAACCCGGTCGAGTGAGGGATGGCCAGAGCCTAAAAGTTTCCTAATGTTCCCTGTCAAGAACTTCATTTCCTTGGCGACCGTCCGGAGAGGGTCGATATGCATTTCGCCCTTGGTGGCTCTCGATACGGCATTGGAGACGACATTGGTGGCGACTGATACGGCAGCAGCCCATGCGGAAGATCGTCTCGGAGAACTGTGGTATAAGGCCCTTGAGGTCACGATCCTGAAGTCGAGTGAGGCGGCTCTTCTGCAGTCGGTGCAGGCTGAAAAAATGGTGAGGCGGCCAGCGGCTCGCGCATTCAGCACCATTCGGAACTGCATGTCCAATCCAAGATCCTGGAGCCGACGGTCGCAAAGACCCAATTACCTATAATGGCGGTTGAATTGCCGAACGCTATCGAAACATTGAATCCAGAAGAGATGGCTAACACTTATTTGATAAATTGCTGAGCAGTGCGACAAGATTGAGGCAGCGATAAGGTCGGGTATGAAATGATGCCGACAATTTAGCTCGTCAACAAAGTACATTTTTGTACCTAGGTATTTCGTAGTGTCCCAAAAAAAATCACAACGGATAAAAAGGCCAAGAGAAACGTGCATTCACCAGGTGATATACTAACCTGGTACGGGTTAGCTCACCCGTAGCTCGACCGCCAAGATCTGCGAGATTACATAAACGATCCCAGTCACTCCTGTTAGCTGCATAATTATGTACCTACTTATAAGTACCTCTCTATCGTGACGACATTATCTTCATGATTAAGGACTCGGAGGTAGGTAGTTGAATGTGTTTGTCTTTTTCTCTATATTTTTTGAATAATATAATTCTCCTTGATCATAGCACAACCATGATGGCGGTAATGAACTTGGCTTGTCTTTTTATAATCTCGACACCATGTAAAAACACCATTGCGGGGTTGTTCGCGTGCCTACGTACCTACATTAGTGCAGTGTCCTATCCTCTCCCTCACAGTCTCATAGAAACACCAACATCCCAAAACACTCATACGTCAATCGCGATGTTTTGATGCAGTGATGAACATGATAAATGCATTTCAGGAATGAATAATCGGCCCCATATGCGAATAGGTATCGATACAATATGGGCAGTGTATAAGTGCACCATCTATCCATGTACCTAAGCCTACTGTCTGGAAGCACGCCCCTATTAGGTGATATTCCTATCTTATTACATACAGCTGGCGACTACCTACGTCGTACTTTTTAGCACACCCGAAAGCATCCGTTCATTTCTCAACAGCCATCATTTCGCGATGGCTTTGAATGCTCGAAGTCATACACTGTATCAATTTAAAATATGGTCTTACTCACTATGACACCTCCAATAGTGGAGGCTCTTGTACTCCTTAGAAGTTCTGGTGATCCTCATGATCCGCCTAGTGGCACTGCTCAAGTCAAACACACTGGGCTCGAAGAGTGCCCAAAAGATCCAACGGTCGGAGACCCTATAAGCCATGAACAGATCATTGACACGTGGAATGTGCTCAAATCGAAGGGCCATGTTGGTTTTAGTTTAGAAGATATGCTCCGTGGAGCGACTATCTATGTGCCTCCACCGCCGCCGAAGCCTGAACCGGTTCGTCCATTCATTCTATAATGCCATCAACACCGTTGGCATTTCTTAGAATTAGTCGCTGATAGTAACTAGACCGACGAATACAAAGCGTTGATGGCAAGGCTTCGACGTGAGGAAGAGGAGCGATCATACGAGCGTATGCTACGCAAGGCACCTCCGCGAGAGACCTTTGCCGAGCGATTTCCCTTAGCGCCTATGGCACACTCGTTCGCGGAGGTGAACAAGCCCTCCAAGTCATCTGACATAGGAACAGATGATGTCGAATTTGGAGACGTACAGAAACAGATAACGCTCATCCTCAATTTCCTGGTCAGCGTCTTTGGCTGCGGCGTTGCGATCTGGAAAGTCGCGCTGTGGTGGCCGGTGTCTACTCGACTGCTGCTCAGCCTTGGTGGTGCAATCACTGTGGCCATCACTGAGGTCGTCGTATACTCAGCATATTCTTGGCGGATGTCCGAAGGTGAAAAGAAGCAGTCGAAGATGAAAGAAGTCAAAGAAGTTGTCAGCACCTGGGTTGTCCACGAAGAGAACATACCATCGACTAAGTTGGATTCTCAGGAGTTAGAGACTAGCATGCGAAGGAGACTGAAGAAATGATTATCACCAATTCTACCTTCATTCTCTAATTGAATCAACCCGAGCAAAGCAATGATGCTGGTACGGGCCCTGTTTGCTGCGGCAGCTGCGCCACAACTGTCAATAGCTATTGACCAGCCGTCAGATATTTGGAGCACTGGGTATTGGCAGCTGCCCTCCCTTGACTTTTTCAAACCTCACGCGACGCGTCTCCAACTCTCATTAACGCGTCTTCTTGTGGTATTTGGCATTGGACTCAACTACCACGCCCAACCTTTTGATTGTATCCATAATTCTCCCTTGGTTCATTTCATTACCAACTATTACTTGGTTATCTCATATTGAACATTGGGGCCATCGCAAATGGAATTGGGCCAGACAATACCGAAGGAAGCTCCACGGTAAGCCGACTGCTCCAGCAATTCATATTTCGCAAGTTGCGCGCGTTACACATACCAATTCCGCTCTCATGTATTGCATCATATAGGATACCAAGGAAACCAGAACGTCCCTATCTTTCATCCTTGAAATCCGACTCCATGCGTCCTCGGCGGCGACCGCTCCAAACTTACAGTAAACGCACCCAATCGACAGAGTCAACTGTCGAGCCAGCCCCGAAACGACAATGCGTCACTGCTTCTTCGGAAGTCGAACAAAGCGCCGCAGCATCGCCGTCGACGACTCCTAGTGTTTCCTTACCACCAATAAAGAAGAGCACAATAACTGCATATTTCCAAAGAATAAAATCCCAATCACCAGTTAACACAACATCCTCAGAGCCACTGTCTGACCCATCAGAGCCTACGGTTACGCCTCCGTCATCACCACCCGGCATATCTTCAGGGAGAAGAATCAGAAGGCTGAAAACTCGGGTACCCACACGACATATAGTTGAGATAGTGGCCGATGACGAGGACGGGGAAATCGAAGGGGGGAAAGTGTTCACAGCAACAAGAGAGGGACAAGATGCAGCGCCACCACAAGTGGCAACCACTGCGCTATCGAAATTTGGGCCCAGCTCTCTAAAAAAATCCGAAATTATGTCCAAAACTGGGTCAGAAAGGGGTAAAGGTCGAGGTCACAGACGAGGAGAAAGCCGAACAGCCTCGATTCAGACAACTTTGAGCCTCTCCACAAATGAACCGCAGTACACCGAGTGTAAGGAGTGCGATATGCTATACAACCACCTCCACGAGACGGATGTCAAGTATCACGCACGACGGCATGCTGCGCTGCGAAGAGTCAAGGCGCGGGTAAGCGCCAAGACTGACCTGACCGAATAAAACTATTGTGTGGCTGAGATCTGTTGATGCTGAGCGAAAATTGCGTGTCTATTTTGCTTGGGTGCAAGCAGCGTCATATTTTATCTGAGCCACACTATCGAAATAAAAACAGTAGGATATCCCGATATATGGTCAATTGTCGCGGATCTTCCCAGGCCTTTAATTCATTTATTATATCATCCTTTGTGACCGCTGTCGTTCCTGTTGGTGCTACTTGCCTACCTAGTTCAGGAGGAATAATCCCGGCAAGGAATGTACATACCGCGATTGAAGCGATACCTATGATTCGACAACATCTACAGACTTCCGACAGCCGCATTTCTCAGCCCGGCAAGCGGCATTAAAATGTAAAAGAGGATACGGATACCACAAAGCGAGTACGAATACAGAAACACGAAATTCGAAACCGTTGAACCAAAATCAAAACCGTCGGTACCCAAAAAATAGACCTTTTGCTAAGGGGGAAGGCCAATGTAGCTTTTCAATTGGGCCCTCCTATCACATGCTATGGGTCGCTGACCCAGTCTCCTCAGAAGCTCAAAAATGACGATTTCTATTACAACGCTGTTAGCCAAAACACAGAGAAAGGGGGGGGAGGGGGAATGTGGATAAGTGGGAAAAGAAGACGTGTGCGAAACCTTACCCGGAGCGGCATTTAGATCCCCTAGTGTTCGCGGCAGCGCGATGACTCTATGCGTAGTCGTGCTTCTGAGCGGATGGAGGACAGCGAATGGATGAGAAACGAATTTATTCAATGCGCGTGCCTCAGTATTGAATCTCCTGACTCAATGTTAGCGAATGGCGTCTCAACGTAGAACGTGGTAGGGTATTCACCGGTCTTCTTTAAGGGACCGTATTTCAGCCAGTTTACGCTTGGTTTCAGCGGCTACTTCTTCCGCCAGCTCTTCTCTAGTAGTCGTGAGTCTGTCCGGTTTACGCTCGGGCGCGATTTTGTCATCATCCATTGTGGCCATAACGTTTGAGAATTGCAGGTCGTGTAGATCGCGTCGTGGACTTGGACCTCAACAGAAAAGGAGGCTTTGGCAAAATGTGAGGGGCTTCCTGTACCGAAGGAAGTAGTTATTGCCGGCAAATTCGGAGGATAATTTGAGTTGGGAATTTTCTGCTTGTGAGTTGGGGGAAAGTGAGGAGGCTATGGGCCTACGTACTCATTAATGCATGTTACATGTTCAGGCGTTATCAATTTTCCGCGCAGCTACAAACGTATCCGCAGTCATCTGGTCGGTCGGACATAACGTCCGAACGGACCGTAGGAAATAGGTACGGGCATCGGACTATGCCCAGTCCGTAAACTAGGTATCTGACCTGCAGAAAGACAGGAGAGAATTCGAATTTGACTTCCAGTGACAGCATGTGATCTACTACCTATCGGGGAGAGAGTATAAGGCGCCTGCTTATTTTCTATTCTTTGCAAGAAGTTTGGCCCATAACGCCCCGCGAGTTGCACATGCCGACTCAACGAGGCTGACATGTATCAAGAGTTATCCAGTGAAATATGGCTTCACCGAATACCTGCAGCAGCCCCTGGCTTGGAAGGGACTGGGTGGCAAGACCATTGCGCCAATCTCAGGGCCGAGTCCGGTGCAAACGGCGACGGCTTCCAAACGAAAGTGCTGTCGGCCAGAAAGGGACAATTCAATACCACTAGCTTACGGCTACTTTCCCGTCTCTTCGCCAATAAGTCCAAAGAGTGGGTCAAGGTTGGCCTCAATTGCGTCGGAGAGCTTCTCAAGATAGGCTTCGCATTCATCATGAGAATCCGCACAAAAAAACTCTAAGCAAGATAGGCTTCTTCGCCGTAGCGAAAAACTTAATCTGTGTCGCCTCTCTCCGATGCTGGAGACTACGGCTTTTCGGTGGCAGGGCAGATAGCACCGCACGTCGGGGTTGTGGAAGCCAGCTGATTGTTTATGACTTATGAAAAGCCTATGGTATTCAGAGTGAGCAAAGTGGGTAGAGTTTGTGAGATTGCCACCATCATCTTGGAAAGCTCGCGACCACTCAGAAGCCATGGTATCTCGAGAAAACAAGTCTCCGGAGAAAATGTCCACGCGAATGGTTGCAAGTATGGTAAACAAACAATCAAGTTGAGCAAACCTTCGAAAAGCAATGTTCGACCTGTTCAAGGAATGGATTGTCATGACACAAAGAGGGATAACAACAAAAGATGTTGGCTTCTGCGCCTCATTCGGCTCGTTTGCGTTGTTAGAGGCCTGTGTTGGTGATTCTGTTTGATAATACCGTTTGCATGTCTATCTATGTACCTCTACATCTGGTGAGAGGATAGGCCGGGCGAGGGTTTTGAGCCGAATTTCTTGTCAGTTGATGATTCATAAACCACATTAACGGTGTGAGCCGGGATAACTTTCGTCTTCACATGTTTGACATAGCCGATTGATTGATTACCTGGCTCCTCGCACCATCAGACTGCTTTGGACGTATAAAGAGAGATAATCCTGACTCCATAGAGCCTAGACTATGAGCTGAGGTGTGTAAAGGAAGGCCCATTCGCTTGAACGGAATAATGTCACCCTCTTTTCTAGATAGGTCCTGAAGGAAGAGTGAAATTCACTGAGATTTTGGGGTGTGTGCCTTACTCGTTAGCGGACTCCGGGAAGAACTTGCGCCAGCCACACTCAGCCACAGATGATCCTAAAGGAAGATCTTAGAGAAGGTTAGTTTACATCACTCTTCTGTTTAGGTATTATTTCGTCGGGACCCTGGAGTCATACGCACCACGAGCTTCAACTTACCTACTCAGGTATTCCGTACATCCTATTGAAATCTTTAAAATTGTCAATTATTCGGATCTCTTTAGGCTTGGCTCGCAGGTGTACATGGTGTACATTGTGTACTTCGGGACTACATCCTACGAGGTCCCCCCCTCTGTAGTTGCTAGGTACTCCTTTCAATATCGCACACAGGGGGGTGTAGATGATCTGGTGACGTCCAATTGGGGATGGCTCACCATGTACTTAGGTAGTGTAAACATGATCGCGTGCGTTCCAGACTGCCGGTAGCGAAAGGAACGGAGCATTCGGAGCCGAATTGAGCAAGATGCCGCGCCGCTGCTGTTGATCCGATTAGAAAACAATAATATCAGTTAGTGTACGGGATCGTCTGCAGGTATAGCGCTCGTCCGGCCTTATGATCATCACGGCTGAACAACACAACAAACTTAACGGCCGAGGATCTGACCTGGCCTAGGCCCGGCGAGAACCAAACTTCTTCACAACCTACATTCCCTCAGTAGGTAAATGATGCTTCTCGCCTGGTCTAGGCAGTGTTTGGATCATGGGCTAAGAAGGAGAGGATCTGGCCTTACACCTATCCCCTCCCGCGTAGCCAGTAAGCTGTCGCCAGGCCGGCCGGAGATTCGTACGCATTCGCACAGCTACCTAGCCGAAGTCCATACAGGTCCCGGCGACCTGTCAATCGTTCGAGATCGTGCGATTTGTCTGCCTGCAGGCTGTTTCTTTTTACTGCAGCTAAACCATTCACTATGAATTATACTTGGGTGCCTAGATGTCGCCTAACCACCTACAATTGGTTCTCATTTACTGCAGTCCATGTATCTAGAATGCATATTGCCAGCCCCAATCTAATATGCTCAATGTGGCAGCTTCTCTGAGGTTACAACCTTCCGACTGACTTATCACTGTAGATTGTCAATGCCAGATGCACAGTGTTCGATTTGGAAGTACCTTTTCCTTTTTCACAACTTTGGTGCTGTTGCTTTGCTCATGGCGGCGATTATTCTCCGCGCAATTCGTTCCCGACTCCTGGTAAGTTAACAGCGTCCTCGACATTTTGTGCAATTTCCCCTCACCGCCGTGAGATCTAATAAATCCCAATGTATTGAAATGGCGTGAGAGGAGAGGCCGGACCGGCGGCAACTATTTGGTCAGGCGATATTGTCGCTACCACTATTGGGCAAGCAGCAAGCAGCTCTGATTCGACCAATCGTATAACGGGCTTTCTGGTCCTGGAATGCCAGACGAAGAAGCAAAGTATTGGCAAAGTATGTACGGCCGAAAACTCAGGGGCGCTAATATACCTTGGGGCTTTGAACGAGATTTCACTTGTTCAAAGGGACCAACCTGGGCAAGGATGAGGAGCCTTCCGGTGTAAGCGATGTACTCAACACTATCCAGATGATGCGATTTTTTTCCATGACCAAGCCATCGGATAATATAGCTTTATCTTATCCATTGAATCCACCAGAAAAGGCAGGTTGAAGCAGGGCAGAACACTGCCAGTTCAGAGACTGTAGTATTATGAAGTTCTCACGGGATCCAAGCTATCTACGTTAGCAAGCGCCTCAGTGTCAGAGCAGGGAGATGGGATCGGAGTTTACCATAACAAGTTACTCAACCGCATGATCACCTGAAGTCTTCTTAATCATTGGGTCAAAGCATGGAGTGAATCACGGGTTAGCTTACTCTACTCTCATTTCTAGATAGAACGATAAGAGTGCATCGATAGTGTTTAATATTCAGGGGTTGAAGGCAATGCCAATAACAACTCCGTTCTATCAACTACCGCAGTACCACTTGCTCTGATCATTGTCATAATACCTGGGTAAAGCATGTGAGTCAGTGCAGTGCAGGGTTATTACGTATTGTTAACGGTGGGATCCTGGTGTTCTTTTTTTTCCAATGCAGCAAATTAAAGGGCACGAGGTTGTTGGTTCTGGGAAAGAAGAATAAGGATACTGAACTGCGCCTTCGCTAATAATAAGTCAGTCCTATTCAGATCTTGACTTACCTAATTATACTCATGTAGTACACAATTAAGGATCGTCATCTATAGATCTTAGCATCCCGGCGATCGATGCCATGGATCGGAGTGTACCATCGATCTACCATCATGCAGCAAATTGCTTCAGGTAAATTGCTAGGTTAGATCTTCCGAGATCTTCATGCACTCATGACGACTCTACGGGTAGGTAATATTGAGCAAGCATTGAGTCTCGATCCGTAGATCTTCCTCTTGATGTCATATTTTGTCGGTACAAATTCCCGACCCAGAAAAGATATTAGAGATTACAGATTTATGGGAACCAACGACATGATGCGAATTAATGATACAATCCCAATTATGCCGAGGGAGTAAACTGTCAATGGCCCTCGCAAGTATGATGATCATTGAAAATAATTCATCCATCATGTAGAAGGACTCACGAAACTCGCCAGTGCTACTAATCCCGTACATCTTTCTTCATCACAGACCCTACATCCAAGGTTCATGATAAAATAAAGGAAAGCAGCAAGACATCTAACCCGACAATCCCACACAACCGCGTGCCCATAGTACAAGAAAGTAGGTTAGGTAGTTGGACCGCGGCATGTCGCACATCCGCATTCACCAACAAAATATTACGCGCCGCGAACATGTAACGCATGACACAAGTAAGTGGCACGACAGCACCCAACCCCATTCAGTTATTGGGGCCCCCGATCACGAAGTTTGCGTCGCACGCCTTCAACACCAGGTGACTTAGCGCGACTCACTCCAGCATGACCGCGGCGACCTCTGTTCCACATCGCCGTCGCACGGACGACGTGGTGGGGGTTCTCTCTCTATACCGCCATGCTGTATGTTCCCGCGCGCACGTGTCGTTCGCGGGGGAGGATCATGGATTTGTCAGACCATGTATGCGTTTTGTTCTCGCGCTCCAGCTATCCAGCTCGTCGCGAATGGGTTTAAGCCTTTCGAACTTGCTTGACGCTCATTCTATCAGCTCGGTTAAATTTCCCAATTTTGCGTCTAGAGGGCCTGACCTTGCAGGCGAAGAATCAAGGCGAAGAATTCATTTCATGCCCGATATCAAACCAATCCATCCTCGTACAACAGAGACAGTCTAGTCTAGCCGCCTTACAGCGCGCAATAGGCTGCGGCGTTCCACGAGTCTGGGTCGTGGCACAACTCGTCCGTAAGCGTGTCACAGAAAACAGGGAAAAAAAATAATAAACCCACGAGGTCTGATCGATGAGTAATGGGATCAGCTCAACCTAACGAATTCCAGACACCATGATTGCAATTACATACATTCACTTGATCCCTTAATTCGTTATGGAAATACCTCTTGTGTGTTACATTGAATTCCACTTCTGAATAAGAGAAAAGGCCAGACTCATCGGTTCTCTTAACTTAGGATGAGATTAGTAGAATGTTTTTCTTCGCAAGCATGCCTTGTCTTGTTTCCCGCGCATAAAGACCATGAGTATTGTGAAACTGAAACATGATTCCAGAGATAGAAATAGGAGAAAGCACTCGGCATCGGAACACCAGTGACGTGGTATCCATCCATACTCATCCATACATACATGCAGAGTGGGCCGGCCATGATATTCACGGTAGTTTGCAGCTCTGGGAACTGAGATGTCTATCCACCAGCGTCACTGTTCATGCGACTCTTTTCAAAAATCATCGCAACTTTAGTCCGTCAGGTAGAGAGGGAATGTGGGCCCTGTCTTCGAAATTGCAAACATGGGTTTGCCTGTATTGCCCTCTTGAGAATGAACTGAGGCTACTTATCATCCACCAAACAGCTGGGGGTATCTGTATCTGGCCATTTCGTTAGTTCCCATTATGCCGATGGTGAGAATAACTATAAAAAGCCTCCTTGTTGCATCCGTGAATGGATTCCGATGACACCAACCGCTGCGTGCAACCCCATCGTAACGGTTAAGCTGGAGCTTCTCGCAGGCTCATAGCTGATAAACCGGATATCATACCCTGCTTTTCGTCTCGGTAGATTAAGTCGACTACCTTTTGTATCCTATGATCGCAATTTGATTCTAGCAGATGACTGGAGCCAAAGCAAACATGCAGACGGCATCATTCAGAAGGCTGCTTGGCAGCCTGGGGATGGTGTCTTCCCTCCTACCAAGCGCAGCAGCCGCAGGGCTCTCATACGAACCTCTTCGGCCCCCAGCAATCCCCCTAGCCGTTCGTAATCCGTATACGAGCGCATGGCTATCAACTTCCGTGAATGGCGAGGCCCGCATGAGCCAGAGCCCTACCTTCTGGACCATGAGCGAGGTTGGCTGGGAGGGGCTGATCGCAGTAGACAACGTCGTATACGAGTATCTTGGCGACAGCAGCAGCCCCTCGAACGGAGCAAATTTCACCCTGGCAGCACCACTGGATGTCCAATTCGATTCTCAGTCCTCCAACATCACTTTTCAAGCCGGGCCTGTGACACTTGAAGTGAGCTTCCTATCGCCAGTTACCCCTAAGGATCTGTGTCGGACCTCTATTCCCCTGAGCTATATGACGGCGACAGCCCGATCAAACGTAAGTCTCGCTTCATATGATAATTCCCATCGTGAATGGAATTCGCTTGACCCGTCACCGAAACAGTCTGCCTTCACATATCGATAATTGTCCATGCTAATGTACCACAGGATGGCAAGCCCCATGACATTCGATTTTATTCTGATGTCTCCTCGACCTGGCTCGGAGGAGAGGCAGGGGATCCAATTGTGGTGCTTCCACAGACGCACAATACTACCCCCACTCAGGATACCCTCTTCACCTGGACATTTAATCGAGCGAGCGAAGTTCTTTTCGGCGAGTCCAAGGACCTCCCCCTTTGGGGCAATGTGAGCTTCACCACGAGCCCGATGCTGGGCCAGCTCTCAATGGGTTTTGGCGAACCAGGGGAGATACGCAATGTGTTTGCTCAGAATAAACCTTTGCAAAATGAGGATCCTGCTACTATTGGTCAGCCGCCCGTGCTCGCTTTTTCTCACCAGTTTGGAAATGTCAATGAAGCTACAGTCAGATATACTGTTGGAACCGTCCAGGACCCTATCATCCAGTTGAACATCGCCAATCAAGGACCGAAGGCATTGAGTCCTTGGTGGTTGAAATGTTACGGCAGCGCAGATGCCATGATAAATTTCCACTGGCACGACTATGATCAAGTCAAGATGCTCGGAGACAAATTTGAGACGCAGCTGAAAGCTGATATTGATAAGTTTTATGAGGGGAAAGAAAAGCCGGTTTCGTCAAACAGCTCAGCGCCAGCTCCGAACCCCATACCAACGAATGGAACAGATCCGTACGGTCGGCCGTTCGTTTATGACAGCACTAGTGATAGCGGATTCCTTGATCCAGCGAACTGGACCGGCGTCGGCGTCCCGTTCTTATCGGAAGCCCAATCGTACTATTCGATCGTCGCTCTTTCGGCTCGTCAAACGATGGGTGGCTATGTCTTCGCCGTGGATCCGGATCCGAGTAGATTAGATCCTTTGGTCTTCCTAAAGGAGATCTCCAGTGACGGCAACGTCAATACCGTGGACGTCTTATACCCGGCTGCGCCATTCTCTCTGTACGCAAATCCCAATATGCTCCGGTACGCCCTCCAGTCGTTATTCGACTACCAGGAAGCGAAGACTTATACCGACAGCTTTTGCATCCATGATATCGGCAGGAATTTTCCCAATGCGACGGGCCATTTTACTGATCAGGCGGAATACATGCCTGTAGAAGAAAGCGCAAATTTCATTATCATGACCTATGCTTACTACAAGTTCACGGGCGATGCTGGCTGGTTGACCCCTCGCTACGATCTCCTCGCAAGGTTCGCTAGTTACCTTGTCAATAACACACTGATTCCGGCGGCTCAGCTCAGCACGGACGACTTTGCCGGCGCGCTCTTGAATCAGACCAATCTCGCCATTAAAGGCATTGTGGCTTTGAAGGCCATGTCTCACATTGCCAGTGTAGCTAAGAAAACCGCCGAGGCATCCGACTACGCTGACAAAGCGAAATCGTATTATAGCCAGTGGGAGACTTTGGCTATTGATCCCAGCCATAAGCACACGACACTGGCGTACGATTGGCGCTCGAGCTGGGGCCTGCTTTATAATATTGTACGGACCCCCTTTTATTCTGCTCACGATGACAATGACTGACCGGATTACCTGCAGTATTTCGACAAGTTACTAAACTTAGGTCTGGTAGATGAGAAATTGTATACGATGCAATCAGACTGGTACCCCACAGTCTCACAACTCTTCGGGGTACCTCTCGACAGCCGACACGCTTACGGAAAGACGGATTGGCAAATATGGACGGCGGCGACGAGCCATGCGGACACACGAAGGCTGTTCATCAACTCGATTGCCTACTGGCTTAACGAGGGTACCACAAACGGGCCGTTTACAGATCTGTACCAATGCACGGGCACTGGTAGCTATGTCGATGGCGATTTCTTCATGGCTCGACCAGTTGCAGGCGGCCATTTCGCGTTACTGGCACTTGGGACAACAGGCCAGATGGCGAGTGCGGATGGCGGAGATACGTCCGGTTGCCTATTCCCTAAGGACAGCCCACAGCCTCTTCCCTTAATGCCGGGGCCGTCTCCGGGACAGTTGAACAAGCCCGGGCATGCATAATAGTTGGATGCCCAGGTGCATGTAACGACAACACAGTCGACGAGCATGCAAACAGGCGGCTCGGATTGCAGATGCAGGTTACATACCAAGTTCAGGTTACCTGGGCAACATTCCGGAGCTGCGATGTCGCCGGACCTACGGACGTAGGTACTACCTAGGTAGATAGTATGATGCACATGTGAGCCAAGCTAGACCCGGCTGGCGTTGAAGACCCTAGTGCAGATTACGGATCCTTACTCAACTCACTAACGGCATTGGATAGGTAGAACAGCTAGATACTACCTATTTCGTACATAGCGCGATGTGCGTGACGGCGGATTTAAGTACACTAGCTGCCTGTGACTACAGAATAACCACCTACGGTTAGCGATTGCAGGCTGCTTAACGCAGGGTACATTTTCACTATAGTTAGCCCTTAATTCACTAGCGTAGCTCTATTTTATTTACACTAATCCCTATTCCGTAGTAATAATAATACGTTCTTGTTTTTTAGTGAGGCTAACCTCCAAGTCATCACCCACCGTCACTGTCACCTTCACGAGTCACCTTCTCAATTCATCCTCACAACTTATCTTCACGATCCATATTCACCAACATGCTAAAATATAATGTATCAGAACCTTTGAATGTACGACAAGTCCCAGGGCTCGAGCCGCGAGACAAAGGAAGAGAGGCTCTTATTGATATAACGAGCAGTCGATCCGCAGGGGGATAAAAGAGAATAAACATAACCATGATCGATCTTCTCAGTCCATTGCTTTGTTGTCCGTGTCCGGAAGAAGACATTTAATTATGACTCGAACAGCTTGTAATACCCGCGCAGACGTAGATATACCGGGTGATCTCCGTCTAACCCTTCTTTGGTCTATACTGGAGAATGCTGATCGTAAATCCCCCCCTTCCCTCGCTATCATGGCAGACCCTGTGCACCCTCTGGAAGCGAATTTGGATCCCTGGGGTGAATCCCGGATGGAAGAAGACCCCGAAAACAATTATTGGAACCGAAGAGCCGCCAATAATAATAATAATAATAATAATAATAACCCACCGCGCACCTCTGCCAATCCGGCAGCAGGCCCCCAGCAGGAGGTAGAAAGGCAAATCGACCCGATTGAGCGAGTATACCGGTGGGAGGAAGAAATAGAACGCAACCGCAAGCTCCGAGTCGATGAATTACAACGTCATTTCAATTTCTTACTCGACTACGAGTTCGAGTCCGTCGTCGGTAGTGGGTCGTTCGGCGTGGCATGCCGTATCGTCCAGAAAGACTATAAAGGCCAGCCGCGCAAACTCATAATCAAGCGAGCCGTGGACGACACAGCCGCTCCTGAACTGAGACACGAGATTAACATCATGCTAGTAAGTTTTTTTTAAAAAAAAAAAAAAACTATGTTTTCGAGAAATCATGTGAGAACTCGTGCGCAGATACTATCACTGAATCCAGGACCGCGTGTAGAAATTAAACGGTTCGGTACATATAGCCAACGTTATCGCAACCCGCGATGACTGTACCTCCATGACGGTGACAAGGGGGGTATTAAGACGCATAATCTCCCGGGTCCTGTTGAAACCCGACGCATTCCTTATCGGTCTCCGCGGCCCCGTCCTGGTGCTTGAGAATCTCGAGAATGGGACGCTGGAAAAATTCCTATACAGCGTTGTGGATTCCAAGAAGAAATTGCCGAATAGAGTATTGTGGCATTTCTTCCTCTGTTGTAAGTGACCACTATCGGTCTTTCACTCAAAATCAGGAGTAGGGCCAAGAAACAGAGGGAGGGATAAAGGGGGCATGGAGAGGGCGATGCTGACTGTAATGGCAAGTTGTAAGAGCTTGCCAGGCTCTGGAAACGCCCCCTAATCGTCTCCCCGACTCCGAATTATGGCTGGAGACGCCCTCGGACGATCTCGACCCAGCCCAGAGTATAATGCACAATGACATACACATGGCAAATGGTACCCAAACCATCACAGCGATGATATATTACGCGAGACATCTAAACTGACTCGACGCACCAGTTCTCATTGGCTCGGCGGGAGACTTCCCAGAGCACGCCCTCATCCCGCCGCTAAAACTGATAGATTTCGGCATGGCGACCAACGACGCCAACGCAACAGATCAAAATCTCACCGAAGTCTGTTCGCTCATGCTGTATCTAATAACAGGGTGGTGGCAACAAATCGAGGGCGTGAAAGAGCCGTACGAAAGGATTGAGACAAGGGCCGGCGTGCTCCTAGAGAAGCCCAGGGGCCTGCCGTTCCCGAAATTAGATCCTGATCTGCGCCGGCTGTTGATCTATTGCCTGGCCAACGAAAAGCAGCACAGACCTACCCTCGCTGAACTGCTGCGTCAGATCCAGCATTTCATCGCGACGAAGACGCCGGAGTCGTATGGCGAGGATGCTGCGATTGAGACGGATGAGGCGATTAAAAGTCTGTTAGAAGACATCATTTATAATGCTGATTTCGCTCATGTGTGAGGTTTAGATCCCGATCCCGATCCCAGGCCAACGGCCGGAACCGCGTAAAGTATTAATCGGGTGGGACATATTCAAGGCACAGTGAACCTACGCATTGGTTGTATAGCCGGCGGCGGTATATGCAGTACGGACTCGGGGTTGTGAATACTGGGTGTATGATTATTGGGTTGAAGAACTTCATAGATAGAGAGGGTGCGTTCTGTCTTCGTTATATTATGCGATATACAATAATACACTTAGAAATTATTATTAGATAGATTTACTCCCATGTGAAGTGTAATGATTATGATCCGGATCAACACTTGACATAACTTGGCAATAAGGATAAGTACGGAAAGAAAATCATCTAGCAGAATTCCATCAAAGGCCTGGAATATAGGGATCAAGTTCTATACGATCACGTCGGTCGTTACAGTTAAAAAGGGATGGCCAACGCAGAAAACCTCACATACGAACCGAGCAACGTCGACAGGATAGCCTGATTTCTGACAAATCATTGATCTTCATAACACGCTCCTGAACATTTCAACACCAAAAGCCCATCCCAGGAACCTCAATCCATCTCCATCACAGAGCTCGTGAAAAACAGAACCCAAATAAAAAAAAATATTACCCCTTTCGTATTAAATTTAGATCGCACCGAATCCACCGCACCGGGACAATGCAGCAGCAGCAGGGATGATAGGCATCCTACCGCCACACCCGGGTAAAATATATTGACGTCCGTATGTGTTATAAGACAGCTCACAGGTTGCCAAGAGAAAGCTTGATTCGGGCCCCGGAGTTCTGTGATTTCCAGGGCCAGGATGAGAAGATGAGTCGAGGATTGGGTAGGCTTGAATGCAAATTAGTTGGAGATTGTGACATAGATTGAAGTGACGCGTGACTCTAGGTATGAAAAACTCAGGGAGATTAACGAGTCGTCTTTTTGCTGTTTATGAAGCGAGATTTACTCAGAAGACAGCGATATGATCGACGGTGAATAGTACCATATTGGATGTAGCAATCGCAGAATCATCGACGAGCGTGCATATTGAGGTAGAGACGTGTAAGTTATCAACAAGAAATACTACGGCAAGTCTCACATATTATATAGCAGACAGACAATCGTTAAGACAGACCATAGTACCGTCTGCTCATAAATCATCACCGCTAAACTTCTCTATTGTTAAAGAAATTTCAATATTAAAATTGGGGAGTCAATAACCTACGCCACCATCTGACAGCGAATAGGTTACAGCCTCCGATGTCCCAAGGGCATTGTGCTAACAAGTTAACGAAAGACTGCGTGAAGCCACAAAACCCAGGGTATCAATCCCATAAGACATAACCATCCGACGTCCTGCTAAATCCTGTCCTGTCATCCAACATATGTCCTTGTCGGATGTTATCTAATTGATGATATAACCATAACCGCGCCCGACCTTCAAAGGCCAGGCGTTGAATAACAAATGTTTCATTAATACCTCCATCTTGCGATTACCCTCATCTTGGAATGAAAGGGTATATATGTATCCGGTCATGAATCATCAACTAGGAAAATAACAAAATTGGACCCAACCCTTTGGTGCAGTGGATCACCAGAGGAAGACAAGACAACCTCGGAACGCGTATGAGATCAGTGGCGTGATATGATGCCAGGCTATTCAAGGGAAATTGCATGGCGGTTTATCCAGTCGTAACATCATCTGTAACCAAGAACGCCATCGTATACCGTAAAGTCCAAACTCATGAGATTGATACTGCAGCTCCGGATGGCCTCGGATCGCCAAAGGAAAAGTGAAAAACGAGTAGTCAAGCCACCCAAAAAAAAAGAAAAAAAAAAAAAAACAGGTAAGGTCCGAAACTATTGTGGTCGCTAGAATGCTATCTATAACCCATGCTGTATAATCAAGGTAATAAGAGGAAAAGCCTGCCGTCCTTGATGCCAAGCATGTGGTTAAAAGGCTGTAGTTGCGCTGCTTTCACTTGCCGCGAGCGCCACAAGAGTATTCAGCCGAATGAGTTTTTCTCTTTCTCCAATGTCTCCTTGGCGAGGGGCCGACTCGGGAAGAGGCAACTCTCTTGTTGGAAACCCTTGAAACCCACTGACATTGGGGTGGACCATGCGATCGGTCGGAGAAGCGTTTCTCCTCATCGGCGAAGCGGGGCGATGAGGTAGGGGATCGAACGATTCGATTCCGGGAAGGCGAACTCTAGCGTTGGAGTCAGGGTGATATCCCATATGATCGGCGCGGTTTTGTGGGGGGCTTGGGTATTCAGAGGGTGTGATCACATGGCTTAAGCCGCTGCTTGAGGCACCAAAAATTCTTGAACCCTCATGCCATGTTTTTCGACGCTCGTCTGAACCTGGGGTAGAATCTCGTTGGGTAAAACTGGAAGAGGTAGGTGACGCAAGAGCGCTATTGGCGGAAGGGTATTGAACAACCGGGCCAGAACCGCCATAGGCCGCCACAGGTCCGCGCCCAATAATCGGACGACCAACGTTCGGGCCATACTGAGGCTGATAGGATAACATACCCGTTGGAACGCTTAGGCGTCGAGCTGGTATTGGAGCTCGAGGCCCTGCATACATACTGTGAGAGCGCGAATGTGATAGAGTGGGCGACGGCATGGCGGGACCCCACCGGGGGCTATTCTGGCCAGGTGAGAAAGTTGCTGAGGTAGGCGTGCTAAAGTCGCAGGGGGAAGGGGTCTGATGGGCATGAGTATGGGGATAAACGTCGCCCGAAAAGGAAGCACGATGATGATGATCCGCCACTATCAAAGGCGGGGGATGACGACGAAGATCTTCTCTTGGACTAGGACTAATGCTCGAAGTTGAAAGAGACTTGGAATGACCTCGTACGGGCGCTCCCATGCCCCTAGCGGAGAACATTGCCGGATTGGACATGCCGTAATCGTTGGGTGAAGGGGGTTGATGCGCATGTGCATGGACAGGGTTGTAGGGGTCAACCGGGAACTGAAATTGAGGATCCGCCATTATCAAAGGAGGGAGATGACGCCGAACATCCTCCCTGGGGCTGTAGCCGGGCCCAACAGAACCAATATTCGACGTTGAAAGAGACTTCGAATGTCCTCGTACTGGCACTCCCATGTTTCCAGCTGTAGCAGCCCGCGCCCGGCCAGGCTGTCTTACTCTCTCTGTTCGAATTTGTCTCTGAAATCTTGTCCCCGTCGCAGCAAGAGAATCCATCGGTATGTCTTCATTTACGTGAACAGTCTGCGCATGCTGTCGCAGATTATCTAGACGCGAAAACCGTCTAGAGCAGTGACATTGGAAGGGCCGTTCACCGGTATGTTTGCTACAATTGGCTATTAGCACGCGCATTTCTCAGGTTATGAGAATTACAGTAATTTACCGAATATGTCGAGCTAAGTGCTCGCTGCGTGTGAAACTGAGGTTGCAAGGAGGATATTCAGTGCAGTAAAAGCGTTGAGACTTTTTCTTTTTGTGTGACTTGGACCCATCGCCAGTGCTGCCTTCGTCAGACCTGGGACTATCTGCATTGCCGCGGGTTTCTCTGTCTGAGTTCATGTCGATGTCGTCGGATCCGTGCGATGGCTGAGAGTGGTGAGATGCTTCGCGCTCCGGTATCCGTACGGCCTGGGGGAAGGGTGAGTTGGGAAGAGGGCGCTGATTGAGGGTTGCTGTAGTTGGAGTCGGCGTTGTCGGAGATGCGGCTATCCCATCACGCTTCTCCACCTCTACAGTTAGAGGCGAGTTGACCGGTCGAAAAGTCGAGGCCATTGCGCACAAAAGCAAGCGGACTATTTGTTATTTCCTACGAATATCGTAATTCGATGACCTCTGTATAGAGCTGCGGCGCTGTCAAGTTATTGAGTCTGGGTGAGCGCAAGCGGGTGGTGGTAGTGGTGGATGTTTTGCAGAGAAACTGCTGTTTTGAGACAAGTTAAGAGAAAGAGGAAGCAGGGTCAATAGAGGGGGATAGGAAGTGAGATAATTTAGTCGAGTTTGTGAACTATTCAAAGCCAGGATTGCTGCAAGGCACCCTTATCGTGTCTAGAGGTAGGACTGGACTGGGCTGGGCTGTGTTGCCAACCAGGCGTCGATGGAGGGGCAACTAGTGGATGGTAATGGAGGATGATGATGAAAATGATGATGCTGAATGAAGTGGATAATTGATGCCAATGACCTTAGTGTAGGTATATAGGTTGTAGTACTTATCTTCTACCTTATTTTAAAAGGAAAAGGCCAAGGAGGAGGAGGAGGAGGAGGAGGAGGAGGAGGAGGGGGGGGGGTGTGTGTGTGCGTGTGTGTGTGGTGTGGATGTGTGGGTGACGGTAGGTGGTGGTGGTGGTTGTGGTGGTGGTGGTGGTGGTGGTGATTGTGGTAGAGAGAGAGGGTCTGACCTAAGGGGAAAATAGACAAGGGTACTAGTGCTTGTACCTAGCAGGTACCTTGTCTCTCATAGGGGGTACAGATGCGTTACCTCAGATTCTTCCTTACATATACATAGTATACAAGTATATGGCAGGTAGACGGGGCTTTTGACAGAGGTACAAAGTACATCCACTATTACGTACTTCGTAATCACTAATTATGTGCTGAAAAAGTGGGGTTCAAGGAACAGGCAGGCCGGTACGGAATATAACGAGTATAAAAAAGCAGCTGCAGACATCCCGCAGAAAACCATCGTAGCGCAGTGGAACTTTGTGCAGAAGTTAGGGTATGTACTAGGTACTTACCTTTCCTGATTGGTCCAAGTGTTTACTACAAGTAGATGTTCTCATGAAACAACATCATGTACCTACATGTACGTATGTACGTAGGTACCTAGGTACTTAGTGCGCACAATGCGAGAATTGCCTGGATAGGATTTCGCTCAACTTCTTTCGCCGATGGGCTCGAGGTGTTTTTTCTCTTGGTCTTCCGTAGATTTATCTAAATTACCTACATTATGCACCTTACTTATGTACGTAAAAAGCTGGGTTTCTGACGGCGTCTTGGCAACTTTTGTACATTCATGCGCCAGGTACCGGTACCTACAGATGTACCTAGGTACCTGTACGTACCTTAGCAGGTAGGTAGGTTAGGTTCGGAGCAAAGGTGTGGTGTACCTGATAAAGTGGGTGGGATTTTACCCTAGGTACCTTAGGTTAAGTTAGGTACTTCACTTAGTGTATGTTGTCGGTTTTAGAAGGTCGACTTAGCTTGACTAGGCACCTACAGGTAGGTACTTAAGGTACCTAAGGAGGTACTACTAAGGTAGCTAATGTACCTAGAGTACGGATCCGTATGTGCCTAAGTACCTAAGGTAGGTACTAGGTACCTACTTGTTAGTTACATCTAGGTATCCCACTGAAGCACCGGACAACGGCCCTTCTTATTCGCCAGCCCATGGCGGGGCTTCGGAGTCGATGGCGTAAGGGCGCTCGATGAGGAGGGGGGACCTGCGTACCTACATTGGCAGGTCAGGTACAGTTGCCTAGCCTAGGGCAGATACCTAGGTACCTAAGTCTACTACCTAGGTACCTATGTAGGTGGGTTATAGGTACGTAGGTCAGGTGCCTTAGGTAGTAGGTAAGTACCTAAGGTACGGACGTAGGTAGGTAGTGTACTTATGTATCTACGGCTCAGTCAGGTTCCTTGTACCCCATACTTACATATACCTCATTACCTAGTAGGTACCTAACCTAATAGTTCTTCTTTTGTATGGTAAATACTCTACTTTACGGGTACGATATGCATACATGCGATGTATGTAGATTATATGTTTACTAATTGCACTATTAGGTACATGGGCATCTATTTTGTGAAATACAACAACAACAACAATCGCAATGCCGGTGCCTGTTGAGTACCTCCATGTCCACCGCCCTCCGGTTGTACCTATAAGTAGGTAATCCGTACTTTACAGTAGGTACCTAACAGATCACCTACAAGTTGACGCGCCCAACTCAAAGTAATGAAGTATACTTCGTAGGCTGGTAACTACTAGTTGGTAGTCGGCTTTTTAACCTTTCAACTAGTGGCGACTTGCCATTCCCAACCTGGACGCTATCTTGTTCATGTGGTAGCCAGACAAAAATGATGAGGAAAGGATGACGTCTACGATCCTCTCCTCTCAATGTCCGGCCTGGAGCTGCTCGTTGAAGCTCACCCGCAGGAGTACAAAACACCCGCCAACGGAGCTCAGGTACGGGCCGGATCTCCCAACAAGCTTATGTTACAGGCACAAGGCACACCGAACGACCACCTTGCTACCTAACTGTGTCACCTCCCTTACAGTGGACGGTGAGCTTCGACCTTCGCTACTGTTCACTCGATCCGTGCTCACTTCCCATCACGTCATGTGTATACGCAACATAATCCATGAGATCGATTACTATGGCCCTTGGTTTCGGGGAACCATAGACCTGAATCCCATGAACCCGAAAAACATGAGAGAAGGCCTTGCTGATTATCAGGCTTCTGCCTTTCATCCCGGCCTGTTCTAGGATCATGTGCGGCCGTGCAGTAATACACCCCCTGGTGTACAACTGCCAATGTAGGGTAGGTATCGGATCTACATCGCGACTAATCACATTCTGCGGCGAGGATGAAGCATGAATTATGTCAGCATGGCATGGACAATAATAATCCAACTATGGACGTGGTAGTACCGTTCCTACCTGATTATTCTTGGTCGAATCCAAGCCCGGACCGCAATATGCTCGTCGGTTATGCGGTACCTCGACTCTCTGGGTACATATATCACCCAGTAGGTTTCACTGTCCCAAGCCACCCCAGCCCTGGTATACACTACCTCAGTAGAAGAGTACTGTTCACTTGGTCCAAGTTGCACCTAGAACAGAGCGCAACTACGGTACCTATTCGAAACAGGTGATGACGCGGCAAATGATATGCAACACACGACGAGTTCGTCGGTCTGTGCTTCATGTATAAAGCTGAGATCGCCGAGGCCTTCCAAAAAACAATGTCTGAGCGGAGCGCCAAGCATTGGTTGAACCTAAAGATATACATTGTGTTTTTTTTTAGAACATGCCCGTTGCGCGAACTTGAACATTTGGACCGCCTCTTTAATCCGAGGTTCTCATCCGTGCTGAGATGAGCCTGCACTACCTACAGGACTTGTCGGGCGTTATCATAAACATGTACATCAAGTATCAACAGCGCAGACTGTCCCGAGGCTAAAGATTGCTTTCACTTGAGGGTTACTAGGAAGTCACAAGGGTGTTACCCTGAAGACTGGCTGGATGGAGGGAGATATAACGAGCCAAGGTTTCGGGTCTCCCTAAAACATCCCCAGGATCACGATGGTATGTTCGCATTCTGGTCTCACCAATCATCCCCCAGGATGCAAGGCACGGTATTACGCCAACGCCACTCATGATCTCCTCTCACATCTTCACGCTTATGACCGGCTACTCGTGTGGTCGCTTCGAGCTGTTTGGGGTATCTTTCACCGATCATATGCCGTATATGTTGAAATTGTCTCGGAGAGAGGCTCCTTTAGTCACCTATAGCCTAAATCGTATATAGCAACAGACAAACTGTCCCCGAATCACAACAGCTTAGTTCAACATGAATTTGCATACCCTCCACCTACTATTCCGTCTTCATAGGCCCCTAGCCAACTATCATATTCTGCGACTACAGTTGAGCATCCGCGCTGCTACAATTCTAACAGGGTACCACCCAATAATTTTCCTATCGCCTTCAACCGTCCATAGCTCCTGCAATGCGGAAATACAGTCATACTGCATGAGTAGGAAGCATGTCATTGGTACTACGTATTATATATGCCTGCCTCAGTGCCCGCGATACTGGTAGTTCACTCTCTGCCCGGGTACGAACCAAGATCGTCGCTCCTATCATTAGGTAGCGCTCATCGAGCGATCTGGTCCAGGGGTCTAGCCCCGCATGTGGAGAGAATTGGAACCCGATTAATCAATCGACATGTGATCGAATATCGACGACCTACCACTAGATGCTGCTGTACACTGCCGACATATGTTGCCAGGTAGAAGTGAACAATTCCCGCTCGATTCTAATGTAGCCCAATATGTATCTATCTTCTGGTTTTTGACAGCATCACAGGCCCATTTGCGTATGTTTGTAACGAATCAACACATCTACCTACTCGATCAACGATCTTCATCGACTTACCTATATCGGCTCATATGTCGCGGGCAGTGGAATGGCCGGCTCGTCAGCAGCTGGCCGACCTATTATTAGTCATCTAACGGCCCAAGGACCAACACTTGTCGCGACTCGCGACAATCACTCTCGACCCCCGCTCTCTCTCTCTCTCTCTCTCTCTTTGAAGACCGGGCCGCAACTCCTGTGTTGCACGGCATCAAGATGCCTCGTCAACTGTCTAACATTGATACCTTCAATGATGAGATCACCGCGTTGTATGCAGCAGGAGGTACCATTGTCAGGGACCTCCAGTCCATCAAAGAAAAAGGCTGCGATTGTTCTCAGCGTTCTAATATAATGCGACAAGACAACTATGTCGTATGACGGGCCTGACGATGAAAGTCGGACTCACCAGCAAGGTAATCGTGCTTCATCCTGTCATATACGGGGTCTTAATAAAGAGGACCAACTCGAGTCTTGGTGAAGAGTGATTCATAAGGAATCGCCGGACCCATGGGCTCGCTTTGCCAAAGAACTATGTGCATATGGGTTATTGGACATTCACCATACTAGAGACTTGATTTCTATCTAACGCCATCTATGGTCCGATGCTACGTACGGAGATCACGGAGTTCATGCAACTTTGGAATAACCATGTTGTTCGGCCTTGAGGTCACCGGCCTGAAAATCACCGACTTCACATCGCTCCCAGAAGGCCCTCTGAAATATAGAAGCCTCCTCGATAAACTGGGCAATCCCGATACAAGAAGGCTCAGATACCGGCCAGCTACTTGGTACAATGGTCGATTCTTTAGAGACTATTGAAGCTGGCACATTTTCTCCACAACACACAGAGGACTGGTGTAGCGCCCAGTTATAAGACACGTTCGGGGAGGGCAGTGGATGTGACGCTCCTGCAGTCCGCGAGCCCGAGACTCAAGTGATCCGAAAGATACGTAATCAGTCTAGTACCGCGGTTCTGTTTATTTTACCTTGAGCACCGCCTTGGATCTTCTGAGACGCTACGGCACTTGATGAAACTTTATGGCAGGAACCCACGACATCGCGAGTTTAATCACCCCTCGAAGCCTAAAAGCAAATTTTCACTGTCTTTAGTCGATTCTAATCCCCCCTGAAACTGCTCGATTGGGTCTCGTGGCTGACGTACCGGAGGGTATTGCGACAATACTGCACACGAGCCTCGTCTAACCTCCTAATCCGAATTTGCTGTCACGGTTGGATCGATGGCTAGGATATTCGCGCGCCGTGGCCTTGGGAAGGAGTAAAACAGTGCTCAACCTTTGTCTGGATTGATCGACGCTTGACTTGACTTCTGACCTCTATCTATTAGAGAAGGTTCTATTCTAATGAATAGATACTCAAGCAGGCCATCGTCAAAGAGCTGGATTGACACTCACCAAACTGCGCGAATATGGCCATGGATATACGGTCATAGTATTAGGATCGTACGCAAGATCAGGTCGCGATGTATATTCAAGGGCTATTATTAGCAATGTGTAGCGTCGCAGGTTAAACTCCATAGGACATCTACTCAGTGGTCAGTCAAAATAGCTGCCTCGTAGTATAGAAGCTTAATGGCTGACCTGCCATAGATTTGAGTTGCGATGTCAACCCCTATCATGATCTATTTCACAATCTCAAGCTACGTTCTGATAGGATTTATCCCGAATACCTTCATCAACTCAAAAAAAAAATAAGTTCACTTTGACCGACATCATGTCACTTACGCCCCGGCTTTTCCATCTTCATCTAGCAGCCGGATCCGGCTATCATACAGGACCTGAACCCCGAACCACACTAGAATATCAAGCGTTTAACTCGGAGTTTGAGCAAATTTGAATCTGGATTGAATTATATCTCGGCTTGCTATACATGTGCCCTCTACTGTGCGCAGCGTAGTGGAGACTTAGCGATGAGCATGTGGGACAAGTTGTCAGAGCTTGATGATCTGCCCTTGCATGAGGAGGGGCAAGGACCGGGGGTGCAGCTATACTCGTAGGCGGAATTCATTTCGTCTATGGCGGTAGGGCTTCGTAATTAGGCACAGTGGCGCTGAGTTCATAGTGCCCAATGGTCACTTGGAGAGATCCATTCACCGCCGCCAGCATCAGCGAGCGGACCACGGGACAAGCGTAATTCATTACCCAGCTACTTAGTACTTTCCCTACCGCTGGATGAATTGTTCGACCATTGAGGTCGTAAACGTATATCATATATGCTTCAAGTGCCAAGCCGAATAGAAAAGGGGGAGAGGGTGACACTTCTTCATTATCCCCTGAATATTTGATTCTGTTCAAGCCTTTGATTTGTGGCTCTGGGGTTCCATATAGCTAAGTAGGATATAACCCACCATTCCGACTATATATAGAAGTAGCAGGTAGATACATGTCACTACTATGTGGCCATCAAGTAATTCTCTGGACCGAAGACCATGATTGTCAGCCACTTGAACCTCGCTGTGGCTACGTGTTGGGTATTTGATTAGCGACCATCTAGAGAGGACGGAATGTCAATATTAGCACAATTCTAATAACATGTCCTTGAGAAGGTACTTGTTCTTCCCAAGAATTCCAAGATCTGAGAGATGGCGTAAAGGAGCTACGGGAATAGGGGGGGGGTCCTTACAAGAGGCTAAAGCCTAATATATTGCCTCGGTCGAAACGCCTATTTTTGAAGGTTGCCGCTTCGTCGTCAGCCAGCTGCTGGTGATGATCTAGATACGCCTGGAAGAGCAGGCCTCCAGCCGTGGGCACGTCTTTACAGTGACGGTCCTTCCGTCACTGCGTAGGCAAAACCCATCCCCGATGTCTGTGACCGGGCAAAACTTCGGGCCGTCCAGACTTGTCGCAGACAGATAAGTATGTTTTAAGGGAGGGTTTCTTAGACCGACACCGCAAAAAAGGATGTATCCCTGCGTGACTCAGATAGTTTGAAACAACTGCGAAGGTGCTCTTCCGAATTGGAGCGGGTACTTGGGAGGGGCCCGTAACTTGCCAACTAGAAGGCACTGGCGGTGTGGTTTTTCGTAAGATGTTGAATCAGTTCGATTCCTTGTCTTAGGTAGGCCTTTTTTTTTTGCTTTTCCTTTTCCTTTTTCTTAGGGGAAAAGAGGCGTCTGTCTTCCTTTTCCTTTGGTGCTTGGACCTTGATCCTCGGTTGCGAGAGGACGTATCTCGTCGCTGGTTGGTGTCTGCATCCGGCTTTACCTCCTAGGTTTGCCTTATATCCAATCGGCTCTGCTTTTTCCCACATGATGGCATCGTTACTGCGTTAAATTTCAACCATCGTGTCTTTTTGGTGTTTTATACTTTAAGAGCAACACGCACTACCTACTTTTTGCCAGCAACTTCGTCTTGCAGTATCGGCAACGTCAATAATAACCATATCATGTAGACAAATACCATTGCCATACACAATTAGGAGATCACCAAATTACATAGCTGATATGAACATCTAGATCTTTCAATTTAGTTGCTACTAGTAGCTTCATCACTCGGCAACGTGTTTCTCGAGGTACATCATCCGACACAACTGAAGTCTCGAATCATTGTCAATGCCCCAATCAGTCTCCAATTCCCCCAACTTGGTCAACTGTTCACCCAATAGTTGTCCGTACTACTTTTATTTTCTTGAGTCTTCGGCAAGTCACAACTTGACAGTCGTCACGTTGCACCGACAAATATATTAATTAATTAGCTACACAAGACGACGTGAGACATCTAGCTTATATTGACGTTCAGCCTCAGGACATCCTGCGAGAAAGAGACTGCCATAGGGAGAAGAATTCGACCAACAAGTCCATTACCCTGCAAACACCAGCTACGAACAACAAATGATGTCTATAATACCTACTGCTGATCCACAGGGAGCGGTGCGTCCCAATCCCAGGTATGGATGTTGAGCCCAAGCCACTTCCACTCCAGTTGTCTTTGTGCCCGCAGACTTACATCACATTTCACACGACGCACGACTGCGGAACAGGCTCCATGGCCCCGGGACCCTTCAGTTAACGGCCCGGACCCTGTTCCCGCACTTTCCGCCCGGGTCCCTACATACAGCAATGATCAGCAACGACATACAGCCAATAGGATACCTAGCTCGACAGACATGTGTCAGCGCGATCGGCCGTTAGCTGCCTCTATGTAGGTACCGGGTTAGGTGCCGGCAGATATCCGACGGACAGGTTATTAGCGGGCGGTTTTCATTGGTTTGTTGACGCTTTCTCGTGTTTTACATTAGGTGCTCGTAGGTTAGGTAGCTAACGTGTTAGGGCATCGCTTGTGTACGGTGCCATAGGTTACAATACCTACTTTGCTCTTTGTTACTTTTGTAATATCTGTGTAGTGAAAGTGGTAATAGGGGTCTGTGAATCTCGTATTACGTGGCCACTGGCCAGTCTCAATACATAGTACTGCCTGATGGTTTCACACCTCCTTCGCTGCGTGGAGGCTCGTATAAGCGGGCACGGGCAGCACCAGGGACCATCTCTCGATACCTACCTAGTTCGGTTCGTTAGATTATGTCGCGGATCACATATACCGGTACATAGTAGCGTAGTACCAGTGGAGGGTACCTACTAGGTACGGCAACCTATCTACCCTTTCATCCTCTGTCACAGATTGGGTATCGCTCGGAGCGCGTGAGCGAAAGGGGAAGTTAGATGCGTGAGACTACTGCACGGATGAAGCGGGAGTTCGGCACTTCATTGAACAAAACCGAAGACGTAAATGACGTGCATGAAACCCCGTTGTCTTCTAGTTATTCACTTCTACGATATTCCCCATTTAACGTCCCGTGACTCGCATAGACAATGAACTATGAACTATGGGACTGTCGAACTCATATAAAACAATGCTCTCCCGGGTCAAATCACAGCTTAGCAGACATATCTGTCTAGCCAGATATGTTCATCCGGTTTCATTGTGATGCAATCAGCACACCTTGTACGGATTCCGTACGCAGATTGGGGGTCCTAGCGCGACGAATGCGAGGGACTGGTTTGCTGTTGGCCTGGCGCCTCCTTTGACCCTTTACTCCTCCTCCTGCGCGTTTTCTTGAAGACAGGCGCTGCAGAATTAGCTCCTTTAGGGGCAGGAGCCGTCTTCTGGTCGCCTCCGCTCACACGTCCAGGCAATATCGCGAGTGATTTCTTCTTTCCGTCCGTTGCCGCCTTCGTCTTCTTGCGTGCCTCCTCTTCCATATGGCGTGCCTCCTCGGCCTTCCTGTGTTCTTCCTCCGCATTCTGGCGTGCCTGATCTTCCCTCTGGAGAGCCTCGTCCGCCTCCAGCCGTTCCGCCTGCTCTGCTTTCTCGCGCGCCGCCTCTTCTGCCCTTTTGCAAGCCGCCTCCTGAGCCTTCTTGCGCGCTTCCACCAATTGTTTCGCGCGTCTAACCGTCGTTATCTCCTCGAACGCCGTCCGTCCGTCGTAGCCCCACGCCAGAAGCGCCGCAGAGTGCGTCAGACACCAAATGATGAGTTCCCTAGCGGCAAGGGCATCCTCGAGAGGATCGTGTGCCGCACGTCCCCTCTGAATATCGATATTCATTAGTTCCTTGCAAGCCGACTTGAGGGACCACATGCGCGGAAACCTCTTGATCGAGCTCCCGAATGCGGCCTGCGCAGTCAGCACGAGGGAATCCACCACGCGCTCGGATGCAATGCGGAGGACTTTTAGGTCGTTGGATAGCGCGTGCCCGATGAAGATGGTGTTCTCGTCGGCCAGCGCGAAGATCTTCTCGCGCGCCTCTGGCCATCCTTTTAGCACGGTGGTATTCGGGTCTGCTTTGGCCGCGCGGAGCATGCCGGGGTGGACACCGCTTACGCGAGTGCGCCATTGCTTCACGGCTCCGACGGGCTTGACGAGTGTGTTGAGGAGGACATCCCCGGTTATGAAGTCCACGACAGAGATGCGGACGAGGTCAGAGACGTGGTCCACTAGCTCGACCATTTCACAGTCTATTACGAGCGCGGCATACTTGCGCGTCCGGCTATTGGGGTCCGACTCGGGCGGCGACCTGGCGGTTCTGCTATCTGCGAACCTGATGACTCGGCCGTATTTGAACAGAGGTGGCAGAAGAGGAAACCCTTCTGACCGGAGACGGTGGTCATCGAGCAGCTCCAGCGCTAGCAGCGAGTGAACAGTTTCGGACAGTGCGGGTGATGCCCATGGATACTCACAGTCAGGCCTGTTCTGAAGAACTGTGTCCGACTCACTGCCGTCACGCCAGTAGTAAGGGCAAAAGTGAGTTAGAGACGTTTGTGTAGTATCGTCCGGATTACTCTCGCTTGATCCATGTTGATGTTCTTGTTCCCGTACATGGTTCTTTTGATGGTCACCGCCAGCCATAGTGCTTTATTGATTGTGCTTTGGGACCGAAAAACCCTCGGATGTGGTAACCGTCAACTAGAGGAATGACTCCCCAAGGGCCTGTTATACGGAAACGGGATCGAGTTCCGGGTGATAAGGAAGTGGTGAAGCTTCGGCCTGCTGTTCATGTGACGGATGTTAGGTAAGTTCACATTTAGATAGTTTGACATATGCCCTGATGGTATGACAGAAGAAGCACAATGTCAAGAGTAAAAGATATCTGAGTAATAGGGCTGGGGACTTTATCTTTTTGAGGGCGAGATTGGCGTTGCAAACAGAAGGGGAGTCGGGCCCTACCAGCACCTACGCGTCATGACAAGGAGCCCTTAAATACTCGTATTAGCAACCCTTCTGGAAAATCACGCTGGTGGATTTATAGCCAGTCACTTACCAAAGTTGTATGGACAGAGGAACTGTAACGTAGGCTCAGTGAGGACCTCTTAAATGCGGATTTTGTGTGTGCGCACCGCAACAGTGTAGGTACTTTACCTACCTATCCTCCGGCAAAAGGCACCTGTCAGATCTGTGTGTTGCTTTTTTTTTTGCGTCAAGTCTAGTAGCATAGCAGCCAAGCACATGATAAGTCTAACCGCAACAACCATCAACAAACTCAAGAGCAAATAACAAAGAAACTTCCCACTTTAAAATGTACAACTTGTTGGCTGTTGGTGGTCGAAGTGAAGCAACCCCCAAAGCTGACCTAAGTCAAATAACTGCTTGGTTTCTTATTGGATACTCTATAAGTACTCCCTCTCCAGCCTTACGAAGCACGAAGGAGATACATACTCGAAAAGATAGGCCTGTCCGTCTAACGTGTACGCCTGCAGCCTTGCTGCCTAACTAGGCTACTGTACTTCGTACTTATAGGTACGTCCGTATATTCGCGCCTACGAAGGACTGTACCTAATACTACGACTACGGCATAGGTAGTAGGTAATATTGTATTCCGTACGGATCCGTACCTACTAGTTAATCATGGTGTTCGTGGGCTCATATGTGGCCGGCCTTCAATGGCCAAATTACGAAGAATACTTTCACCTACCAACCACCAGCCACATAGACCCACTGCTAGGTATGATGCTGATGCTAGGTAGATGAATGGACCCACGATAAGGCGTACTCCATACAGTTTGTAGACTGTATTTTAAGCCTAAGATACTTTAGTCGAGGCGCAACTCCCGTGCGAATCTGGATGTACCTTTATGCAATACACAGTGTGCTTTAGGCTACATTATCACTGTATACGTAAATACTGCCTTACACTACCTACTTACTACATACTTAGTTAACCATGCCGGCTAGAAGAGCCATAACGCCGCCATAAAGTCCAACACTGACACAAAATTCTTGGGTTGCCCGAAACCCAATCATCCTGCCTTGCACCAACGTCCCCGTAATTCCCATTCCGACCAGGCATACCACCGTCATGCGGCCCATAAACCCAGGAATGACTGCAAACGTCAGGATTGGTAGTACGATGGCCACTGCAGCTGCTACTAACAAGTGGATCGACGAGTGTCTGTTGGAAACGCTGTCAATGCCGGCGTCATTTTGGTCTTGGGATACGATGCTTCCTTCGTCCTGACGGCGCGAAGAGATCTCAGACACACTTATAACCGATGCGCGCCGTCGTGAGTGAGAGTCGGTGGGGTCGGGCCGTGACGTTGGTGTGGCCGCATTCTCCTCCTCCTTTGTCTTATCCTCGTCATTATCACCCAGGCATATAAGATCGTCAGTTGCATCCAGGAATTCCGTTTCCGCCTCGACAATAGGTGCGTGGGTTGCCAGGTAGCCTCGGTATTGCTGCAAGTCGTCCATTGTCGGCGTCGACAGAGAACCTGTCTCTCGAAACGATGATAAAAGTCGGTCTATGTCAGGGTTGGTTAGCAGCTAATATGACCATTGCAGCTCGTCCGCTTACTATATTGTTCCAACTTGAACCCTATCCTCCATAGGATATTTTCTCTATGCCACTGGAGCTCGGTGCCTGACACTGCTTCAGCCCTCCGTGAGGCCGGCAGAATACCATTTTGAAGTGGAAGGCGTCGGCTCTGCGTATCAGCCATGTCGATTCGTTGCAATTGCTGCTCAAGCTCACAGAGTTCGTCCTGGAAGATTAGCAACATTCGGTGATTCAACATCTCGAACCTCCGGTAGATCGGCCGAAGATACCGCCCGCCTCTATCCGTCGATGTGGCAGACAGCTTAGATGCTAGTAAATCATAGCCGGTCAGGGGAAGCTTTTCTGCCCTCGGGAGCTGCTCAACGAAATGGAGGTTTTGTCCGCGAAGCGGTGGCTCCTCTGGCGGCCCGTAAGGGTACGAGACATTGGGACGTGGCATCTCACGGGTGCCATAGCTTTGTTTTCTGCTTTTACCCATTCTTGTGCGAGGCTCAGCTTCGTTAGGCATGCGAGCCTTTGGAACCCCATCGGCGCTTCGTTCTGGGCTAATGCTTTCATCGGTTTCATGGTCGGGCGTGATGTCAGAAATATCTTCTCGGAAGCCGCTCGCTGCCAGCGAAGTGCCATGGGCCGATGGTAAGGTGCTTTTTGCCGTGTCTGGTGACGTCTTAGAGGATTCCTTCGTCGCACGATGGACGCCTTCCGGAATTGCTAGCGGTGCATCCGCGTCTAAGAAGCTTACGGCATTAGGTTTACTAATGCTGTTAGCATGCTTTCTGAGCTTGGCAGTGATGCCCTTTCCAGAATTCTCTCTATCTCGTTTTACTATCGACGGGTGCGGAATGGCATCAACGCTCCAATTTGAGATATCTAATCCATCCGAATGGCCAGCTCTGAGCGTATCAACTGCGTGAGCGAAATCTCTTTGGGGCGATTTCGGCCGTGATCCTGACCCATTTGCCGAAAGCCTGGCATGGTTGCGAGCTTCTCTTATCTCTTCGGCGGATGTCGAAGGTGTCTGGGCGGAGGTATCAACAGAGTTATCCTTGGACGTAGTGATTTGATTAGGCGATGGATCGCGTATCATATCTTCATCGGGAACACTGACAACGTTGACGGGTCTCCTGTGGGCTTTCTTGCAGTTTCCAGAGTTGACAATAGCAGCAGGTTCGGGTGCGCGAGTGCGTGTCCTAGCCTTCCCCTGTCCCGTATGTGGACGCGTGGATACGTCCTGGCGCATATAATCCTCCCCATCGGCCATGTTGTTCTTATTGGGTGATGAATGACGCCGGATACCGGGTCGTCGCGGGTGAGGGTGTTTGGTTGGGTGACTTAAAGTCGGGGCTATCCTACGTCTTTTCAAGATATCAATGGGCTGTGCTACCCCGCGACGAGGCAACAGTCGCCGCGACAGGATATAGCGTGGAACGTGCATACCTCGGTGCAACGCTTGCTCCCAGTTGGACTCGTGATGCCGCAGGCAGGCGTGCAATAGTAGGGGAGGATATTTGATTTGATTGGTTGCCGACAACAATTGAAAATCAGCAGATGCAACAATTAAAATTGTAAGAAGTTATGAGTGGAGATTCTGTGAAATCCCCCAAGCTCTCGAAGTCTATTATTATTTGGAAAATGAAGAACGAACAAGAGAAATTCTAACGACCTCATGTCCACCGGAGTTTAAGAACAATCAGAGACATGAGAGCCAGAAAATGTGATGCCGTAACTCCAAGAGATATAAGAGACCGGTATTATTACATAGGGAAGGGGGTGTCAGGGATGGATAGATGGAGAATGGAAAGGACATAAATGAGAAAAAGACCTGGGGGGCGGCCATGTTGACGCACTTACTGCTACCCAGGTACCCAACATATCATATCCCACGCATCCATTCTACAACTTGAAGGAAGCGGTTCTTGACACCAACGGCACACCGATGCATAAGGGAAGATGACATATATGATGATCGATTGGTCAGGAGACAGGCATGGCTATAAAAGGCGTCTCATGTGTGCGTGACACAAAACGACATACATTACATTGTAAATCCAGTAACGAAGTAGTCCTGACGATTCCGCGAGATCGATGCTACATTTTTAAGTGGTGATTGTTTAGTCAGGTTGGATTCTTAGGCACCTACAGGCTACACCGCACACTTCAAATGGCTGCGATGGTGGGGGAAAATCCCCACGATTTACTTATTCCACAGATCCCTACATCGTCCTGTAACAATGAAGTAACCATCCCTTGGTGATCTCTCTGTGCTGGCGATGAGTGCTCACATAAGGGTGGGTACTATAGACGTACGGAAAGTCCGAAAATGCATACCCGTCCATACCACATCATGTCGACTGATAGATCATGGAATCCGATACGATAATTAGATATGTAGCCGGATTGCGGACCTGGACTGATTGAATGAATGTAGCCTTGTACCTGAGATGGAGGTACTTATTGACAAGTAACACCTGCTCATCGTCATCGAACGCGAACTCGTGGCCTGCTCACGCCCGCCTTCACCTCCTCATCTGCTGCTGGTCCCGCGCCTATAGTAGTGTCGAGACTGAGACAAAAAAAGACAGCTGCGCATGAAAAGTAGTCATGACGTGCGCTAGTGGATCAATACGATTCTCTCGTAGTTGCATAATCTACAGGATTCCCCCACGCTGACCAGAGAGGTCGGTTAAATATAGTAGTGTAGTTTCAGCGCCGTGGAGTTGACTGATATTGCCCGCTCTCAATTGGGTGACATCGGAGTTCCGTGATGTGGGTTTGGTGGTGTACGGAATTACGGGGGGTAACTTCTTAGTTACATAGTATATGCTATACACATAGTAATATTATGCAATAATGCATGTTATGTGGCTACAGTGTAATCATACGGGTCACACATTGGAGCTGGAAAAGCTACGTGAACTACAAAGTTAATGTGATTCTTGCCATGGTTGCGCAATGCCTCGCTTCCGACCAGCAACACTGAGTAGGTATCTGCTCCAAGGTCAACTTACAAGTCCAGGATGTTTGCGAGCACGGCCTTGCATTCTACCATCTCAGATCATCAACTCACCAGCACCGCTCGTTCGATACCTGCACACAGCAACCACCGAGCCTCCCTCGAATGCGCCGAGTTCGGTCCATGTCCCACTGCGTAAGCAGCTGAAGGACGAAGCAAAAAAACAAAAGGCACTAGGAAAAAAGAAGAAGAAAAATGCGAACAATCAGGTCGTGGAGGGCTGGGAACTCACCGTCGGCATTGAAATCCACGCCCAGCTGAACACCGCAAAGAAGCTGTTCTCCGGCGCCACGACGTCTTTCAACGACGAGCCCAACACTCACGTTGCCTATTTCGACCTTGCCACACCGGGCAGCCAGCCGATTTTCCAGAAGGAGACTTTATTGCCCGCCCTGCGCGCCGCTCTGGCTCTGAACTGTGAGATACAGCCCGTCAGCCGATTCGACCGCAAGCACTACTTCCACTGGGATCAACCATCCGGCTATCAAATTACACAGTACTACGAGCCGTTTGCCCGTAATGGCCACATCCACCTACAATCCCGAGATGGAATCGCTGCGGAAGACGGCGAGGGCATTACTGTCGGCATCAAGCAGATCCAGATGGAGCAAGACACGGCCAAGACGCTGGCCCAGTCCGGCGATGTCCATTGGATTGATTTCAACCGCGTCGGTGTGCCATTGATAGAGGTCATCACATACCCCGTGATCCACTACCCTGCAACCGCCGCCGCGTTCGTGCGAAAAGTCCAGACTTTGCTCAACGCCATCGATGCGTGTGTATCGGGCATGGAAGCCGGCGGTCTGAGAGCAGACGTCAATGTTTCCGTCCGAAGAACGAACGATCCGGATGCGCCGCTCGGCCAACGCACCGAGATCAAGAACTTGAGTAGCTTCCGCGCTGTCGAGGATGCTATCATTGCCGAGCGGGACAGGCAGATTGCTGTCCTCGAAGCGGGCGGTACAGTCGCAGGCGAGACGCGCGGCTGGTCCCTTGGCTCAACCGAAACGCGCCGCTTGCGTGGCAAGGAGGGTGAAGTCGACTACCGTTACATGCCCGATCCGGATGTGGCGCCCCTCCTCATCGGGACGGACCTAGTGGACCACCTCCGGAACACGATGGGAGAACTACCAGATAGCGTAGTAGACTCTCTAATCAAGGACATTGGGCTATCGTCGAAAGATGCGATGTCCCTCGTCTCGCTAGACAGCGGCATGCGAGTAGAGTATTTCTGGAATATATTTGAGAAACTGCGCGCCAAGCTCGGCGCCGACGCACTCCAAACCCATCCGGCCTGCTTCCAACTAGCCGCCAACTGGATCCTCCACGAGCTGGGTCGCCTCACCTCTGACCGCAGCGACGAGCTCTCACAGGACCTCGGCTTCACTGAGGACGGCGAATGCGCCCGCGTCCCCGCGTACCATCTCGCAGACCTCATATACCACCTCCACAACCGCGAGATCACAGGCAAAGTCGCCAAGGATCTCCTCTGGGCCATTTTCCGCGGCCGCATACCCGCAGACCACGGCACCGTATCCGAGGCGATCGAGAAAGAGGGCCTGCGGTTCAGAGAGCTGAGCGCGGACGAATATGCGGCGCTCGCGGACCGTGCCGTCGAGGGGCAGGAGGAAGTGTTGCGCCAGTTCGTTGACGCCGGCGTCTTCCCGCAGGGCAAGCTCATGTTCCTTGTTGGACGCATGATTCGACTGGGTCAGGAGGAACGCATCCATCCGAAGAGCGCGGAGGAGGTTATGAGGGCGAGGATTGAGGGCGTTTATGCGCCTGCTTTAAAGAGTTCGTCGTCTGGTGCTTGAGGTAGGCGCCTCCATGCTACTTTTGCGCGCGATGTATCGGGCTGAGTATAATGATGGTGTAGACTTAACAGTACAATACCATATAATAGATTTGTCAACCCATGGGTTCATACACAAATGCAGAATTCTTTGAAAGTTGTTCAACGTGCATTAGATTTCCAGCACCGCAATGCATGCACCGATAATTACGCAGCTATCTCTTTAGGGGCGATACAGTAGTCAATGATTAATGCTTCCCCTAGATAGATATCGAAACGCTATTGATGACTTTTCTTGCCTTCCTGTGTATAGCAACCAAGGTATCAAAAAGGGGCTTTATATTAAAGCGTTCCCATGCGCTCCCAGATTCCGGTCCAATTTGCGACGCAGACTACCTAGGTTGAGTATATTGGCAACCCATTTCCCATGCGCAGCACAGAATCTTTATCTGAGGAAGTGATTCCGAGGAATTTCGAAAAGGGGGTTGCCAGACGGCAAGACGAGAATAGCACATGGATGCATGTCAGACAGATATGCACTGCAAGGCTGTCTGGTATCGGGTTCGCCACACCTACCTGGATGCTGCATATGAGCAGCCTAACCTAGACCCGGCTCGCGGTGGTAGGCGCACACTTTAAAACTGCACAATCTGCAGGGTTGCCTGCCAAGGAGTCGGTCGGACAGAAGAGAGAGCTGAATATGAGCTTGGATATGTACCGGTTCTAAAAGAGGGTCGCGACCAATTGGGTACATACGACAGGAGGATGCCGTTTCTGGTTGCCTACACATACCGCGGAAAATCTATGCGTTCGCCGAGTATTTTGTGCCTATCCAACCTCCAAGGTATCGCGCAATATCGCGACAAGCGCCACGGCCCGTTGAAGGCCGAAGTGGTAATGAAGCAGTCATATTCGCCCTATTTGTCTTCGGGGCGTGGTTCAACGGGGTTATTTACAGGCAAGACGTTCCAACTATCTCGTTCTCGCAAGAACTTCTCGACTCTTTCGTGACGATTAAGATTCGTTTGTTCACTCTGGCGTCGTCTCATATCGTTACTAAGGGCAGCATGCTTGTGGTCGCGCAATTCGGCGATTTCCATGGTACTGGTATCAACTCGATGGATCTGAGCAAAGCCTCCAATAGTCATGCAGAAAAACAATATGAAGACGAAGACTTCGTTGGACACGAATACTGGGGCTTGCGGCGGTCTTTCTCCATTTCTCTCTTGGCGCCACCTCTCCCAGTCTTCCCAGGTGGCGTTCATACTCGCATTACCCGGTTCATTTCGCCATGACCGGTCAGCTTCTCGATACAGACTCTCCAGTGTTCGGTTGCCGTTCCAGCCGGCGCCGTAAAGGTCATATGCCCTTCGCTTTCCGGGGTTGCTCAAGATCTCATTTGCACTAACAACAAGTCGATAGCGCTCCAGTCGCACAGACTGCGAAATTGACGAATCAGCTGCATGATTCTTATCCGGGTGGTAAACTTTGACCAGTTCATAGAACAAAGCCTTATTGTACTGGGAATCTTTAGAGTGCGCCAGAACTTCGTATGGCGTTGGATTCGGCGCGGTCGGCCAGGTATAGCCCGCGGCAGAACCGGAGGGTCGTGTGAGTTGAGGATCAGAAACGGAAGCGTAGCAACGAATATATGAACAATTCCATTTCGAACTCGAGGTAATTTCAATGTGTTGGGCACGGCGCGTGCGTGGGCTATGACTGTTCTTATTACCTAGACATGATGACGTGATGCAAGATGCAGGTGAGGATATGCCCCAAACTGCACAATTAGGACACGAAGAGAGGATACGAGTGGACTCTTTGAGGAGCATGATCAGTCTCTGGGTACCATGATTATGGCGATCAAAACGGACAGGCTTTGCCACAACTCGGGTGAACCAGAAGGCGGAAACGGAATGGAGTTGAGGTATGATGTCCGAATGTAGGAGAGAGCTCCCTACCTACTTACCTTCTGTACCTCGGTGGGCAAGTACCTACGGACTACTACCTACCTACCTAACCTAGGTACCTAGGCAGTGTATACTAATCATGCGTAACCATCTACCAACCATAAGCAATTAAGGGGAGAAGCAGGTACAGTGCATTAGGCATGTAGTTAAACCGTACATGTATGGATTCATATTTATGCATGTAATCTGTACAAAGCTCACCAATTACACAGACATTGGAGGGGCGACTCACCCCGCCCCACTGAGCTTCGAAAGCGGGACGCGCATTCTGTATTCAATGACAAACCATCTTCGTTGAAAGGCGCCCTTTATTGAAGAGCCGTTGAAATTTACCTAAAGTACCTACGTACGTACGGACGTAGGTAAGTACGGAATACTTCGTAGGTACCTCTATTCCACGGCAGCTAGGTAGCATCCACAAGTAACTCAGGGGTTTAACTAATAACCACGCTAGTTAGGCGGTAGGAATCGCTCCTTCAGCCACAGGTCGCTTAGGGAATGTAACTCCACTACACCGAGTAGATATCCGTACCAGTACCTCTAATTTCCTAACACTTTATATGCTTCTATAGGTACCTAATACATAGGACCCTGCTTTCTGTGGCTAGGGCTGGGCTAAGCCCATCCAATTGGTGGTTTGGACTTGCAATTGAGAGTGTATTGAGATCTCGGACCACCAACAACAAACTGGGGATCCAAGATCAACAACAACACCCATTTCACACTCACTTACCGAACTCACCAAATTCCTGCACATCTCCACCGCTCGGCTGCATCAGCACGCCCTCAACTTTTTCGAATTCTCCTCCTATCTCACTCTGCCGTATTTAAGCACACGTACAAGTCAAAATCCATCACCAAGTCGCAAGACTTTGATCCAACTCCTCGGACGCTTTATATTCGAAGCACCAGTTTACTCGTGCTGGTCCATAACATCACCACCAGAACCGTCAACTCGATCTTGTAGCTTCTTCTAGGTATGCCACAGCTTGATCGAGATCAATCTTCACCACGCCCCTAAACCAACCCTTCCACACTTCTTTAGCAAGCCACGATTCGGGGACAAACGCTCCCTCAAGCTTCCATATCGTACACGCACACTTACGAACTCAGTCACACGGAGTATGTACTTCTTTTTCTTCCTGGTTCTTGCCTGTCAATTGTGCACATACGCAGGCTTTTTCTGTATTGTGGAGTGTATCCTGTATTCAGAAGCACAACTCTTCCCCTCCCTCTTCCGACCAAACCCTAGCGCTCGTACTACCAGGCTTGTTTTGCTTCAGCAAACATGTCTATCAATTACAAGCCCACCAAAAACAAAACCACCTAAGAAGTTTTTTATGAATGAAAGCTCGCAGCTCAAGCTGTTAGTCAGAAATTTCCCTGTAATAACTTACCAAGATAGATTACCACAGTGAACACCATCCACGATCGTCTTATCATCCGTACATGTATCGACTCTAGCACAGGCCGAAGAGCAGAACCCAGAAATCCGCACTCACCTCACCATTCACAACGAACAAAAGAGAATTTCAGGTAGTCGCCAGCATCGCCCTGCTGCCCCCCACCACCTTAACTACCCTGTGCCGTCTATCTTCCATAACAAGGCAGACTCGTCGACAGTCTGTACCAGACCTTCCAAAGAAGGCTATCTACTATACCAGATCTCATCCCATAATAGAGTGCCAGTGCGCTTTACCGCAGACATGACAGAATCTCTTGCCGCGAAGCTACAAGCTTCAACACTTAACGACGCCGCCGATGGCAGCGACTGGAAAAAAAACTTGAATATTCCTGCTCGTGATAGCAGACAACAAACTGAGGTTCGTGTCCAGTTGAAACATGGTTTCGGGAATTTTCATGGTGCGATGGGCAGACACTCTGAACTAACATGAGGTCAACATGATAGGATGTGACCAATACCAAAGGTCTAGAATGGGAAGACTTCTCCATCAAGCGAGATCTCTTAATGGGAATTTTCGAGGCCGGCTACGAAAAGCCGTCGCCCATTCAAGAAGAGGCGATCCCAGTAGCTCTCACCGGACGAGATATATTAGCTCGAGCAAAGAACGGCACCGGCAAGACTGCCGCCTTTGTTGTGCCAACACTTGAACGTATCAATCCCAAAGTCAACAAAATCCAATCACTAATTCTAGTTCCTACTCGAGAATTGGCGATGCAAACATCTCAGGTTTGCAAAACTCTCGGCAAGCATCTCGGAATCAATGTCATGGTTACTACAGGTGGTACAACCCTTCGCGATGATATCGTGCGTTTGCAGGATGCGGTCCACATAGTGGTGGGCACACCTGGGCGTATCCTCGATTTGGCCGGCAAGGGCGTAGCCGATCTCAGCGAATGCCCCATGTTTATCATGGATGAAGCTGACAAGCTCTTGTCTATTGAGTTTACCCCGGTCATTGAGCAGCTTTTACAATTTCATCCTAAGGACCGCCAAGTCATGCTGTTTTCTGCTACATTTCCATTATCTGTGAAACACTTCTCAGATAAGAACATGTCGGATCCATACGAAATAAACCTAATGGACGAACTTACTCTGCGTGGTATCACTCAGTATTATGCGTTCGTCGAAGAGAAGTCTAAGGTTCACTGCCTGAACACACTCTTCTCTAAACTGCAGATTAACCAGTCCATTATCTTTTGCAACTCCACAAATCGCGTGGAATTGCTTGCAAAGAAAATTACCGAGCTTGGCTACTCGTGTTTCTACAGCCACGCTAAGATGGCACAACACGCTCGAAACCGTGTCTTTCATGATTTCCGCAATGGCGTTTGCCGTAATCTGGTCTGTTCAGATCTGCTTACCCGTGGTATTGATATCCAGGCTGTAAATGTCGTCATCAACTTCGACTTTCCCAAGAATGCTGAAACCTATCTTCATCGTATTGGACGCTCTGGCCGGTATGGTCATCTCGGCTTGGCGATCAATTTGATTAATTGGGAAGACCGGTACAATCTGTACAACATTGAAAAAGATCTCGGTACTGAGATTCAGCCCATCCCACCGACGATTGACAAGGCCCTATATGTTTACGAGAACCCAGAGAACATCCCGAGGCCTGTGAATACTTATGCCGCTAAACCAAGCACGTCAAACAGAACCCAGCCGCACCCGCACCAGCATCACCAGCAGCAAGGCGAAACCTCGGCGCAAGGTGCTCAACAGAGTGGCGCGCCTCCGCCTCAGGGGAGAAGTCAGGCTGATTTTCGATCTCAGGCAGGCCGTGGGAACCAGTTCAATGACTCACAATCTCGACAATATCAAAACACTCGTGGTGGGCATCGTGGTGGCGCTGCTGGCGGCGGCGGCGGCGGTGGCGGCGGTGGTCGAGGGCGGGGTCGGAGCTTTCCCAATTTTGGCGGTCGAGGTGGCGGTCGGGGCCAACCACCAGCCCCCCAACAAGCTTAGCAAGCTTAGCTTGCCATCTCCACCATTCAATCGCGAGATCACAAATAGCTGAGGCCCTCTTCGGCTTCGATTTGAGTGGTCGTAACTCCTTTCCGCTTGTACATATTCTACTCTCTGGATCAGTCTTGATTTGTATCATATCCTTCACGACTCTCATCCATTTGCTTCCCATTTCCCTTTCTGTTTGTCAGTTTTTTCAAGGAGGTTCATTCAGTACCTGATGTCACGAGCATTATACTTGACGTCTCAACAAATTCGGAAAGAGGTGCAGAACGGCGTTCGGCGTTTGGTGTTTGATACATGAGGAAGAGGGGGTCCGCATGGGTTTACAGCGGATGCAGTGATCATAGGGAGTTCTAGCGGAGACGATGCGGGCAGGCTTGTTGTTGATTTCAGTCACAAGGCATGCCTCGAGTCTGCAATTGTCTCCATCTCCTTGATAAAACAACTTTGAGGCCTGGTTTTCCACCGAGTTCCACTCAAAATGTTTTTGAAGAGCGTTACAGCACAATACCCTTGAAAGTACAAGTTTCTACCTAAGTCAGGAACTTTGAAAGTTTCTCAATCCAACCTGGCACGTGTGTGTCAATGCACTGCATCGATTCGACAGCAGGAGCACGGTTGGCATCATTCACAGCAGTATGTGGGAGGCCGTATTTGTGTGCTGCCAGGCTACATTATGGCCGAGGGTTTTGATTGATTATCCTATTGCGTCACCCAGTACCTCATTTCTCGAACACGGCGGTGGACGGTGTCCCATTCCAGCAGCCGGGAGCTGCATTATTCTATGGGAAATTTCGGTATGGGGTAGAAAGTCCCCATTTCTCCATACATGGTCATTTTCACACGGCATACACTGTTAGTCCCTCTCAAGGATCTGGTCATGAGTCGGGTCTGAGGCATTGGAGAGGTCATGAGAAGAGATAAAGAAGAAAAAAAAAATACCAAAAAAAATCTTTTTTTGGAAGGGCGCTGGATTTACTAGATAATTCTCGTACTGGTTGAGTTCGCTTTAATTCAGGGCCGGTGGGTTATAGTTAGTAGTCCGAGCAAAACCGATGGAAATAAAAACCCATCATTTTCCCTTCCAGTTTCACACGTATTCAGACACCCCGCTCGCTATCCTGTGATCTGACTTTCTCTCCTGCATATGCTACCTCGTCCAGTGATAAGATGGCTTATCGAAGTGTCTCGGACTGCAGTGGCGATATTTGCGGCATTGAAGAGATGTTTCCACGCATCTGATTGCCGAGTAAGAGCACGGTAAATTAGGAAGGGCAATAAATAGTGCATGTTTGTCTGAGTGATTCGCGTCGTTGAGCGGTATCTGAATAGGTAGATTTAGCCGCATATTGCGCGCTACGTACACTACACGCATAGGTAGTAAGAAACTGCATGAGTTAAACTGATGAGTTCAGTCTCATAAATAGGGAGGTTCATCGTAAACTCTCCCTTTGGTATTTCGTGAGATAGGCTGCCTTGTCCAGTCAAGTCTGGTCTGTCGTCTGTTGGAGGTTGATGATTTTTCTGTACTTTGTGCAGAGTTGAGGCTGTGTTCTGGGTCGTAGTTGATCCGTAGGACCGTAGGAAGAAGTCCTCAAACACTACATATTAGGGGGATTCAATTATCCAGTCCTGAGTGACAAGGGAGGCCCCCAATTGCATATCAATACTTATCATGGTATAGTTGGTCATCGGGCTTGATATATTCTGTCATCTCTCATGTAGCGCAATGAAAGGAACCGTGTACCTATTGCTCGTACATGACACCCCAGAGAGCTCCTTCGGGCATAACAGAGAAATGTACACCTATGTCTCCTTGTCTTATCTAGCGCACAGGACAGTTATTAGATGCTTGTTGCCTTTGGCGGACTAATTCCGTCAACTCAGCGATGGCCAGGATAAGTATATTTTCTAGAGTGCTTGAAGACTACAAATCGGTCACTCGCAGGGGTATGAACTGTTGCCTTAGGAGTAGCAGGCATTCCTAAGCAATTGGGTGGTTGGTCAGAGTGCAGGTGAGTATTCTTGAAGCGGGTGTTATCCTAGAGTCTAGGACAGGTAATTTTGGCTCTGCTCTGCATTTATTAGTTGCGAGAATACGACAAATATCATCTCATATTCACACAAGCTGATTACGACGAATGAGTCGCAAGGCCAAAATATTAGCATGCTGAACACGTAGACAAGTTGGAGTATGAGTTGCAATGCGTAAAGCTATCAATCCTGGCGCACTGGTCAGCAACCCACCGGGGAAGCAGGCACCTAGTCAATACCTTAGTTGCAAGACGTCAAATATGAAGTCGCCTGACATAGAAATCTCCGTGCATGAATGTCACGTTTCAACGTTGACATATGATATGCAGTTTCCCAGTAACTAAAAACGTGTTATTTTTCGAGTCTATCTCTCTCCCTCTCTCCGCCTCCCTCCCTCTCCCTCCCTCTCTCTGTCTCTCTCTGTGTAGTGACTTTGGTCATTAGGCAATTGTAATGCGCAGGCAATGCGAGTTCATGTTCAACGTTGACATATGATACGCAGTTTCCCAGTAACTACAAACGTCTTATTTTTCGCCTTTCTCTCTCTCTTCCTCTCTCTTCCCCTCTCTCTCTCTCTCTCTCTCCGTGTGTGTGTGTGTGTAGTGGCTTTGGCCATGAGGCAATCGTGATACGCAGGCACCGAGAGAGTTCATGTCTATAACCCGCCACCCATTTCTGTAGATCCGGCCTTGTTCTCCATTTTCTCCATTTTCTACTATTGAAACTTCGCCCCAAATTAAAAAAAAAAAAGAAAAAAAAAAGAAAAAAACCAAGTGCAAACACCATCGTTTGCGCTCTCACCTCTGATACTCATCAAAAATTTCGTCAGCTTGCAAAACAACCCTTGGCCCATCCCTGTCATTTACTCAACGTACCCGCCATATCCCCCCGCTTTTACAACATCACAAATGCAATATGAGCATCCATAAGCATGGCGATCACGACGACAGCGATAGCGGTCCTGACCGTCTCACGCAGTCCCCATTGTGTCCACCATGGGTACAAGAAATTCCCGCCCAACGTGCACAGCGCGGCGAACATCCCTTTTACCCAACGGGTACGAATCCAGACATCTCATTCGACAACGGAAGATTCTCGGTGTTCATGGTAAACATGCCCGTCGAAGTTGACTACCACATCATCTTCGAGAAGCTGCGAGGAACGGGCAAGGTAAGCTCTGTACATGTCGATAAGTCCGACAGCAGTGCTTGCGCAAGGGTGGAATATTTCGACGTCGAGTCGGCCCTGCGACTGATGCAGAAAGGCATCTGGTTCAATAATCGGCAGATCTCACTGATACCCGTTCCAGGCCGAGTGTTTATGGAGAGCAATATACTCGACGCAGATTACGCGTATCATGGCCAGGGGACTCGCGTGCTGAGGGTGATTGGTAACGAAACCGTCGTAAACCACCGGGTCATCTCCAAGGTGTTAAAGCATCTTGCGCACTATATCGAGACTCACAAGTCGAGACCTTATAAGCCTGCACGGGAATTGGTCGAGATGGAGATTCGATTCATTTCCTTCTCCGCCCATGCGAAACCTGCCCGAGAGTTGATCTTGGCAGAGAAGGATAATTCGACTCTAACTGAAACTGAGAAGGATGACTGGGCTCGGGTCAGGTGCGTCTACGGTCCAGATGCTTGCGACATCGAGTATGATTTGACCATTAATTTGCGATGAGAAGTGGGTTTCGGCCTCTCCATGAAGGTAGAGAACCGGGGATTTTCGAGGTCAGGGCATAAGAGTGTTCAATGGCAAGAGTAAAATTCCGCGGTGACCTGCCAAAACTTCCTCACTTGAGGCTCTTTTCTTTCTTATTATCCAACCTCTTGTATGTGCTTACTGCGCCCTCTCTATTTCTGCTAGGTAGTATTTGATTCACGACTGTCATTGTACGTTAAGCATTTAGATTAAACGCTCGGGATCAAGCCTTAAGACAATGAGATATCACTGCGTGACCCTTAGTAATAATCAGAAACCTGCTATCCGTCAGTATGTAACTACAAGTCGACTGATATGCTACACCTGACTCTGCATGGTGGATAATGAGCTCATGAAAGGGTTCGCGGTCCTGTGGCGTGGCCGTTCTCTGCCTGGGTCATGGTTCCTGAAGTCGGAAGATGTCACTGACAGAAGACAACTTAATGTATCCCCCCGACGGTTTTCGAAACACTGTTCGACATTAAGAATGATTCCAGGAAAATAGATATCTACTCTGGGCCATCGCGGTCGCGATACTATATATCATAAATGTTCATACATTACAGTCTGACGGCCCCGACAATGACAAAATCTCCCTAATATGCATAGTGTACAGGTGAAAGCCATGCTGGGGCTTTATGTATATGCTGCCGTTTCGAACCATTATATGTATTCGCCCTCTATAATACCCTTTTCTATATTTTTTCGCTCGTCGACCATGGACTTCATAATCAGAACTCTAACCCACTTCGAAGACGCGGCATGCTGCTACCGACGGCAGATGAAATTCATTACCCGGCTCGGGGTCCTTGACCGGTTCAAGAACGGTGCCTTTTGCCATATTAATGTACCCAATTTCTCCAGACCCTGGTCCTCGGTCTCCCCAGGTTGAAAGGTTCTCTTCAACTTGAAGCTCCCAAGCCTCTGCCGAAGTTACGTTCTCGCCTAGTCAAGATTGACGGTAGAGTCCGTAATTGACGATGCGATGAAAATGTTCCCACCGCTGATCTGTTCAAATCGCAAGTTTCCTGTCGCGCCCAGCTCACTTGGTTGCATCGGACGACTAACAGCTGGCGGACCTTCCATGTGACTTGCTTGTTCCGGATGACTAGACGTTGGCGGATTTTCCACTTGACTTGTTTGCGCTAGCTGGCCAACTCTTATCGGTCTCTCAGGCTGAATTTCTTGTAAAACAGCCTTCGCATAGGCGGCGGCCATTGCAGCGGCATATGGTTGCCATTTCTTGTTCTTGTGCGCATCTCCGTAGTCGCACACTCCGCGGATTACACCTACCGGGATGCGGTTCATTGTTCCGGCTGCCTCCATCTCAAGACCAATGAGGTCATACTTGTCCCTCAGCTCGTCCCGCTTGCGGGCATTCTTGAAAAGTTTATCTCCTGAGCCTATCCGTCCGTACCATACCCGATTTCTGTGAGAAGCCGCGCGTGGGTCTCTATCTACCAACTTTTCCTCGCCATCTTCTGCAATGATGTAAAGATTATCTTTGTTCTGGCCTGGGTCCAGGAAATTTCCCTCCTCATGGTTTTTATGTTTCATCGCCTCGTAGTAATGAAGAAAGGCTTCCGAGCTATCGGGAGCACTAGTTTTGATTCGGATGAACGCATCCTGGATCAAAGGTTCCGTCAGGGCTAAAAGGTGCCCAAACCGCAGCGGCTGAAACCCATCATTCGCTGTTTCTTTCCCCAAATCGTAGGCAATCACGCTAGGACTCTCGTCTTCGCTAAAAGCTACAAGAACGTCGCCGAGTCGAATATCAAGGGCCGGCTGCCGTGACACTACATCAACTGGAGTCAGTTATCGCTCGCTTGAGTGTGGTATGTGACAGTTTTTGAATGATGGAGAGGCTTCTGGGCGTGAAATTACTAGGCTCCTGTCCAGGCCAACCTCCCACAGGCATTCCTGAGACTCGCCAGATCAAGGACAAGATAAATTGCGAATTATTTACAGTTTGGAAGACCAGCGGCGAGGCCCACGAGTAGCCCGAACCGGAGGTTGGTAAAGAACTTTTTGGCCTGGCTCGCCAAAGCTGCTGCCGAACCAGTCCCGTATTCTTGCCCCCCTGGAAAAGTTGCAATGACTGTATTGTGTCCGCATACATCGCCGGCAATGAATACGTAATCATCACCTCGTTTCATGGGAAATCGACCGTCATGCATATTGTCCAGCATGTGCCGCGCCGCCACGGCCTCGATCAGTAAGGGGGCAATCCATACCACTGTATAGAGAGCTGGATCTAAAGTTTTATACATAGCTAATAGGAATCAAATGATAAAATGTAATGTCTTGGTGACTACCGAGAACACGGGTTTGACTGGGCGAAGCAGAACGTTAAGACATGATGAGGAGGGGCAATATGTAGGCGCGTATGTCGTTAGAGATGACAATTCGTAGCGTATGGATCCGTACGTAGCATACATTAGAGCCACGATAGTTGCGTGGGGCAGTCGGATACTTTCTCCATCGCCAATGCAACCACTCACCGCCCCTCATATTTTTGCAGAGCTTTCCGGTATATACGTAGGTAGTACATTAAACGCGGCGAAGTCGGCAAAGGCGTATGAAATTCTTCCGTCTTCCTGCTAAGAGCCGTATAGTCCCATTCTTGGGCTCTGACTCGATATTGGAAATTCTCCACTGACGGTATCGGCTGCAGGGAGCAAATGTCTTCGGGCGAAGTAGAGCGGACATAAGCCGGTATGCGATCGCAATACGTTACCATGAAGAAAAAGTAGAGGTGATTCGGAGCAGGTTCGGCTACCGTAGCCCCGTAGCGTTTGTAAGTCCAGTGCCTGCCGACTTGGTATATTAAAGATCTATTCATTGTCGCGGAATCAAGCTGGAGCGCTGTACAAAGTGTTCGCTGAGCAAAATGAGAAACCCGAGCCAGAAGTGTGTCACGGTACCATCAAAGTTATAAAGCTCGGAGGAAGACATGCCGATCATTGCGTGAGGTCAGTATTGAACCAGAGACTTTGAAACATGAGGGCGAGAGAAAAAGAACTTTTGCCATTATTATGCTGTGCATTTCCCTCATTGGAGATCATTCATACCGAGAGGTGTTTCTATACGAATCGTCTCGAAGTAGTGCTCGCCTAGAACATCCCTCCATTTCTATCTCCTTGCCGTGATGGTGTGGTAGCCCTACTGCTTCTTCCACTTCCAGCTCTATCAAATGGAGCTCTTCCTAGGTCCCGGCCTGATGGTGTGGGTGCTATGAACTGCTCGGTTTTCTCCCAGTGCTTCCATGGCGTCTTCGAAACGAATTTGTTTGTTATCTCAAACGCCGCCTTCGCAAACCAAGCCGAGCCCTTCGTCCCAACTTCGCCTTTTTGTAAGCGATGTTGAGCAGTTTCATGCACTAGTTTGTGCATGTCGTACGATTTCGTCGGGCTTTTCAGGCTAGAGGCTCGAATGCTAATAAATGACAACTCGCAGAGTCGCGTAATGACGTCTATAGTATCGCGATTGTCATCATAATTGTTGCTAGGGTCTTCATTGCTGTCGCCCTCGATGTTACTCAATCTGTTCGTCGGGCCGGTCCTTGCTTTATTCAGCCAAGTCGCTTCGCGAATCAGTTCGAAAGATATGTTAAAGTTGTTTACAAAAGCCAGGGTGTGCAAGACCTCGTATGCCAGCTCGTTGTCCTCTCGGAGTTTCTCGATGGAAGCGTCCAATGTTTCCAGAATGCTGTTGGATACCTGCTCTGGTCGGTACCGGTCGTGTTCTGATGCTCTTAATATTTTCCACCTCCCATCTCTTCTTCGGAGCTCCGAAAGATAATCTCCTATAGATGTCGATGTTCTCTGCATATGTGCCGCAGCCTGAGAGACCGCTAGTGGGAAGTAGTTTAGCTCAGTAAGCAGTTCCGCCTCAGCATCGTACTCCTCTTCTTTTGTTTCCTCATCCCTCACCCTGCTTAGCAAGATTCTCGCTTCCCCAGGTGCCATCTGCACGACACTCATTGCTTGCCGAGGGCTTACGAGGCTGGCAATCCTTCGATCACAACTCGTCCATAGCACAGTTCCAGTACCCGTCATACATCGCGGTACGAAATCATTTAGGTTGAGCTTTGGTTCGCCAGATTCAAGTTGTCGTTCCTGACTGGATCTGAACAGTGCTGGATCATCTGCCTTGTCGAGGACAAGTACCCAATTCGGATTTTTCTCGATCCACTCACGCACGGCGTGAAGTAGTTGTTCACCTTTAAGATAGCTTGCAAGGCCGATCTTTCTCGCAATTGATTGGTAGTCTTGCACAAAGGCAGTCTCGCTATTGGCGCGAACCCAAAGGACTGAGCAGTTAGGGTCACTGCATCGGCTGTAAGCATATGCGAGAGCAATCTGCGTTTTTCTGCGCTCGTCAGTAATGAAGCATAAATGAGGAGAAAGTACATCCGGACTAACCCAGACCCGCCCAGTCCCCAGAGAACGGCAGCATGGTGACCAGGTGATGCCGGGGCGAGTTGGCCAAGCCAGCTCGTCAATTCAGCTCGGTGCACCAGATCTTCATTGGGCGCGAATGGTATCGAACGACAGAAATCGAGGGGGCGGGGCTGATGATGGTCTTAATTTGTCAGCCCTGGGCTTTTTAAGGTGAAAACATTGTCAAGTGGAGTCGTAAGGCCATGGTTTACCTACCACGAATTGTGATTGTAGAGTTGGTGACGGTGGTGGCGATAAAGGCGTTGTCGGCCTGAATCGAACCGAACGAACTCGTCGGGATTGAATTATGAGACATCTCCACTCGATTCCCGCAGCTTGCAGTATAAGAGTCTACTGTGAATAACCTGTTGCAGGCCAACGGAAAACGCCTCCCGACTGCGGCTGGAACCAGATAGTAGGAGCACGTGCACAGCGTCAGAACCGGCAAGTATGGCGTTAAGTCCTCAAGTTGTATTCAGGTTTGTGTTGATGATTTTTACGGGCCTGGTACTTAATAGCAGGCCGGAGGGCGAGTGGACAGCAACTTCGTGTCCGCCCACCCGTCACCCGTTAACGTGTGCGCAGCGTCAGGACCCAGCGTCTCCGCCGGGTAATCCCGCGAGACGTCATCCTCCAGAGCCCAAAGAAGAGCACAGTACCTATATATGTATCCCACTTCGGGTCCCCATCGTGTCTCAAAGTAGAAGGACACTAGGTAAATGTACTGTTAGGATGCGGACCGACAGCTTTCACAGCATGCATCATGTTCGGGTCGGCTGGTGCCTCGAGGACAGCCAATCTGATACGTCCGTAGACTATCATATACGTACTTCGGTCACTAGTACCGCGTAGGTCCTAAAATAATTCTAATACCTACGTCCGTACAAGCGGAGTTGATCGGGATGCAGAATAGGTAGTCTGTAGGCAGAACGGAATGGCTAAAAGAACACCTATAAGTAAGAGGTAGTAGACAAGGTTCCTGGAGGATGCCCGGATCCCGGCGGGATAAATTCACTTCATAAAAGTCCAGCCAATCAGATTGCGCATAGGTATCCATTTCTTGTGTGGGTTCTGATTGGCAGGAGGGGTTCGGGGTGGAGAACATTATGCTCCACTCTAAAAAGGATCTGCTGAGCGGGGCCACGACAACGGCGTCGTGGCATCATCGTCACGGTACGGATCCGTAGTTGACGATGAACTGATTTTACATAGATTTTCGAAATTGAGGCAAATTTCGATCTTCTTTCAGCGCTCGGGGTCACTTGATTGGCAGTAGCTGTTATTTTCTCAAGAGTCGTTGAGGAAAGGTTGATCATAGTGCTGTGATATTTCCCGGCACGGGCCGTTGGTTCGGCATGGAAAATGGATCCCGGCTGCAGTCGGAGGAGGGGCAAGATCTACGTATACCTACGTACGTACATGGTAGTAGTGCCTAACAAAGTACGAAGTACGTACGTAGATATTGCGATTTTTTACGTTATGCGGCCGATGGATGAGGATCCATAGAATCATACGTGACTTGACGATGTATTCAGTGAGTATAAGTAGCGAATGCTATTCTACAGATGGGAAGAGAATAGAAATGGCAAGCGAGGTCAAACCTCAAATTCTCCCGGTCTTGTAGTTGTTACACCGGGACCGCACCCCTTTGACTGAATATATGGTCTGAATACATATTGCAATTCACATTTTATTCATATACGCCCTTGAATTACATTCCGTACGTTTGTTCGCGAAGTCGCAACCTTTACTCGACACTACCTATCTAAAAGTTAGGTATGAACCTGACTTCATCTTCATCAAACCACCATCTGCGAATAGATCAGGTGGCAGTCATGGCCTCACAGGCCGAGAGTGCACCCGGAGGTACAACTCCACTATCTCGAGCTGGGGACAAGTTGCGAGAAGCAGCAGCAACAGGCTCAGCAGTACGCGGCGCGTCCTTGCTCATTATCCTCCAGATCGGCTCCCGTGCTATCACATTTGTCGCCAACCAGCTGCTGCTGCGTTTTTTAACCGCCCAATTACTTGGCGTGTCAGCCCAGCTGGAAGTCTACTATCTCTCTGTGCTCTTCTTCGCCCGTGAGAGCCTGCGCGTTGCTGTTCAACGCCATGCCACTAGTAGTGACGATAAGCATGGTAGCCATGAGACGAAGAAGCAGAACGGACAGAGCAAAGACGTGGAAGACAGTCAATCCGTAGTCAACATCGCTCATCTATCTCTCGGATTGGGTCTAGCGTCGTCTCTGGGCCTTGGCTGGGCATATTTGCGGTACGTTGATCCTGCCACCGCGTCAATACCATACTTGGACATGGCGCTCCGTATCTACGGCGTCGCTGCTTTGATCGAGCTTCTTTCTGAGCCCGCCTTCGTTGTGCTGCAATACCGGCTTCGCTTCGGACCTCGTGCCACTGCCGAGTCCATCGGTACCTTTCTCCGCTGTCTTCTTACGTTTGGTGCGGCCAGTTGGGGATGGAAGGAGGGCTTAGATCTAGGCGTGCTACCCTTTGCGCTCGGCCAGCTCGCCTATGGTGTGGGCTTGTTGGTAGTATACGCATGGTACGGTTTCAGACTAGCTAGATCGGAGGGATTTTCCCTCTTCCCACGCCGTGTAGGTCGAACCACAGCAACAAAGCCCGAGGACGAACGCTATGTACTCGGTTACTTTTCCAAGCCCACCCTCCATCTAGCCTTTAGTCTCATAGCCCAGTCTCTGGTCAAGCACATCCTTACACAGGGCGACACATTCCTCGTCTCTATCTTCTCGAATCCGCAGGCCCAGGGCGTCTACGCATTCGCCAACAACTACGGTAGCTTGCTGGCTCGCCTTGTCTTCCAGCCCATCGAGGAAAGCAGCCGGAACTACTTCAGCAAGCTCCTTTCCTCGTCTTCCCCGGAAGAGAAGCACGAGAGCAACACCGTGCCAGTTCGAAAGGCACGAGCCGATCTTCAAGCCCTGCTTAAGTTCTACGTCCTTCTCAGCATCATCGTCGTCACTATTGGCCCTTACGCCGCGCCTCTTCTCGTGCAGATAGTCGCAGGTCCGGGATGGTCGGGGACAGGTGCTGGAAGTGCGCTAGCAAAGTATTGCTTGTATATTCCGCTGCTGGCCATGAACGGCGTCACGGAGGCCTTCGTCTCATCCGTCGCTACGAAATCCCAGGTCCATCGCCAGAGTGCGTGGATGGGCGCCTTTAGCTTTGCATTCTCTTTTGCCGGCTTCGTCTCCCTCCGTGTGCTTGATCTTGGCGCGGCCGGCTTAGTGTACTCGAATGCTATCAACATGTTGTGCCGTATTTTCTGGAGCGGCAGCTTCATTTCGGACTACTTTCGCCAGAACGGTGTAGAGTTTGGATGGAGCGAGCTTATGCCCAATGGAATGCCTCTCTATGTCGTGGGCACGGCGGCATTCTGGGGCACGCTGTCGAAGGCCGGTATTTCAGTCGGAGATGTTTCGCTACAGGTATTCAAGGATCTCATGACAGTAGCTGCTGCGGCAGTGCCCTACGTTGTCCTGATGTGAGTTCGCAATTCGATTTCTATTACTCTATTTCTCTCCCCACTTCTTAAGTTATGCTTTATCTGTCTCTAAGATTATAAGCTGATTGATGACCAGTGCCTATGCCGAACGCCGCTACCTCTTGGATGCCTATCGCTCTATGCGCGGCCGCTATGAAGCCTCGTGAGTCTACTGATTTGTAATAGCATAATATTTGGGCGAGCGCTCGTTTATCGATTCTTTACCTGTTTGTCCGTCCGCCTAGTCATCGAACGTGATCTTCGTACCCTTCTGCGACATGTCGACATCCTTGAAAAAGGCTCCGTAAGTGCTATGCGCCTTCTTCTTAACCGTGGTGCCGAATTTCAGCAGTTCCTCCGGTATAGGTTGGCCCGCTGCCTTGAGGATGTTGACTAATCTGCAAGGGTAAATCAGTGAGTAATCCGCGGGAGTGGAATGGGATACGTGTGCTCCTAAACGTACTCTCCAGAGTGTGCCTTGTCATGCTCTGTAAACAATGTAATCGCTTGGCCGGTCTTGCCGGCTCGGCCCGTACGACCGATGCGGTGCACGTAATCTTCGATGGTGAGAGGGAACTAAGTAAAAGATGGCGTTAGCGGCCTCGTCGAGTGTCTCTGAAACGGAGATAGATGGGATGCCAGGCAAATTGCCTTCAACTTACCGTAACGTTGATCACCAGCTTCACCTCGGGAATATCCAGACCACGGGCAGCAACGTCCGTAGCCACCAGAACAGGCGTCCGACCGGACTTGAACGCCTCGAGACTGCGTGTCCGCTGTTCCTGTTTCAGATCGCCATGAATACCCACGACGTTGACGCCGCGCTGCTGCAGGAAGTTCTCTACGCGCGTGGCCTCCTTCTTGTACAGGCAGAATACCAAGATCCTCTCATTCTTCGGGTGCGCCTTAATGAGCTGCAAAAGCCGTCCCTCCTTAGCCCGCTGATCCACGACCTCCACACGCTGTTCGATGCGCATGTTTGCCTGGAGATCACCACTCTCATTTCCGCCGATCTGGATCCGAACAGGTGAAGTCATGAATGACAGAGCGAGGGCCTGCACGCTCTGCGGCCAAGTCGCTGTGAACATGAGGGTCTGTCGCTCCCCCTTCTTCGGCGTGCATCCGATGATCCTCTTAATATCGTCTTCGAACCCCTTGTCAAGCATTCGATCCGCCTCGTCCAGCACCACGAACTTCGCATTGTCGAGCTTGACGGCACCTTCTTCCAGGAAATCCTTCAGCCGACCCGGCGTGGCGACTATGACATCTGCTTTGCGCAGGAGATGGCGCTGGTCATCTTTGGATGCGCCACCGTATACACAGACAGTCTTCAGTCCAACGTGGTTGGTGAGCTTGGATAGCTCCTCGTTGGTCTGCATGGCGAGTTCTCGTGTCGGTGATACCACAACGGCCCGTATCCGCCCGCCGCTGCTAGCCTTAGACATGGATAGCACGGCGTTGACGAGCGGCAGGCCGAACGCGATCGTCTTACCGGAGCCCGTCTCTGCGACACCGACGATATCTCGGCCTGAGAGACCGAAGGGCCAGGATGCAGCCTGGATGGGTGTTGGGGCTTTGAATGCTGCGAAAGGGTTCTTCGCGGTCAGGGTGGAGGCGGGTAATTGAGAGAATTGCATGATTGGTTTAATGGGCTTGTCGGAGAGGGGATCTACGACGGTGATCTGGTGGGTGCTCAGGAAGGTTGCGATTTCGGAATCGGACGGCGCCGTTGCTGCATTCCCATTCTTTTCATTGGAGGTCCCAGACTCTGTGTTTCCGTCGACAGCTTCATTTGTTTCGTCGGCAGCTGCTTCTGTCTCTTGCTTCTGGCGCTTCTTCTTCTTGTCCTTCTCATCCTTGCTGGACTTCTTCTCTTCAGCGTCTTTGGCGACTTCTGTCTCTTCTTCGCTGCTCTTTCGCTTCTTGTCTTTCTTCTCCTTCTTCTCCTTCTTTTCCTTCTTATCTTTCTTGTCCTTCTTCTCCTTCTTACTCTTCTTCACCTCGACATCGACGCCATCCTCCACGACATCGCCAGCGACTGTCGCCGTCTTGTCCTTATCCTTGTCGCCCTTGCGATCCTTCTTTTCCTTCTTGGACTTCTTCGTCTGCGGAAGGGTCGCCTCTACGTCCGCATCTTCAAGGACGTGTTTCGACATGGCTATAACGAAACGAAACGAAACCAAATCGGTTCCGTGAACTGAAACAGCGACAACAGCGAAAATAGCGACTGGTAAAATTATTGGATGCGCGCAGATTGGATTGGACCGAACTGGGCCGATAATCAGATTTGCGATAAGATAAGGGAGTGTCGTGCGCCTTACTGTCTCGGGTTAGTGCATTTGGGCCCGGGCAGGCGAACCGCGACCTGGATTGTCATGTGAGTCCGTGCTGCTGCTTCGATTTTGAAAGAGTCGATATCTGTGGCTGCGGCACCATATGTAGCCTTTATTATAATTCATTTAATTTATTTTCTGGGAGAGGATATGATATATTTCATAATCGGCATGCTTGTAACTCTATTTCGTTGTCCCCCGCACTGCATACCAACGTCGTGGGGGCAGACGCGGGTCTATCACCCGAGCACTTTTGGGCGAACGCAGCTCCGAAGCTGAGACACCCAACATTAACGTAGTTAAAGACGATAAGAATTGCATATCATGAAAAAAACGTGTCTGTGAACGGTTCTGTTTCCGCAGGCTTTCAACTTAGATCTATGATGCTGTTGCTTTTGTATTTTGCTGCTAGTATACATTCACGTAGACATATCTAATCTATGCCTCCCTTCTACTTAAATGCATCGAATGGGAGAAGTCAGTACCCAGGAAACCCATTCCTACGTAGTCAGAAGCCACCAATGCGTCTATCAATAGATACTTCTTCCTTCAACATACTGTATGTACACGAACTTCCATAAGACAGGGGTCGCAGCAGTCTACTTCGCCAAGAATTTCTGGAAGGCCTCCTGTTCAATCATGACGTTGCCGACGGCACGAAGCCTCTTCCTTCCCTCCTTCTGCTTCTCCAACAGCTTCTTCCGCCGCGTGATGTCGCTGGCATGCAGCTTCGCCAGCACGTCTTTGCGGAAGGGCTTGATCGTCTCTCTGGCGAGGATCTTGTTGCCCACCGCCGCCTGGATGATCACCTCGAACATCTGTCTTTGCACGTGCTCCTTGAACTTGGTCACCCATTGTCTGCCGAGACGCTCGGCCTGCGACTTGTGGATGACGCGCGCGATGGCGTCGACCGGCTGCTTGTTGACGAGAAGCTGCAGCTTGACGAGGTCGCTCTCCTTCCAGCCGGCGTCTTCGTAGTCAAGGGTCGCATAACCCTTCGTCACGCCCTTCAGCTTACCGAAGAGGTCGTCTACGAGCTGCGCGGTGGGAACGCGATACTTGAGGATCACCTGCGTGCTGTTGAAAAATTCAAGACTATCCTGCTCGCCGCGGTTGAGCTCGCATAATTCGATAGCGCGACCTAGATATTCCTCGGGTACCGTTATGGTGGCCAGCACGTATGGTTCGTAGAAAGTGGCGCCACGCGCCTTGATTTCCTCCAGCTCGGGGAAAGCAGTAGGACTTTGGTGCACTTCTTCCTCGCCGTTCCTCCACATGACCTTCGTTTGTACAGCTGGCTCCGTAATAATGACACTGGCCCCGTATTCCTGCCGCAGGCGGTCTTGGAAGACGGAGCAGTGAAGACTGCCTAGAAACCCGACTCGCCAACCGGCGCCGAGAGCTTCGGAATGATCCTTGTACAGAGTGATACTACGGTCGTTGAGGACGAGTTGACTGATATCGTCGGAGAGACGACTGTAGTCGGCCGGATCAGTAGGGAAAGCCGCGACGAAAACCATGGGCTTCGGTTCTTCGAAACCGGGATACGGCTCGACAAGGCCTTCCGAGCCGACTGTTGTAAAGGTGTCACCAATTTTGGCATCCTGGATCTTCTTCATGCCAGGGTTGAAGAAGATGTAACCGACCTGACCAGCTCGTAGAACAGTTTGTGGCACCTGGCTTGGATATCTAATCCCCACCTCGCCAACAGTGTATTTCAGACCGGTAGCGAAACTTACGAGCTGATCGCCTGCCTTGACGGTCCCTTCAAAGAGCCTGACGAGACAGACGACGCCACGAAAGCTGTCGTACCAAGAATCAACCAGTAGCATCCTCAACGGCTTCGTCCGGTCACCCACCGGTGCCGGAATGGTATCCACGATAGCCGGCAGGAGGTTCTTGACGTTTAAGCCGGTCTTGGCGCTGACGCCAATGGCTTTTTTCGAATCCAGTTCAAATGTGGTTTCCAATTGCTCCAGAACTCGGGGAACATCGGCAGCGGTCATGTCAATCTTGTTGACTACGGGCAATATTTCCAATCCCTGGGCAAAGGCCAAGTAAAAGTTGGCCACGGTCTGAGCCTGCACGCCTTGACTTGCATCCACCAACAACAAAGCACCGCCACAACTGGCGTACGACCGAGTAACTTCAGCACGGAAGTCCACGTGTCCGGGAGTATCGACGAGGTGCAACAGGTAGTCGACGCCGTCGTGATTGTAGATCATGGTGCACGTTTGCGCCTTTACGGTAATACCACGTTCTCGCTCGACCTCAAGGGTATCGAGTATTTGGCGATTTGAACTCGAGGAGGAGATAGTGCCAGTGATTTCAAGCAGTCGATCGGAGAGAGTCGATTTGCCATGGTCGATGTGGGCCACGATACAAAAGTTGCGAAACCGTTCAATGGGGATGGCAGCAATGCGGCGCTCGAGATCGCTTAGGGTGACTTTATAGCTGCTATAGCATCTTTGTTGAAACTTCGGGGTAGATAGAGGCCCTCGAGCTGCCAATTGCCATGTTGGCAATGTTGATCGACATGGCGGATATAAAGACTGACGTGGGCGCACAGATAGACGCGGTTGCGATTGCGAGAGAGCACGAGTACTATAGCTGTAAGACGTAGAGCGCGGACGTACTACCCGACCCAGACATGATCGCATGCAGGTAGAGGAGACACAAATGCTGCTACCCATCCCCCATACTCAGATTTGCCCTGGTCGGCAAAGGCGTTGTGAGTTTAGCTGGTTCTTGACGATGCTCTCAGAATTGATATAGGTAGGTACCTACTTACCTGAGAGGTTCTCTTTTCCCGTTAATGTTCGCACAATACATATTTTGGCTATGTATATATAGAGTAGTATTGGTCTAAGGGATATATGCAATTATGTAGCTATCCATCACGACATCACCCTGCCAAATCCATTTCGACGGGTCAACAGTTAAAGTAAACAAACCTCACCGTCCCGGCGCCAACATCCATTAATTCATCCCTCGATCGATTAATTCAACACCCATCCCAATATCACAACCAAAGCTCACACATCATGGCTCCATCATCAACAGAAAAAGACAAATCAAAAGTCCACAAGCTGTCTCTCAAAGGCAGCGCAAAACTAGTTGTGGAATTCGTACGTGAATCCAAAAATAGGAACCGCAGCATGCGCCCTAGCTAACAAAACCACCAATCCTCACAGTTCCAATACTCGATCCATACCATCCTGTACGCGACGTCTTTCCCCGGGGAAGAGCAAACGCCAAGTCCCATACCGATGCACTGATGACAACACAACGCAGGTTTCAGAGAGGTGTATATCCAGCCGAAGACTTCACAGCGTATGGCCCTTGCCCTCCCCTCCCTTTCTCAGCACGTGAAGTGAATGAGAAAACTCATTCCCAGGCACAAGCTAACAAAACAACTCGCACCCACCCAACAGAGTAAAGAAATACGGTCTCAATATGCTCGTATCCGCCGACGACCAAGTAAAGGCATACGTGAAGAAGATCATGTCACAGCTCGACAAATGGATGCAGCACGGCAAGATCAGCAAGCTCGTGATCGTGATCACGGACAAGGACACAGGCGAGCACGTCGAGCGCTGGCAATTCGACGTCGAGATATTCGCCAGTTCCTCCAAGTCAAAGAAAGGCTCCAAAGCGGCCGGCGACCAGGAGAACAGTAGCAGTAATACCAGCGCCAGCACCACCGATCCCACCAAGACCGAGGCTGAGATACAGGCCGAGATCGCTGCCCTCTTCCGCCAGATCACCGCCTCTGTCACCTTCCTGCCGCAGCTCACGGGCGATTGCACCTTTAATGTGCTCGTGTATGCCGATGCCGACAGCGAGGTACCCGTTGAATGGGGCGACAGTGACGCGAAGGAAATCGTTGACGGCGAGCGGGTACAGTTGCGCGGATTCAGCACGAGCAATCATCGCGTGGAGACGCTCGTCAGCTACAGGCTTGGGAATTAAGATCCACCAGGGCCGTCAATCTATTAATCTGTAATCTGGTTCATGATGTGTGTGTTTTCAATAGTATAGTCTGGTATGGGAAGGACAGGTCGTGATGAGTGAGGACAGATCACACGGTCTCGCGGCAAATCGGGCGTTATAGGGTCGTGTTGCGTTGGCGTTTGGAGTTGTGTTGATCAAATTACACCATCGATCAAGCGTGGGAAGCTATATATTTGGAACAGCGGTGAGGGCATATTCTCTTGATTTGTATTTCTGTTGATGGGAGTTGACCTCGTATCGCTACTCAGTGCATGACTGCGGGGGTCATTCTACGGACCAGGTCTAATCGCAGATGTTGATTGACTGCATCATAGCTAATCACTACGCGCGATGTCCATAGACATGCTAGTTAGCCCATATGGTCATATCCATTCCCTCATCGTAACCATTTTCATTTTCATCTCAAAGGGATGCCCTTCGTCAAAACCCTTGTCCAACCAATGCAACTCCGTTTTGCTTTACATGGCTTCAAACGCTGTCTCGAATTGCTTCATATTGAGCACAATAGACAGGCAGTTATCAGACCTTGTTGAAGAAGTAGACGTAAGCCGTTTTCTTCATCTCTTCGATATCTCCCGCCTCAACAACCTTTTCGTCGTTGAAAAGAACCCATTTTGGCTCATCCTGGAGATCGAGCTGTTTACGAATGAATGCCACATAATGTCTAAAAATATCAGCAGTCATTCTCTAGCTGTGATAGCTTCATATACTCACCCTGCATGAATGCTGGTTCCCTTGTGGCATACAATGCTTTGCAGTTGAAAACTGGCGGGTCCCGCTGTTCCAGCTGGGGCACGCTCGTTCTTGTTCGTGGCAGCATTATTGTCCACATCAAGGTCACCAATATCATCCGGATGGCTGAACAACCACTCAACTGCTCGCTCTAGATTTCCGCTGGTCTCTTTGAGCGCCTTGCGTGCCTGTGGAGCATTAAAGCCCATGGCGCCAAGCATTTCAACCTTTTCCGGATCGACTACATCACTTTCTCCTCCGGTGCTTGATGTGATAACCAGAGGATCATCAATGCCTTCATCTTCCATATGAGCAAAAAGCCACTCCATGGCTACATTTTCGTCCGAATTGCCTGTCGCATAGAGTGCCTTTTCGCAACGGTTGCGTGGGAATCCCATGACCATGAGTTGGTCAAGAGCGCCCTCATTCGGAACGAATGTCGGGGCAGCAGCTTTGTCTTCTTCCGGAAGCAATTCTTCGGATTCCTGATGACCAGGTGAAAGATACTTGTCTAATGAAAAGGGGCCATCCCCAACAATCACAGGAACATCTATTTTGCGTGGTACCCAATTCTCTATCGTCATCTTTCGAGCATTGACTACAAGGGTAGTAGGAAACGTTTTGAACAAATTTCGCTTGGTGAATCCCACCTTACTTTCGCATGCAGGACATGTTAGCTCAACAGCCTCCAAACCTGTAAAACGATCGAGGCACTGTTCCAGCAGCACCGGCTGATATGCGTCGCTCTCGTCTCCCTCGGATCGTGGCAACTTTTCAATGGGTACGTCGATGAAGATGCTGTCATGCTCTGTCGACGAGTAACGAACTTTTTTACAATTAATACATTGCAACCGCTGCTCCATAACAAACCGAAACGGTTGTGTTGGGTCTGCTAGGGGAGCTGGGTGTTGTGAGCGTGTAATTAGGACGATGAGATGTTGAAGCAGCTCGAATGAATCTTGCTGTCGCATTGTTGAAAATTCTGGATGGCCGCGACCAATTAGATGTTTCAACATACTGGGTGCGAGGCCTTTTTGATGTGGTGTTTCAGGAGAGTGCTCTGATGCTACGACATCGCTATCGGGCTTAGAATAACGACCAGACAACAAGCCATCCGCCATTTTGCGTAGTTGAGTCTCCAGATCCTGTGCCGGGTCTGAGACGATGGGCAGATCAGCTCCGGGGAGATTGTAGCGTTCCTGGAATGCGGGCAAGTCGAAAAGACACTGTAAAATGCTGGCGAGATAGCAACTATTGCCGAGATTCTTTAGCCCAGTCAGACCAGGTCCAAAAAATGGGCGGAGTTCCTTTCCGTCTTCGGTTGTCATGGAAAACTCCCACCGTAAATTCTGCTCTATTTGCATCTCGGTTAAACTCTTTTCGGTCTTGACCTGGTCGGCCAAGATGACTCCCCAGTGGGCCAAATGCGGCGCTAGATTGTCATCCAGACGCTCTTCGTCGCAGTGATAGCAGTAAACGTCGGCAGAACCCTCCGGCGTGATAGAACCAAGCTTGACAGCGACTGCATGATGGGACTCAGTAGCATGAGCCAGTCCGTGTGAGTTGCCACCAACACCACCAAATTGGGCCCTTCCGCAACCTAGATTACCGCAAACCAAGCATAACCATAAATTCTCTTTCAGGTCACATTTGGAGCAATGTCCTAAGTCACCGCTTTCGATCTTTCGACTCTGCTCTTGCTGCAAAAGCAGAATATGCTCGCAAGATGTCATCTCCTGTTCCCATGCTTTGACCTCTTCTTGACGGGCAAAAGTATTAGCTTTGAGGATGCCGTCGATGACGGGGGCAAGCGCGGCGTGGGTTTTATCAAGCTCCTTGACACATTCATGACATTTGACGGTAGTGGTAATGTCGTATCGATCGGCTTCGGTTTCAGCGGCGATGGCCAATTTTGTCATTTTAGTAGGAGGCTCATCCTTTACAACGACTTTTCGCGTTCGACGTATATTCAAAGCGAGTGGGTGGCTTTGGGTTGCGTAGTGAAGCTGAGAATGTACTCTATCGCCAGGACATCCACCATTGAAGCACTGAAGGCAGACATCGAGGCCTTCTGGGTTGTCCTAGATCTTGTCAGACGAACAGGCCTGTCAGGAAATGATCTAAAAAAGAAAATACAGTCGAAAGGTCACATACGATAGAGTCGAAGCACTGTGTGCAATCCTCACGGTAGACAGACTGAGCTGCTGTCGGTGGTCTCAAAGCTGAAAGGTGTTAGAAAGGGCAGACCACGCAAGGAGTACAGCCTTCGGCAAAAGCTCAGAATTACATACAGATGGACTCTAGGTGTTGGCACGCCATGGTGGACAACAGGAGCAAATCGTGCTGTTTCTGGGCAATACCCCGAACCGCTACGGTGTCCTGTCGATGAACCTTACAAACCGGAGCTAGAAGAAGGTAAGTTGTAGAGAATGTAATACGTGCGTGTGTGCGTGTATGTGATTTGTTGTTGTTTGGGTCGACAGTACGATATTAAGTGCTTAGAGGTACCTACCTGGAGGAGTTGTTTGAGATAGATTAAGTAGGTTCTTTTAATTTACAAGAGGGAAGAGAAGAGACAGATTGTATGGAGTAACCAGGAGGTACCCGAGGTTTTGATATCGGCTGTGTAGAGAGCAAGACTTGAAGCTATAGGTAGGTGCTTTAAGACACACCCCGCCTTCCGTCAAGCGTGTCTCTAATACTTACGGACGTACCTGCCCGCCTGTCTACCTACCTACCTACCTACCTAGGTACCTACCTATTATTAACTTGCTTTTTGGGGCGATGGTTGAAGGTACCGACGGTAGTCAGCGTGGAGGGGCACCTACCTAAGGTAGGTACCTGCCTAAGTGACATGTTTTAGGTACTTACACCATATATATGCATACGCCAGCTAGGCTCTGCATTAGCTATGCAAGTAAAGGCCATATGCAGGTAAGGTTGCTCGAATCTAGCATGCATTTCCCTATACCAAATCCAGTTAGTCCAGTGAATTTAAGATAGTATGTATTACTACGCTACTAGTGTACTGATCTATACTATATTAGGTATTACACCTGCCATCTGGTAAACGTAGTTTCCTGACCGTTGGAACCGTTGAAGCTCGCTCGGAGAAACCGCCTCGGATCGGACTTCTTTCAACCACCTATCGTGTACGTCCGTAGGTACCGGTAGTGTAGGTACGCACTTGGTACACTACCTAAAGTACTAAGTCACTTTATACGGACGGAATACGCACCATCTTATCCGTACCGGTTAGGTATATTAATGTCACGATTTAGCTACCTCACTTCAAACATTACTACGAAAGGTAGGTAATAAATAGATATATCTGAGAAAACTACCTAGGTAGATATGTGCATCTATACAGTATTACCTAGGTAGGCATGAAATGCGGAGTATTCCATACGGATCCGCATCTATGTACCTATGTATTTCGTCCATAGAAAATTGTAGCAAAGGTACTTCGTACAGTGCGCAGAATCCCCACCCCCACACAATGAAATCATAGGCCGCCCAAGCGCTCTGATTCGCCACAACAGGATTAACTTCCATCTTTTGCGCCCGAGATCGCGGCCGCACTTCTTTTGAGCCCCGTTTGTTAGACTCTTGACTTATTAATGCCTACCCTCACCACTTGGCCAAGTTTTGCTATCCCCCGATCACCATTCATCCTACCAACCTGCCAACCTACCAAATCAAACTTACACCTCATCCAGAACAAAACCACACACAATCCGCATCAATCTTAATCAACTACGAGCCATATTTCCATCATATCGGACTGCGCAACCTCTAGTATCTCTGTTCGCAGGCCGGATCTGAGGACGTAACCAATATTCTGCCCACAGAGAGAGAGACGATTACCTGACAACTCCACAACACCACGATGCTATCAAGAACACTTGCCAACAGTGCGCGCCGAGCGGTGGCGACATCAATTCCTCGCTCAATTCCTCGCTTCACCCAGGCCCAGACCCTTAGCCCGCTTGCCAATGTCGCACGCCGATCCTACCACGAGAAGGTCTTAGACCACTACAACCGGCCACGTAACGTCGGCTCGATGCAGAAGAATGATATCGATGTTGGTACTGGCTTAGTAGGCGCACCCGCATGCGGCGATGTCATGAAGCTTCAGATTCGTGTTGATCCCAACGACAACCGGATCTCCGATGTCAAGTTCAAAACCTTTGGCTGCGGCAGCGCGATCGCCAGCTCAAGCTATCTGACCGAGTTGGTTCGTGGCATGACATTAGAAGAGGCTTCCAAGATCAGGAATACCGAGATCGCCAAGGAGTTGTGCCTACCGCCTGTCAAATGTGAGTTTATTGCTGTGTATCTCATCAAAAATTCCCCTTCCTAATGGTTTTACAGTGCACTGCTCTATGTTGGCTGAGGACGCGATTAAGTCCGCCATCTCCAACTACTACACCAAGAACCCCCATGCCCGTCCCGCGACTAATCTGGCGGGCACTGGAGCCAAGCTTCCTGTTTCTGGCCAGGCCGCCTCAGCGTCAGCTTAAACGATTCACACAAATCCTAATATGACCACTCCTTAAACTCTCCTTTGTTTGATGTATCCGGCATTACAGGGACCAAAAGCAGCGAATGGAACGACCATGAGAACAGGGGAACATGAAACGCTCAGGCTTATGTCATTGCATCCGTGGAACTACTACGTCCGTATTCTACTAGCATAAGCCGATGGATCTGGAGTTATTCTCCTAGTCACTTAGGCTGAGACTGTTTTACGCCATCAAAGGCGAGCTTCCACAACGGCATGGGATAGGAGGCTTGCCAGGCTTATCGCACACACTTGTATCTAGTACATTCACTCATAGTCCATATCCATCCTATGAGACTTTCAAAACCCGCTCCTAACAAAGTTCTGCTTTCCGGCATAATTCAGTGACAATTTCCCATCAAGTCCGGGTTTTAGTTTTCGTATTGGATTTGTAAAAAAGAAAAAGAAAAAAAAAGCCAGCAAACCACTGCATGACACCTACCTACTCATTCATGCAAGTATGTAAATATTTTCCAAGCATAATCCCCGACTACCTATGTCTGCTTCGCACCATGTGACATGTGCATAGCGCGACCTTTATAGGACAGAAAGGCAGGTAGTTAAGGGTGTCGTAATGCAGGCCGTCAATCCGATTCGCCCGCAAAGATAGCGAGCGAGTCCGAATACCCAACTGCAGATCAACCCAAGCATTGAAGGCATCCGTATACGTAAGCATGGCCCGTGTTTACCCGCTTCGTCAGCACCCTTCATTGCCTGCTGATTATGCTTCGGACATCGTGCCGCCCGTGCGTCGTACTATTTTATACCTAGCTAGTGTAGAAGATTTATGAAAAAGTCGTGTTCTCGAGGCAGATCCAGATCATGCGGGTGCCGATAGTGAGTGTAGTATGTAAATGATGTGAAGGGAGCACAAAGAGACCCAAGAAACAAAAAATATTCAAAAAAAAAATCTTATCGTCGTAACACCCCGCAACTCTGGAATAGAAAACATATCTGGGGTTTCCATCATGACAAACAAATCCCCCCTCTGCGTCAATTTTTAGATGTTTGCTTTCAATAGCGTCGGTACGTGATATTTGTACAGTTACTTGGTTTCTTGTCTTTGAAGCTGTTACAGGAAACGCAGTGTTATGGGCAAAGTGTCCCATTCGAGGTGAGGCACTTTACGGATCCATACGGACTAATTACTTACCCCGAGTCTGAAGTACCGATACGTATGTGCACGTAGGTACGGAGAGCCGGTTCAATTAATGCGCCTGAATTTCGGCGCCACGGGGTTTGAGCGGCGCATTCATTCCAACTCACGCTTTCATTACGGATCCGTAGGTGATTTCGTGGTTAACATATTGAGGCAAGTACGGATCCGTACGATGATGATGGTGGGGCGATTATCTGATAAGATGATCAGTGATGAAGCTACCTCTATGTACATGAGCAGTACCTACTTTATCATGGGTGGACGCTATTTATATTAGTACCCTCCAAGTTCCTATTCAGGTACCTCAAGTTATGCTTCACCTCGTGTGCGCTTGACGTCACGCTTGTTCACGTTTCCTTTGTCAAAGGGCAGTCGCAACTATTGATGAGTATGTACAAACTCCGTACCTGCCTTCCCGGTGATTCGCTCGCGACTTCTTCCTCTAGACTCCCATTAGATATATCTAGCGGTTTTTCTCCCGCGTGTTCTTTCAGCCTCCCGGATACAATCCATCCAGAAATGAATCACCATGGAACCCAGCATCTTCAGCCGTTTGGACGCCGTACAACAACATTATTAGCCCGAGAATGCACAGTTGTCGTGTGATATGTTGCCTATGCCATCCTCTGACTTCGCATGATACCTAACTGAAGGTGTGTATTCGTGGTCGGTCATCTGCTTGCAATCTTTCCCCCATGATGCGTATTTCGCATTCCTTATTTATGTGACACTTCTCGTCCCGGTGTATCCGGGTTTTCACACCTTCTCCAATCTACACCCTTCTCTACTTTACTATTTACATACTCAAAGATATTATAGTTCAAACTCCTCTCTGAGACAACTGCTATCTCCTTTCCATCTCAGTGGAATTAGCTTTCAACCAGCCAACAAGTTCCTAAGTATAACAACACCATCCAGGGCGCTTTACCTTACAAGCCAGGATCACTATAGTTATATATCCATCCACGTGGTCAACCTCAACTTTTCCAGTACCTATATCGGAAGGCTTCCAACCATTCTATATATTCAATGGACTCGACAAACGTTGGGGGCCATGAGCCCTTAGGATTAATAATGGAAGATCACGAGTTTGAGTCCGTCGTAAGGAATCGACTGGATCGGAATTTTGAGGACTGGCCCAATGAATGCGGTGTATGTATTTCTACGGCTAGCTTACGGGAAAAAACACTAACTCTCTTCACAGTTCGAAGGCTTGACCGAAGTGCGTGGGCCCGTGGATTTGGCCGTGGTAGGCAGTATACCAGGGTGGGCAGCCGGCTCTCTTTATCGTACCGGTCCAGGAGGCTTCACCGTTAGAAATTCCGCGAGAAACACATTCTACAGGGCAACGCATTGGTTCGATGGCTTTGCGCATACGCACAAGTTCAAAATTATCTCGGAGCCGTCTATCAACGAACCAGTGCGTGTCGAGTACAGCTCTCGATATCAAGCCGAGGAATACGTCGACACCATCCGCAAGGCGGGCCGATTGCCAGGCTTGAGTTTTGGCCAACGTCAAGATCCATGTATTGGGATCTTCGGCAAGCTGATGACTGTATTCAGACGAGAAGACCTCGACAACCGTACATCGGCAAATATATGTGTTACCGTGCACGCCGACGTGCCTGGATTTACATCAGAGGGCGATTTGGGTCACAGAAAAGGCCCCAGAAACGTGTATTTGGGTACAGACACAAGTCTCATGCAACAGATTGATCCGGAAACATTGGAGCCAATCGGACTAGCGAGGCAAAGCTCGCTTCACCCACTGCTAAGAGGACCCCTGAGCTCAGCCCATGCTCAAAGAGATCCAAAGACCGGCGATGTCTTCAATTTCAACCTCGAAATGGGCTATCATTCCACGTATCGTGTCTTTCGCACCAGTATGTCTGACGGAAAGACTGATATCCTTGCAACCATCAGTGGACCCGATATAAAGCCGGCCTATATACATTCCTTCTTCCTATCGCCATCTTATGTGATCCTCTGTATCCCCTCTTCGCATCTTGGCTACATGGGAATCTCGGTGCCTTGGAATGGCAACATCGTTGACGCCATAGAGCCTTTCAGCGAGTCAAAACTATCGAAATGGTTTGTTGTGGACCGCCACGGTGGTCAGGGTGTCGTCGCTACTTTCGAGACGTCAGCGGGGTTTTTCTTCCACAGCATCAACACGTTTGAGGAGCGTGACGATTCCACCGGCGATATCAACGTTTTTTGCGATACGATCGAGTATCCTTCTACGGAAGTCATCCGCGCTTATGAACTGGATGTACTCGTGCATAACGAGGAGCCCAATGATGTGTATATGAAGGACGAACAGCGGGTGCGGAATTGCCTTCCACGACTTGTGAGGCGCAAATTCCAGATCGCTACCGAAAGTCCCGATGATAAGACCCCGATTGAGCCAGCCAAGATTATCGAAATCAAAGCACCATACGCTGGTGAACTTCCAACCATTAACCCAGCTTATGCGACGAAGAAGCACCGCTATGTCTACAGTCTGGCAACACATGGGTACAGCACATTGCACGACACCATCGTGAAGACAGATCTGGATACACGCAAGACGATATCGTGGCAGGGACCTGCTGGCCATACACCCGGGGAGGCGATATTTGTTCCCCGTCCTCAAGCCCTGCGTACGGGTGAGAATTCGGACAGTGACGAGGATGACGGGGTACTTCTCTCCGTCATTCTCGACGGTTACGGCCGCAGCAGCTACCTTCTGTGCCTAAACGCGCGCGATATGAAAGAGGTGGGCCGCGCTCTATGCGAATGGCCCATCGGGCACGGCTTTCACGGTCTACACGTATAGTGACAGATTCTCAAGATATATATATATATATCGATCGACACCAACAAAACGATCACGAATTCCATCTGCGGTGCTTGCTATAGTATTAAAGTTGTTCTCCGTGGCTGAATCCAGTGCTATCTATGAAAGGGGTATAAACGTGCGAAGGGAAAAGAAAAAGGGGTATCGGTCGTACTTTCACATATTTCCGGGCATTTTCATTTGTTTGGCATGAGGGTTACGCCACTGGACATCTATCTGCGTGCATTCTTTTTTCTGGGCATTGTAGATAATAGGTTAGAAGCATTTGCGAAGGGGGGGTTTGGTCGCTGGTTTGCTTTGCACTCAGTGTACCTGATCTATACACTACACGTATATACATACAAGGTAGAGACTGATGCTGTTGATGATGGCATTGGTACGCTTGCCTGCCTCCCTGCTGGCGGTGGCATTCAGATAGGGTATCGCGCCGTAACTACGGAATACGTAAAGCTCATTAATCCGTATTCCGTAGTGTAGGCGCCTAATTCAATCAGGAGCTTGAGCACCGTACTGTATGCTGCACTGTCCGGGACCGGCGTCGCGGGTCCACCTGGCGCAGGGATGCGGGATAAAGCGTTCCGTTTTGCCCGGGAGAGAGAGGGGGGGGTTGTTTGCGGAAGAATTGTGACCCGTTGCTGTATAAGTACGTCCGTAGGTAGGTAGGTAGCTTTGATGATGGTGCTGATGGTGGAAATCCTACAATTTACATACAACTAACTGTGTAGGGAATGCCTCGACACTTCATTGCTCTTGGCCGTCTTCAAGGCTGCTTTATTTATATTCGCATGTGATGCGCCGATTTTCTTTCAGTTCTGCCTCGTAATGTACGTACGTACTACGTAGTCATTTGTAAAGTCCACCGGCAAGAGGCACATCCGTATAATTTAGGTAGGTATTCGCGTACCCGGCGTTGGTGGTGGTAGGTATTGTACTATATTATATGGCTGCTTGACATTTCTGGGTTTGAGGCAGTGAGCGGGGTATCATCCGCGACCCCAATAATGCTGGCAATGCTTTGGATGGTACGTACCTAGGTCGATGCTACGTTGGTGTGTTCGGTCTCATTTGTTTTCACCCAATCGTCTTGGTGGCCCTTACGGAATACCTAGAGGCTAGTTTTCCTACAGAGGCTAGGAAGTCCCGTTTCTCAGCTCCCTTCAGCCAAGGATGGTGATCATTGATCCTACGACGACATTCGTCGTAACCCCGAATCCTCCACCCCCTTTTGTGTGAGATGCCTATCATCGATAGTGTTGTCTACTACCGCGTGAAGCCCCGGTGGCTCCTGGTCAAGATCACGGATGAGAATGGCCAGTTTGGCTGGGGCGAGGCTACGCTTGAGGGACAGTATGCGACTTCGAGTCCCGATGCTCTACTTTACTCCAACCGTGTACTTTGACTCATTAATCCTCATAGTTCTCTCGCCGTGGAGGGATGTTTGGACGAAATGATCCCCAGGCTGAGGGGACGTGAAGCCAAGTTCGTGCTCGCTCAACGGCTGCCATTCCACACGGGCGGTGAGCTAACCAGACGAAAGCGAGATCGAGAATATCTGGCAGACGTTTTGGAGACACGGCTTCTATCGCGGCGGTCCCGTCTTCATGAGTGCGCTCTCTGGTGTTGATATTGCCCTGTGGGACCTCAAAGGTACGGATCACGCAGCGTGCGGCCTTCCACGGACGCAAGTCTCTGTTAACAGAGCATTTTTCAGGCAAAAACCTCAAGGTGCCCATCTATGAGCTTCTTGGGGGCAAGGTACGGGACAAAGTTCAAGTATACAGCTGGATTGGCGGTGATAGACCTTCTGACGTGGAGAATGCCGCGTACGTATCAACCCGGGCATGAAAGCAACATGTCCATTACGGAAACTCACATGTCGCAGCAAGGTACGTCTGGCACAGGGGTTCAAGTGCGTCAAGATGAACGCCACTGAAGATCTCAACTGGGTCGATTCCCCATCCATATGCGATGCCGCCGTCGAGAGGGTGAAGATTGTCAAGTCTCTCGGCCTCGACGTCGGCTTGGATTTCCACGGCCGCGTGCACAAGGCCATGGCCAGACAGCTCGCCAGCGCTCTGGAACCGCACCGTCCGCTCTTCATCGAGGAGCCCTTACTTAGTGAACATCCGGAAGGCATCAAACAACTCGCCAGTCAGACCACAATTCCCATTGCCCTGGGTGAGAGACTATATAGCCGCTGGGACGTCAAGCGCTTTCTCGAGGACGCCAGTGTCGACATCCTCCAGCCGGACGTCGCTCATGCGGGCGGCATCAGTGAGACTAAGCGCATTGCAGCCATGGCCGAGGCCTACGATGTTGCCATCGCGCCTCACTGTCCATTAGGTCCCGTAGCCTTTGCCGCCTGCATGCAACTCGCTCTCAGCTTGCCCAATTTCGCCATCTTAGAGATGGGTCTCGGGATACACTACAACACGGAGAAAGAGGACGGTTTTGATCTTCTAACGTACCTGGAAGACCCCGGGGTATTCGATGTTGAGGATGGCGGTTACGTCAATGCGCCGACGGGTTACGGGTTGGGGATTAAGATTGATGTTCACATGGTAAGTTTCCACTCCAAGAATACAATCCCATGGCAAAGCAAAGAATTTCATGGTCTGGACGGAAGTATTCGTGAGTGGTAAACCGTATCTCAGCGACAGCGGAGTTAAAAGGCAGCTAGTTCCTACATCTTGATTCTAGTTTAAAAATCCTTCGTAGGCGCTCTGAATCTAGACCATACGTGCTGTGCTGTCTCCTCCATCAACCTTCGTTCTCGTTCAATAAATGATATCAACCATCCCGCATCTACTACGCTATGTCCACGCACCACGGCTCAATCATCATCTAAAATTACTTCAACGTCCTATCACAAAACCCACACCAAGCACCACATCACCGACCCATCCAACCCCCATCAACAGTAACAATCTCCCCACTCACATACCGACACGCCGCCCCCGCCAGAAAAACTGTCGTCCCCTCAAAGTCCTGCGGCGACCCCCATCTACCAGCAGGGATACGCTCAAGAATACTCGCAGCGCGCGCCTTATCCAGCAGCAGGGCCTCGTTCATATCAGTAGCAATATAGCCAGGCGCAATAGCATTGACATTAATCCCGCTCGCGGCCCACTGATTCGACAACGACTTGGTCAGCTGCGCCACGCCGCCCTTGGCAGCCGCGTAAGCGGGGACGTTGAGACCGCCCTGGAAGGAGAGGAGCGAGGCGACGTTGATGATAGCGCCGCGCCGTCCCGTAGAATCCGGCGTTCTGCCGAGAAAGTAGCGGCCGAAATCCCGGTTGAGCGTCCACAGCGCCGTCAGATTCACCTGCAGGACCTGCGAAGCGTCAGTACCAACCCCTCCCCCAAAAAGAACAGGAAGAGAAAGAAAAAGAGCAATCCCACATCATTCCAATCCTTCATAGGAAACTCATGCGCCGGATGGCGCGCCTGAATCCCAGCACACGCAACTAGGACATCGACATCATGACCATCATCAAGGATGCGTTTCGCAAGCGCTTCAACGTCTTCCTGCACCGCCATATCCGCAACATACACAAGTGCCCTGCGACCAAGCTCCTCGACCTTCTGCTTCGTCTCCAGGTTCCCCTCGTCGCGCTGCACGAGGATGATATCGGCGCCCGCGCCCGCAAGCGCAAGCGCCATCGCCTGGCCTATGCCGCGGGTCCCACCCGTGACGACGGCCAGATGGCCTTCTAGGGAGAATAGCTTTTCGAGGTAGGAGGGCATGGTGCGTGGTGTGGTGTGGTGTGGTGTGGTGAGGTTGAAAGTGGTGAATTTTACCTAGACCGGGGAGGGAGGGAGGCGGGGTTAAGGTCCGAGGCTTAAATAGTGCTTTGTTGCCGGATCGGCGCTCGTGACGGCGCGGGGGTGGCTTCTGTTACACCCGATGCACGTGGCCTGATAGATGGCTAACCTAGTCCTTATGCTGTGAGAGATTATTGGGCCGGGGAAGAATGGGCGGATTTCGATCGATCCATTTAAATGGGGAGTCGCGGCTAGTAATATAGGTAATAAGTGATGGTAGGTAAGCGGGACTGGGACTGGGAGTGGGACTGGGGGGAGACTGGAATACGCGGAGAATCATCTTTTCTTCGTTGACAGGTGGTATTAGGTTTATCTAATTAGTTGGTTGTAATCCGCATCTCGATCGTCGTAGTTGAGAAGATCGAGGCCCTTGATGCTCGCGCATACCTGCTTTTATAAGTACTTATCCTCCGCTACCCATTGCGGATAGAGACAGGTTCCGTAGTTGTTTTGATCCGGTCGCGGCTACAGCGCGATCTTACAAGAATCTGAAGCGTCCCAAGATCACAATCATAGAACAACCAAGTGTTCTGATGATTGTCACTTTCAATATGAAGTCGACATGAAATTCCGTCCGTTCATAATACCTCGTAACACGGCAAGCTCGGCATTTCTTACATCTATTGCCTGAACTGCTTCTCATAAAACCTCAAAACCTTTATCCTCCCATTCCAAACCTGACCGACGCCAGCCAATGTCTAAGACCAGGCCAAAATCATCCCCCAACTCCGTGCTATGCGGTGTATATCGATGGCTGATATTGCTATCGCCTACCAGCGGAAGAAAAAAAAAACAAGTGAAAACACCTGGGTATCAATTAGTAGTCCCTTTTCCCCATCTGGCATGACCTGCATAATCTATGTGAGCAGAAGCAAAATCGCCCTGCTCTTCGATTAACTGGTTAGAACAGAGAACAACCAGTGCGACAACACTTATTACATTAGTTTGCGCTGTAGTCGACACTCTCAATGTTGATGCCCTAAAAGGTCTTAGCGGAGGCGTTGCCGTTAACAGCACCGGGTCGAATATCTTGTACATAAAAGTCAAGATTGTCGTGCTCGTAAACATGACCAGGCGGATGCTCTGCTGCAGTATACAGATTATTAATGCTGTGGGTATGAAAGGTCGTCGACTGTGTGCAGTTGAGTATATGCTGCAGACCCGGCGGATTGGTCAATCGGAATATGCCATACCTATCCAGAGATTATTAGCGACGTGTTTTGAACCATAGCAGTCATTGAAATCTATCATAGTGACTCACGAGGGTTCGAACTTTGGTGCACACACAATCGCGATACTCTCAGGTAGCATAACCTGGTATCCGGATTGTGTATGCATGTCCCGGGAGCTCATGAAACAGGTTTGTGTAGGATGTGTATGAATCCAACCAAGCATCAATAGATCTTCTTCAATGCAATAGTCGAGGATTGTACCTTCATTCTCTGTCTCACAAGTATCCGAGGTGCACTTTTGCTCAGGGATGAGTAAGCATCGTACGAACAACGCGTTATTAACGGCGGTCCCGCACAGTATTCCGCACATTTCGAGCCCACGCCTGGTATTCCCCGATGCAATTTCAAGGAACCGATGGCGAAGCTGTCGTGGAAGAAAAATGGGTCGAACAGGCTCTCCATTCTCGAGGTACGCAGCAGGTTTGAATGCAACACCATGTTGTTTCGTTGCTGGTTCCACCTGTTGCTCGTGCAATTTAGGAGGGCGATCTGGCACGGCCTGCGAATCCTCAGGGATGAAAGATGTTTCAACTGGAGGCTTGCTGAAGTACGGTGTCTTGGCTGGGCGCTCTGGGGCAAGAAACAAGCTTTCCTGTTTGGGAGGTCGGGAGGGTAGAGGTGACTGAGTTTCATTTGTTTGGAAGTTCTCAAAAGAATACTCTATAGGCGTAGGTTTGGTTATCTTGGGATAAGAATAGTTGACCACCGACGGAGGTGACTTGGCAAGACGAGCTGGGCCAACTTTGGGATGAACGTCGACATCTCGATCCAAAGTTTTTCTCGTAGATTCCATCTGCTTACGAAAAACTTCCTCATCTTCGGCCTGCTTGTCTGCTATATCCTGGGTCCAATTATCCCAGAAGCCAGCAGTACGCCGACCTTGATACTCTTGATCAATTTCCCCATTTTTATTAGCCGCTCTTCTAGTCACATCTCGTCGTCGAATCTCCTTTTGCGCTAATTCAACAGCGAGGTCCTGATGCTCGCCAGCATCTAGTAGGTGACTAGCATACGATAAGGCAGGGTCTTTGGAAGCATGCTGATCATACGTGTGATTTGCCGAGGACTCCGTAGAGCCCTGCCGATAGCGACTAGGCTTGGCCTTTGTCTTTGAGGATTGGGACGCTTTCCACGCTTCATACTGTTGTTCCAAGATCGGCTTAATTCTTTCCAAGTGATTGAGAGTTACGTCTATCGTGAGGACTTTGTTCCGGAGAGCCTTTTTTCCCTCGGGTGTCTTGGCTTCCGGGTGTAGCTTGAGCCAGTCCAACACAAGTGTTGAATATCGAAGATAGAGGAGGTAGGCCTGGGAAAAGTTTCCATCGCGGAGATACATATCTGCCTATTACAGTCACGTCAGCAGCTGGCGCACAACATAGGCCTGTGACACAGTTGGCGGCAGTGTTGTTAGATGGCTCACCTCCTGTTGCAGTGTTTGTGTGGTGCGCAGCCAATGCTTGAAAGAAATGTTGACATTCCAATCAAAGGCTTGCGCCCGGTCTGAGATCTCTTTCACACTCAATGGGCGGCTTAAGCCATCATCTCCGATGACTGGAGCCATATCGGTCGGCGACTGCGGAGGACGGGATAGTTATCTCTATTTACGTGGCCATGGAAGAACTTGTCGCGAATAGCGGAAGTTGAGAAAACAGATTAAGGGCGCAGAGAACAAAGCGACGAAAAGAAGGGGATTTGGTGGACGGAATTAATTGAGCTACGTGGTAGACGTATTGAAAATGGATAGAAAGAAGATGGTTTAGCAAGCGCACGAGGGACCGAGATACGCGTCGTCCTAGGCACGGGACATGTAGGAAGTCCGGTAAGAAGCTGCCTACCTTAGTAGGTACCTATGTAGGTTAGTAATACGTCCGTAGGCAGGTCAACTTCTCGACCATCAAGGTTCCACCCCTCATTGGATATACATAGGATTGAAAGCCACATCGAGGGGCAGGTCTCAGGACGACTTACGTCATGCCCAGCCTCATGTGGCGCAGCAAGTCATGACTTTCACGCAGAGGTAGTCCGTACCGACAGAAGCATCGTGGTGTAGGTACCTATCTTACCTATTCCCGTTCATCCGCATGCTTACTTAGATCTCATAAGATGGTTGAATTGTCGACAAAAGTACCTAATGCAATATATCTGACATGGTGACCCGTATCTCACTGCTCATGCAACTCCTCAGTATTCATTCATGTCCCAAGCTTGAACTATCTCAGCACTGGCGCAAATAGTTCCGCTGCATCATGAAAAACAACGAAGAACTGTTCTAGCATTGAAGATCCTGGGCCTCCCTAATTGTAGGTCTTCTTATTCTTGCCGTTCTTATATATACAAGTCCAAAAATCAAGCCTTGACGGCGGTCTTGCCTGTTGCAGCACCGGCAGATTGAAGTCCAACCTGAGCTTGTATGATCTCGCCCTTCTTTTTCTCCTGCTTTTCTTGGATCTCTTTGATTTGTGCTTCTGATCTCTCACTATCCAGGAAATGGCAGGTGAGTTAATTGACTTTACTCCAGCGACGGTCTGCTGTGTGACCACTTACAGCTCCTTGCCGATAAACTCAAGTCGTCCTTTGACGGTACTTTCTGCTTCAACTTTATCTTGCTTCAACAGTATAGGCCCTGCAAGCTTATATATGCTTTCGCCATCTTTTAATCTCTCGAACTCCTATACTGTGATTAACAGTTATTCAGTGCAAACAGCTCGACACTTCTGGCTCACTTTCTGCACACCAAGGTTTTCTTGTCTCTGTGCTTCAATCTTTTGGCGAGCCTCAACAGCAGTCTGAAGTTCTTGCTGCAATTTTGTGTACTCTTCAGACAAGGCTTGCAGCCTGGCCTGCACTTCGGCCATGATGATTGTCCTTCGTTCCTAGAGCTTAGCTTGCTTGTATGCTGACGTTGACTTGTGTCGATCAAATGATACCCTTTCTTTAGGTGGGTTCCAAGTATCTGTTTATAAGTATGTATGTCGTCGCCAAGCTCATAAGTGAAGATGACGCACTACGTGTACTGTCTCTGGTTAGAGCAGATACAGTGCATCTATCAGATAACGGGCCGATGCGCTAGTTGGGTATGATGCTTGGTGTTCCATTGGTACTTTGTATGTATGGATAAGTGATGATCGCAATTAACTGTGGCTGGGGAACACCAAATGTGGCTTGTCACCAACTGTGGCTTGAGTACCTAGCCCAGCCCCTCTACAATCAGGCCAAATCAGGCTAGACTGGTCGCTGTCCCGGCGACGGGGCAGGACATGCATTTCTGGAGTCCCAACGTCACAACATTTTCCAGTCCCCCCAAGGCTCGCACTACTATCATCATAGGTGTTGATCCTGTGGGTATGTGGAAACGACCCCTCGGACCAGCTGAAATTGCTTATTTTGACTATCTCAGGGACTTCTGCTGACACAATTTAATGAATTCCACATTTTCAGCTTCCCAATCCCACAACTTGTTATTACTGCGTCGCACACACCGCTTTAATCGATAATGTCAAACACCGACTTCCTCGGCCGGGCCATTGAAACGGTCCGCCGTGCCATCGATGCCGACAATGGTAATCAGTATGAGAAAGCCTACCAGCTGTACTACCAGTCGCTGGAGCTTTTTATGCTCGCCCTGAAATGGGAGAAGAACCCCAAGTCCAAGGAAATGATCCGCCAGAAGACGGGCGAGTACATGGACCGCGCCGAGAAGTTGAAAGCCCACCTTGCCGACGCCGAAGCCAAGCGAAAGAAACCGGGATTAGTGGGTGCTAATGGCTCCTCCACCGGCGGTACGGGTAAAGGCAAGCAGGACGGCGAGGATGGTGCCGTGGACGAGGACTCGAAGAAGCTACGGAATGCCCTTGCTGGTGCTATTCTACAGGACCGCCCAAATGTCAAATGGGACGATGTTGCTGGCCTAGATGGCGCAAAAGAAGCTTTAAAGGAGGCCGTGCTCTTACCTATCAAGTTCCCACATCTCTTCAAGGGCAAGCGGAAGCCATGGAAGGGTATTCTGCTCTATGGACCACCGGGAACAGGAAAGAGTTACTTAGCCAAGGCTGTGGCTACAGAGGCGAAGAGCACATTTTTCAGTGTGAGCAGCAGTGACTTGGTCAGCAAGTGGATGGGTGAAAGTGAAAGGTAAGCCTAGTCGGCCCTCCCATGTGTCTCGACAAGCAAGTTCACACAACGGAAATACAGGCTAGTAAAACAGTTATTTGCCATGGCTCGCGAGAACAAGCCATCAATTATATTCATCGACGAAGTCGACGCGCTTTGCGGCCCTCGAGGCGAAGGCGAGTCGGAGGCCTCCCGCCGAATCAAGACCGAAATGCTTGTACAGATGGACGGTGTGGGTAAAGATTCAACAGGAGTACTCGTGCTCGGCGCAACCAATATCCCATGGCAACTAGATGCTGCCATCCGAAGACGTTTCCAACGCAGAGTCCACATCAGTTTACCAGACATCGGCGCCAGGACAACCATGTTTAAGATTGCTATTGGAGAGACACCAACCACATTAAAGAGCGAAGATTACCGCAAATTGGCCAAACTCGCCGAAGGCTACTCAGGTAGCGATGTCACCATAGTTGTACAAGACGCCCTAATGCAGCCGGTACGGAAAATCCAACAAGCGACGCATTTCAAAGAGGTAAGACATCCATCCCTCCAGTGCTCAAATCGAATTGACACTAACAATCGTCACCCCGTAACAGGTTAACGTGGACGGTGTAATAAAAGTCACGCCTTGTTCTCCAGGAGACCCAGGCGCTAAGGAAATGACATGGGACGACATAGACGCCGAAACCCTCCTCGAACCCCTTGTCGACCTTAAGGACTTCATCAAGGCCATCAATTCCTCACGACCAACCGTCGCCGAAGGGGACCTCACCCGAAACGCAGAGTGGACGAAAGAGTTCGGTAGCGAAGGGAACTAGACGTAGCATTGCGCGTACAATAGGCGCGAAAGCAAGCGATGAAGGTACATAGAGTGAGAAGGGTCAAAACAAAGTCATGGCATTACAGAGGCGTTGGAGGCGTCTTATTCGGGATACGGAGCCGGGCGGGCTTTTGGTGTGGTTGGTGTACTTATTGGTCGTGGCTACGGCATCTATGACAAGATTCAAGCTTATTAATAACTTTTGTTTTGTTTCGCTCATAAGAGCCTTCCTCCTGCTTTCGATTTCGATCGTGATATATACGTGAGTCAGAAACACAGTCAGCCGCTCTGGTCGCCCATGTTCTAAGGTATATCCATGTAGTAGCTCATGTGGCAGACCAGGTTGTAGGACATCGACACACAGATTCACCTTCCCCCATGGCGTCATTAGTCGAAGGAGCTTCGATATTCATAGAGATCAGTCCTATAAAACAGCAAAGCACACCCGCGAGGAACAAAGACAGCAACGAAAAAGGGGAAAGAAAAACAAATGGGTATGATCCCAGAATAAAATAAGTATTTACACGAGACACCCGAGGAAAAAAACACCAGTCCGGATCCAGAACGCCCATAACCATGCGTGAGATACCATGTCCGTTCGCGATTGCCGCTGTCGCTCCAGGACTCGATTACGCCTCCGAGTGTCTCTTCTTCTTTTTCTTCTTTTTCTCCCCGTCGGCGTCGGCGTCTGCATCGGCGGCGTCTTCGACCTCGCTCTGTTTCCGCTTCTTTTCCTTCTTATCTTTCTTTTCCTCTTTCTCTTTCTTTTCTTCCTTCTCCTTTTTCTCCTTCTTTTCCTTCTTCTCCTTCTTGTCCTTGGATTTCTTCTCCTTTTTCGATTGTGCGTCGGAGGGAAGTGGGGCGTCTATCATCTCAGTGTCGATAGCCATGCTCTCACCCTCAGCCAATAGATCCGCTACAGCCTTATCCTTTTGGTGTGTTAGTGATTGTGGACATACTTATTCGAGGGGGTAGGCTCACCATTGCGTCGGAGTTCTTAATAGGCTTTTTGCCTGTAGCGTAAAACTCGAGTCTATCCTCGACTTGGTTACGTAGAACTTCACCGAACTTCTTAGAAGGCTGCTCGGAGAAGTTATCGATACGCGCCCTTCAACGATTATCAGCAATTGCCCTGGCATATATAAACCACATAGAAACATGATATTATATGGGATGTTACTCACGCAATACTGCACTTGTTTGCAAGATATCTGCTTACGCGGCCCTTGTCCTTTTGCGAGGCCCGGCCGATGAAACTGCTGTGGAAGATAAGACCATACTTGGGGGTATTGCTAGAAAGAAATCAGTATCTAGTATTCCGTTGTGCCATGACAGAAACAGATTCAATTGGTATAAGAAAGTAGGTCATGTCCCAGGGAACACCTGCTCACGAGACACGACCGAAGGAGCCAGGGGATGTCAACACGAACCTCTTAGTCTTCAAAGCTCTGAAAAGGGCTTTCTCTGCACCCAAAATCTGGAGCGTTGAAGCGGGATACTTTGACAAATTCGTCAATGAGCCGGCTTTCTGAATCAGACGCGCTGCAACCACATCGCCAACTATTGGAGACGAGAGTCAGTAGAAAAGATTAAATCGAGGGTTCATGATGGTTTCTTGGATACGAAGATAACAAACAGCTAAAACTCCATAGAAAGCAAAAAGAGAGAGTTTACTGACTTAGGGTAGAGAGATTGGGCGCCACAATGTCCATTTTGTCAGTTAAGTAGGAGTACAATGTTCTCCTGTATTCTGTAGGCAAAAAGTCAGTATTTTCCAAATAAAATCGTATGCGTCTCTGAGCCTTACCTGCCAAGCTTTGCACCTTTACGGCAAAAGTGAGGACGTTTTCCAGGTCAACGGCACTCAGTTCTCGTCCCATAGACATCCTCGCTTTGAGAATAACCTCGGTGGCCTTTTCTTCGTCATCGCCCATAAGTCCAGCCAGCTCATGAAGCTTGTCTTCACTTAGGGTGCTTTTGTCTCCCACGAAGCGCGCTACCTTAGCATACGTGAGGTTGTCGGAGCAAATTGCGTACTACATCAGAGGATCAGCATGTTTTGTATAAGAAATAATCATGTACTACTGACCAGCTCCGGAAAATGCCAACTGTACCATTCCCGTCTACATAGCAAGTCAGTAGTCATTCGCTTAGTTAACATGTAAAAGTGACCTCTTTTCGGTCACCCCACCGAGAAAGGACTTGTTTTCAAGGTTGACCGTGAAGGAGTTGGTTGATCTTTGACTCACAGCTTCTGAGAAAAGAGATTGATGCCCTGAAGGAAATGTCAGTAATTATCGGTTGCCTTAAATGGGGAATCATATTAAACGTATAGATGAGAAAAAGATGTGGGAAAGTTAGGTCATAAATCCTTACCTTATCCAGGTTATCCAGACTGCCCAGTCTAAAGTTAACAATAGTCTGATTAAAACGGACTTTTGGCATACTACATACGTGGCAATGGCACGGATAACTATAACAACGATTATCAGTCACGATTCACTCGAGATATATTCGATGAGCGTATCACAATCATCTCACGTTCTGGGAAGAACGCTAATGAAGACCGAAAATCCAAACTCTCAACGCCCTCGAAAGTTCCAACAGTGCAGAGATATAGCGATGGGGAAACTTACTATGGTTATCATTGCGGTGTACATTAAACTTGACTTTACTGCGAGAGTCTGTCGGGTGTAAGTCAATTGATAGTGATTAATGAACACAAGGTGAGCCCTACAAGCATGGCCAAGACCCAACTGGGCCTTTTCTTCATCGCCTTCATTCAACTCCTTGAATAATTTGGATGAGTGTAGACGAATGCCACGGAGAAGATATGCCACAGCATCGGATGTTTCGCTTGTTTCGGCCTCAATTCCGGGAAAGGCGGCTTTGATGTTTCCAGCAAGGTTCTTATCAGCGACACCCAGGACAATCTTGCTCTTCTTGGACGCGGGTATGTTAAGCTCAATCGTAGATTTCAAGTAGTCGGTCATTAAACCTTCACTGATAGAGTGAATGTTCTCCAGAGCTTCGGCAGCGGATCTCCAGACGGCATAGGAAGTGAGACTGATCATCTTGCCGAGCCTGGCCAGGTCATCTGCAGTCTTCTTCACCTCCTCTGTCCTTAATGCGATTTCATCTTGCTGGTGGACTACCTTGAAAATGGCGTATCCGGTGGCGGACTAAATCCAAAATCAGAACAATTACAGCGAGTTGAGAACAACAGAGTGCTAACCTCGTGCAGAAGATAGTCGAGGTGCGGCATGTTGGCGATTCGGTTCGATCGCGCGGCTTGTTAATTAACGTATGCGTATGTTCGGGCTTGGTGCGTGTGTCTAGGAGTTCTGGTGGTCAAAATAGGCGCAATTAATAAAATTGCAATAAATTCCGCAACTCGCGTCGGCTACTACAATTCGATAGGGCACCCAGAACGCGGTTAGATCGGGCCGTCGCTACTGTAAGGGTAACCAGGCGTGGTTGAGAATATGAAGCACCAAATTGAAAATTTTGGACCGAGCTCTACGCTGCTTGTAGCTCTCGGCTTAGCTAACTCCACTTCTATTGCTCCACTTTGGCGATAAGAAGGTATCCAGTACTTACAAAGCCCTGAGAAGTCGGTGCAAGTCCTTACCCTATCAAGTACTGGTACGGACCTACGGATCCGTGCATGCGGAGCTATTCTATCGATAAGCCCGTCGTCAATTAACTTACGCTGGTGTCATTATGTAATATAAGGCCGGTCGTCGCCATCGCCCGGTTAGCTCAATCGGTAGAGCGTGAGACTCTTAATCTCAAGGTTGCGGGTAAGTTGCAAATTCGCAGTCCACAACTTCGAACAAGGCAAAAAAACATGCTAACAATTCAAACAGGTTCGACCCCCGCATCGGGCTCAATTCCTGATGCTCCCCAGATTGCTGGGGATAGCAGCCTTCCTTTTTTTTTCTTGGGCTTTTCCAACCTTTTTTTTTTCCCATAATTGTTTTTTTGAATCGTCAAAATCGCTTCGCTCATGAAGATTGTCTCTCGACAACCGGGTTCGATATAAATATTGATACGAAATTACTATAAAAAGTATGAGTACCAAGAAAATACGCCGCTGCGGCGATGTTATTGATGATGCACTGCTTCGCGATTAGGTGATATGAAAGGACGTTGATACAGTATCCTTCTCATAAGCGGATGCTTATTTCAGCTCTGTAAACAGTCACCATTAATAATGCCTAGTCTAGGAGACCTCGTAAACTTCTTCTCAGCACTGCCCTAAGATTCGCAGTGATCCCTTATCGAAAAAACAGTTGCTCCAACCAATTTTCGCCAATGATTTACCATATTCAGTCCTGAACCAACCATCGGGCCATTGCTAAAGCAAGTGGTTGGAAAGACCGATGGCGTGACTTCTCGTGTTCATTTAGCGCTTAGAATAATTGCTTTTTATATGAATTTCATGGACATAACGGTCGAGATAGGTCATCGCTTCATACTTGGCATTTGCAGTAAGGTCCTGGGTAGACTTGAATGAGATATAAGAAGGCTCGAGAGCTCCCCCTGAAAACCCCAGCATTCACGACATCAACATCAACATCAGCATCAACACAACCTACGAATACACCATACACCTCACAAACATATCTTGCTTTTAAGGAAACAAATCGTTCCAAATATCCAAAAATTCAAAATGCGCGCTGCAGCTTTCGCCGCCCTCCTAACCGTCGCCAGCGCGGCTCCAGCCGCACAAATCGACAATGTCCATGTTGTTGCTGAAGCGATACACGGGGGCACGGGCATTGACCGCACCAACACAACCATCACGGTCCCCGTTGGACCACTGTACCGAAACGAGGAGGTTCTCGATCAAGTCTCGACGCTATACCTCCTCGATGGTGACGGCGTTAGCTGCATCCCTTACCAGTCTGCGGACGGCACGGGCCCCCACGGCCTCCCCTTCACAGTCGGTCACCCTTCGTACTTGTCGACAAACACTGTTGTAGTTGGCAGCATCCAGTGCACCAAGACGGACTAAGTGTTTCGCGGAATATAGTTTTGCGCTCAAGGGTTGACGCTGGACGCTGGAGATAGTCTTTCAATGCGCCTCCGACACAAAACCGCATTCAGCTTTCTATAGAATCTGGACGCATGCGATACTGATCGTGTCATGATACGAGAGCTGGGATATAGGAAGTCCCTGACGGAGATCAGAGCGCAGTTCATCGTTGTGGAACAATGGAACCGGCCAATGCAGACGGAGAGATGAGCGAAGCAGTCGGGCAAGTTGGGAGATTGTTACAACTCAATTATAGCTAGAATTCAACGCTCCTTTGTGTTTACTTAGAACCAACTTGCTTCAGAGCTGCCCCAAACATTCCTTTTCTCAAGATTAATCAGTCCTATAGGCTATACTTTGAACATCCGATCTTTATTACTAGGTACCTAGCGTATGTACATAATGTAGCTATACTCAAGCCTTTCTCTCTAAGATGCGCGACCTGTCCCTCACAAAGGCGCAATATGTAGACATTTCAGTCTTTTCCGGCCCTTACATAGTGATGGTGATGGTGGCGTTCGATGAGATATTCCGCACCCGCATTGACGTCGTAGCCCAACAGCTAGCGCACGTCATGCGGACCCATCGTGAGACCTGCTGCAGCCCTAGGCAGGTTTGTGTACCCTGTCAGCTGTGATTGGTCTGTAACCTGATGCTGTGACCATTGCAAATCGGTAAAAGGCGGGGGTCTTACGTCCGAGTCTCCGAGCTTCGGTATGAAGTTACGGAATACTTATTTGCACAACAAGATGTACGAAGTATTGTGCATATTACAGATACCTACCATCACCAATTCCGAAGTGGTAGCTTGGGCGTCAAGAGTTTTCAGCCGGCATATGACCACCTTGCTTGAGAACATTGGCGTTGCGGTGATGATTGGTGTTGCCAAAAATGGGATGGGCCAATGCGATTCCAGAGACTTGGCATCCAAGTCGGACTACGTCCGTACTGAGATGGACTGTCGATAGAGCCCCCTGAACATCTGACGCGGCCACACCCATACCTATAGTTGACAGTAATTACTGCGCATCGTTTAGGTAAGTATTTTGAGAACGTAAGATCAGACTGGACGTCAAATAAAGCCGGGCCTCTGCCGTCGTGGTTGTGTGGTTGGAATAGCTAGCTCTAGGCTTTCCCCTCGTATGCCGTCTAAGTTGAATCGCAGCCTGTTGTTTGACTTGCCGCTTTGCAAAGTTCCCAGTATGGCTCGTGGTACTTTTTTAACATCCTTGCATCGTCTGCTCGACGAAGTTGTCATCACGGAATCGGCCAACACTACCAAGACTATGTCGCCTCATAGCAGCAGGTAGTCATTGACAATATCATTGAATCCTGATTTGTTGGCGGCCTCTCAGCTGCTGTGGCTGTGGCTGTGTGCTGTTGGGCTGGCCCTGCAATTGTGGGGCCCTTCCATCGTGCCGCCGTGCTTCTTACGGCAAGGTCACGCCTGGCCGAGGCCTGCCCATGGCCCCATACCGTGTGGATATTCAACGATGTAGCGAAATGATGCGCATAACACACTGTACGGCTAACCGTGCTCAGCCTCTTTTCTAATTACTTGCGTAACGGAGGAGCGAGATGCATTAGCCACACTGCCGTATTACCCGGGGACGCGAGGGGAGGGCTCCGACGTCATGCCACTAGACCGCAAGAGGCGCCCTCGCTACAGACGTTAAGACAAATCCTCAAGACAAATCACAGATGTATGAATCAATCTTTATAAAGAAGCTGTGATTCCTTCATCCTCCATGCTATCCCCCAGACTCCTCGTTTTCGCCGTCATTTCTACGACATTACTTTTTACCGGCCTCCTCTTTTGCGGCGGTCCACTATCAACCAACCTGCAATCCTATTTACAGGATTTATCTGAGCTAAATTTCCTCCCTCACCACTATCCTTCCTCTACAGCACCTAAAATGGGAGGCGGACCAGAGCAATACCGTACGGTGGCCTACTTCGTCAACTGGGCCATCTACGGGCGCAAACACCGGCCCCAGGACCTTCCCGTCGAGAAACTAACACACATTCTTTACGCCTTCGCCAACGTGCGCCCTGAGTCTGGCGAGGTGTACTTGACGGATACATGGGCCGACACAGACATCCATTGGGAGGGTGACAGTTGGAACGACGTGGGCACGAACTTATACGGATGCATGAAGCAGCTGAACCTGCTAAAGCGGCGCAACCGGAACCTCAAAGTCCTGCTCTCCGTCGGCGGCTGGACCTACAGCTCCAACTTCCGAATGCCGGCCTCGACCCCACAGGGTCGTCAGACATTCGCCGACTCCTGCGTGGAGCTCATCAAGAACCTCGGCTTCGACGGTATCGATATCGACTGGGAGTACCCGCAAACCGCCGGTGAGGCGGCGGATCTAGTCGAGCTGTTGCGGACAGTGCGGGCCGCCCTAGACTCATACGCCGCATCACTAGGCAGCCATCATCATTTCGAGCTCACGGTGGCATCTCCCGCAGGCGCCCAGAACTACGACAAGCTGGACCTAGCCGGCATGAACGCGTATCTGGACTTCTGGAACCTGATGGCGTACGACTACGCGGGGTCCTGGGATGCGACAGCCGGCCACCAGTCGAACCTGCTGCACAGCATTAGCAACCCGATGGCCACGCCCTTCAACACGGCCGCCGCCATCGCCGCGTACACGTCGCGCGGCGTACCGGCGCACAAGATCGTGCTCGGCATGCCGCTGTACGGGCGCGCGTTCCAGAACACGGAGGGCCCGGGCACGCCGTACAGCGGGATTGGCGAGGGAACCTGGGAGAATGGCGTGCACGACTATAAGAAACTACCGCTGAACGGGTCCGAGGAGCGCGTGGACGAAGACGTCGGCGCTTCGTATTGCTACCACCCCGGTACGAAAACCATGGTCTCCTATGACACAGTGCCCATGGCCCGCATGAAGGCCAGGTATATTGCCACTAACTGCCTCGGCGGCGCCATGTGGTGGGAGAGCAGTTCCGACAAGGAGGGCGAGGAGAGCTTGATTGCGAATGTGTTCAACGTGTTGGGCGGACCTGATGCGCTGATCAAGAAGCATAATTGCATCGACTATCCGTTGTCCAAGTATGAGAATTTACGCGCCGGGTTCACGGATAATTGATGAGGGGGTTGGGGATTGGCGGTGGGGTTTAATTGGGTCGGGTTCTCTCTTGTTGGTTCGTTGAATAGGTACAATGCGTTTGGGTAGATTGGGGAATAATGGTAGGGTACATATCTAGATACAGTATTCTGATGAGACACGAGATCATGATTACAGATTTGCTCTACCTACTACACCTCTTTCAGCGTCCTTAAAATGGTTATTTTCACGGGCCAAATTCTAGCTCACGTCATGTCCTGTCCCGGCCAAGGTAGAATCGGTTCCTGTTCTGGTCAATTTAATATAAGGCTCATGCGGTTTTCCGAAGTTGCGCTCTGGGATTACCAAATTTCTTGGCCTCCCGTATTACGGTTGCCACAATAAAAGGAGGGTCACATCCATAATTCGAGCCGAAGTACGGATCCGTAGACGGGAAAATTCTTAAAATGACGAGTTGGAGCACGAAGGAACAGTATTCACCGGTTGACAAGGTATATTGAAAAAGTGCAGAGTAGCAAAAGCCATCTAGGCTGTGTCAGAAAACTCCGTGATCCATGCCCGATTTTTCCCAGCCTCTATCCATCCCGATATTCCGAGTCTCTGGGTGTTGATCCATTTACTGCTTGTCGAAGACGTAGGTCAGGTGGCAACGGCCGCAGTACTGTCGGTCCTGCATGGCAGCCATGAAGACACCAGCACCGCACTGTTTCCATAGTTAGCAATTGCTGTATGGAAAAATGTCAATGGAGAGAATGGGCTTACGGTGTCAGCAGGGCACTCGCGGCGAAGACGCTCAATCTTTCCGTCACCGTCGACCTTGTAGTACTTGAGGACGGCCAACTTGGTCTTCTTGCGCTTGTGCTTGATCTTCTTGGGGGTGGTGTAAACCTTCTTCTTGCGCTTCTTACCACCACCACGGAGGCGGAGCACGAGGTGGAGGGTGCTCTCCTTCTGGATGTTGTAGTCGGAGAGGGTGCGGCCATCCTCGAGCTGCTTACCAGCGAAGATCAGACGCTGCTGGTCCGGGGGGATACCCTCCTTGTCCTGGATCTTGGACTTGACATTGTCAATGGTGTCGCTAGACTCCACCTCAAGGGTGATAGTCTTGCCCGTTAGGGTCTTGACGAAGATCTGCATGATTGCCTGCTAAAGGTCAGCTGTTGCTGCCATGGACGGGCGAAATTGGGCGTGTCGAGGATGAGCGTCCTGTCGCCAAGGGCCTGCGTGATCAACGCGGCGACATAACGGCGCCAGTTATCTTACGTCGGCAAAGCGAGCAAGAAAACAGAACAGGCAATTCATAGCATGATGTGTAAAAGGAGTACTGAATATATCGCTATGCTGCGATAACATACCTAGACAATGAGACACTGCCGTCCTAAGCAACCTATGTAGATAAGTCGATGGGAGAAAAGGAAAAAAGCTTGGAGCCTTTATGAGGAGCCAACGCCAGCGGAAAATGGTGGGATGAAGTGGGTCTGACCAGGCCGTTGTATGATTGAACAGGTGGCTGCCAGGTGGCTTGAAATCTGCCGCATCAATTGCTGCTGGCGAAACTTCGGGCGTTGTGCGAGTGGCTTTGCATAGGGTTTTCTCCAAGCTTGCCCTTATATAACACGGAACCATCATTTCCCGCTCTGTGATTGGTTTGCTTAGCAACAGTGGGGCTTGCAGTGATTGAACATTTTAGCCCACCCACCTTATCATCGTCACCTTCAGTGACCAAGACTTCTCTCCTCCAGCTTTCGACTCGACAACTTCTCCAACAGAAAGTCCGCAACACCGACAAAATGGTCAAGAAGAGAAAGAACAACGGCCGCAACGTATGTCTAATCCCTGAATGGATCAATCCAATTTATTTTCTTTGCCTTGACGGTGACTGACCTGTCTCCTCTATACAGAAGAAGGGCCGCGGCCACACCAAGCCCATCCGATGCTCTAACTGCTCGCGATGCACTCCCAAGGATAAGTCTATCAAGAGATTCACCATCCGCAACATGGTTGAGTCGGCCGCCATCCGTTCGTCTTCCAATACACGAATCATGCAGCCCTATCGAGCGACCAAACTAACAGAATCGATTTCGCAGGTGATATCTCCGATGCGTCGGTTTTTTCTGAGTACACCGTTCCCAAGATGTACCTCAAGCTGCAGTACTGCGTTTCTTGCGCCATCCACGGCAAGATCGTTCGGTACGTCATCCCATTTGGGAAAGACTGCGCACTTGGTTCGCCCAAGTTGCGTATGCGCCTGAGAAGAGCCTTGGCGGACACTCAAGCACATGTCTTTTCCCTTTCGCGATACTTCTCGCGAACCCCTTCGACTCGAGCGGTACCGAATACTAACGAATCTACGCAGTGTCCGTTCAAGAGAGGGTCGCCGCAACCGTGCCCCTCCCCCGCGTGTGCGCTACAACAAGGATGGCAAGAAGGTTCTGCCCACTACCCAGGCCGCCAAGACTGCTTAAATGCATCTCCTGGTGATTTTGTCTTTCAGAAAAGCGAATATCGGGTCCTCGGGTATGGGCTCACATGGATGATGGCGGTTTTAGAACATGATATCACTAGTAATGACCAACATGATCAACATGAATTGAGTCATATGGCCATGACAAACAAGCTTATTGCGTTTCAATCTACACGTGCTACATGTGACTGTTGGGCTCTTTACAATCATACTGATACGTGACAAAGAAAGCAATGAGAAGCGGCGTCGTTCCTCCCGGGCATTACTGTCAGGTGAAATCGATACTATAGAGGGGGTTTGTCAACCCATTCACTTTTCAACCTAAACATGCCAGGCCACAGGCTTTCCCACTCATTTCTAGCTCTGCCTTTCGCGTAAGAATCAGTGTCATTTAGTAGAACATCTAGAATAGCGAGTATGAAATGTTCTAGGGCCACATGCTTTCTATTTTTGAGGCCAAATAATCTAAGCTCAAGACAATTACCTCGACGAGTCAGCACAAGACCTAGCAATAGCCAATGTGAGCTCCTTAACATCCTCGCAATTACGGTATCTCCGTTCAATACCATTAGTGAACACCATTTTCTGAACCGTAACGCCAGCGCTATGCAATTTGAAACAACAAGAATGTAGTGACGGCAGGAGTTTCAAGCTTGAGGACGCCCACCACTACCAGCCTTGAAACCCTCTAGAACGATTGCCCATGTACCCTTCTCGCCTCCTACAATAGCCTTGCCGGTAGCAATTCGGCGCATCAACAGCGTATCCTTGGCGGCCCTGAGTCCCTTGCCCTCTCCGCTTTCCAGACATTCTGTGAACCACTGCTCCTCGTCGGCATCGAATGACAGGCTCGTGAGCTCAAGAGCTCGCTCGGCAGCTTCTTCGCTGCTCCCAGAATCTAACACCACCAACACCATTCTCCGAAAGAGCTGACGGCGCATGTAATCAGCATGTGATCGTGTAAATTCGTAAGCTTCCATGACGCTGGACCGAGCTATGGCATCAAAGAGCAGCTCGAGAGTGGCAGACGACTTGATACTCGGTTGCACGGTATGATAGTACGCAAGTGGGAGTGTGTAGTCGCCATCCTTAGCGTGGCGCACGAGAACCCTGATGATGTCGTCGGCAAAGTCACTGATGAGCGACGGGTGGGTGAGGTGTTCCAGTGCCAGCTCGTGATTATGCGTGTCCATGAACCAGAGACCTCTCATGAAAACCTGATAGCAGTCGGGGATGCCTGTGCGCCGTGCAAAGGGGCCAGCCAGGATATCGTCATGGAAAAATCGACCGTCGATATCTAGGAGGAAGTAGTATATTATGGAGAGCTTGTGGTGTTGGGTCAGGTTCTTGGAGGTGCATATGAGTTCGTGCAACTGGCGCAGAGCCTCTTCATCCTTAGGCGGATAGTTGCTTGCAGCTAGGATAATAAATTTGCATTAGCTAAGGCGAGACTCAAGAGATCCCTGAGAATGGCACCGAGGGGCTCACTTACGCTTTGGTACATTCAACGCCTTGAGCACCCTGTCTATGAACAGGGAGCCTTCCAGATTTCGACGGGACAATTCGATATTTTGAATAGTCCTGCGCTCGTAAGGGAATGGTTTCATGGAACCAAACGCCCGTTCAAACTCTGTATTATCCATCTTGGAGGCGATGAATATCAGGATGAGCCGAAGACAGTGCTCAAGGGTGAGAACACCACTGGACAGGACACGGATCACGAAGGTGGAAGTGAACAAGGTGATGCACCGGTACCTGGGCAGGTACGGAGCAAGTAGGTAGGTGGAATCCATCATAAAAATACGGATCCGTACCTTTGTATGCTTGTAACGCGTGGATGGAGGTCGAAAGAATATCTCTTTATTGCATTATTGGCGCGTCGAGGGACAAGAAAGGCGCTAAAAACAGCGAGTGGGTCCAAGGGTGGTGCTGGTGGAGGGCTTATCAGGTACAGGTGGGGTGGGGTTTGTTTATATTTACATTTGGATCTGCCATGCCCAACAACACCACTTGAGTGCATATTATTCCACAGTGTCATGCTTCAGTTCGTCGGTCGCATTGGCAAGCGATTCGACACCTACTAACCAGCAACTGCCGGAGACAGCCCGGTGACTTTCATATTTTCAAACCTTAGAACGAACTTTTCGATACAACCGTATCTTTCGCGACCAACTTCGTTCGAATCATGGCGACAAGGAGCTCCCGTCGCACCGCGGCTACTAGGCGTGCCGCCATTATCGAGTCCGACGATGAAGATGATCTAATCGCAAAAACTCCTGCTAAGAAGATCAAGCAGGAAGATGATGATGAGTTTGATCCCGAGACGGTTACCCGTAGCTCCCGTCGACAAACCCAGAGTAGAAGGAAATCTGCTACTCCTGCGACCCCGCGTGCCAGTCGACCAAGGAAGAGTGTTGCCCCCGAACCATCCATATTAGAGTCCACTGAAGCTCCGGATGCCGATGAGTCTTCAGCCACCGTAAAACCTTCCGAGCCGGTAATCAAACAGGAATCTGCACGGAAGCGAAAACGCCCTACGCCGCGAAAATCCACCGCCTCGAAAACGCCGGAGAGTCGAGCTTCTCGTGCAACTCCGGCGCGATCCGAAGGGCCCCCAGAGCTTCCTGGTACACCCCTGGCGGATATCACTGGCCAGAGCGTCAATGAAACGGCGACTACACCAACTCCGGTGAAACCCATTCGCCCTCTGGACACTCCACTACAAAAGCCGATGGACATTGTTTTAAAGTCGCGTCAGATGGCCATGCCTGTCATTGAGGAGATGAAACCCAAGGCGCGCATCGTTATAACCCACCTAATCCTAAACAACTTCAAGAGTTACGCTGGTCGACAGGAAGTTGGACCTTTTCATGCTTCTTTTTCCTCAGTTGTCGGGCCCAATGGCTCTGGTAAATCCAACGTTATTGACTCTCTATTGTTTGTCTTTGGTTTCAGGGCAAGCAAGATGCGGCAGGGCAAGATATCTGCCTTGATTCATAATTCAGCCGCGTACCCCGACCTTGACTACTGTGAAGTCGCCGTTCACTTCCAAGAAGTGATGGATCTGGTTCGTTACGCTTTGTTACGTTTTGACACACGGTAGACTAACTGATATGTAGGCTGGTGGCGGAACCGAAATCATTCCTAAGTCTCAACTTGTCATTTCAAGACGAGCTTTCAAGAATAACTCGAGCAAATACTACATCGACGGGAAAGAGTCCAGTTTCACTGTTGTGACCACACTGCTACGTGACCGTGGAGTTGACCTTGACCATAAGCGATTTCTCATCCTGCAAGGAGAAGTCGAATCGATTGCGCAGATGAAACCCAAGGCAGGCAATGAGCACGAAGATGGTCTGCTTGAATATCTCGAGGATATCATCGGGACGTCTAAATACAAGACTCCCATCGAGGAATCTGCTGCTGAAGTCGAGGCTCTCAACGAAATTTGCATGGAAAAAAGCGGCCGTGTACAACACGTGGAAAAGGAGAAGAACAGTCTCGAGGACAAGAAAAACAAGGCGCTCGCTTTCATCAGGGACGAAAATGATCTTGCTCTCAAGCAGTCTACCTTATATCAACTATACATCAGCGAATGTAACGATAACGTCGCTGTCACCGAGGAAGCCACCAGCCAGATGCAGGCCCAACTGGATGCAGAGCTAGAAAAGCATCAAGGTAGCGAACAGATAATCAAGCAGCTCCAAAAGACGTATTCGAACAGCAGCAAGGAATTCGCGGCGCAAGAGAAGAGTGTGCAAGCTCTCGTCGCGGAGGTTGCCAAATTCGAACAAGAAAGAGTCAAATTCGACGAGAAACGCAAGTTCCTGACAGACAAACAAAAGAAACTTGAAAAGACAATTAAAAATAACGAAACTTCCGCGGCCGAAGCGGATGAGACAATCGAACAGTGTACTGAGGAAATAGCTTCTCGTGCCAAGGAAATTGCCCTCTTGGAGCAACAGGTAGAGGAACAGGAGGCTGAACTCGCCGCGACCCGTGAAAGTCTCAAGGGAAAGACACAGGTATTTTCGGACCAGATTGCTGCTAAGCAGAAATCCCTTGAGCCCTGGCAAGAGAAAATAAATCAGAAGCAATCGGCTATTGCTGTTGCTGAGTCCGAGATGGCCATACTGACAGAGAAGGCGAATGCAGGAAACGTAGCAATGGAAGAACTGAAAGCCAAGATAGAAGCAATTAAAGAAGGCCGCGCGGCAAAACTTGCTGAGCTTGAGGAGTGCCAGGCTGAAAAGGCAAACCTCGAAGAGGAGGCAAAGCAAGTTGAAGCTGAAATCGACAGCTTTGTCAAAATGGAACCCCTTGTCCGTGAAAAGGTATCGCGTGCAAGACAGAGAGCAGACGAGGCAAGATCAAGCCTGTCTCAGACGCAGAATCGTGGCAACGTACTGACTGCTTTGATGCGGATGAAAGAGTCTGGGAGAATCGATGGCTTTCACGGCCGGCTCGGGAACCTTGGCACCATTGACGCGAAGTACGATGTTGCTATCTCGACAGCATGTGGTGCGCTAGATAATTTTGTGACAGAGACAGTTGAATCTGGTCAGCAATGTATCGAGTACCTCCGCAAAACTAACCTGGGACGAGGTAACTTCATCTGTCTTGATAAGCTCCGTGTACGCGATTTCCAGCAAATCCAGACACCTGAAGGCGCACCGAGGTTGTTCGACCTGGTCAAGGCCAAGGAAGATAAATTCCGACCTGCCTTCTACCATGCTTTGCAAGATACCTTGGTAGCCAAAGATCTAGCACAGGCCAACAGAATAGCATATGGAGCCAAGAGATGGCGGGTTGTCACTCTTGACGGTGAGCTCATTGACAAAAGTGGTACCATGTCAGGTGGTGGCAAAACCGTCAAGCGAGGGTTGATGTCTAGTAAGCTTGTGGCCGATACGACAAGTGAGCAAGTGATCAAATTCGAGAGTGAGCGCGATACCCTTGAGAAACGATTTCAGGACTTTCAGGATCAGCAACGAGTGCATGAGAGCAGACTTAGGGAATTGCAAGATCAAATTCCGTGTCTGGACACGAAAATCCAGAAAATCAGGCTAGAAGTGCAAAGCGCCGAGAAGAACTTCGCAGACACTCAACGCCGAATGAAAGAACTCGGTAAAGAACACCAACCTTCTGAGTCCGATGACATCCGGAAAGCTGCCCTGGAAAAGGAGATCGCCAAATTGAATAAGGAAATGTCCAAATTGCGTACTGAAACCGAGGGCTTGGAACTTGAGATCAAGGAGCTTCAAGACAAAATCATGGAAGTTGGTGGTGAGAAGCTCCGAACGCAGAAGGCAAACATCGACGCTCTAAAGGAAGAGATGTCTTCTCATCATGAGGAGACATCTAATGCAGAAGTGAGAAAGGTCAAAGCTGAGAAGTCGAAAATCAAATTCCAGAAAGATCACACTAAAGCCACCAAGGAAGTAGAGGCTGCTGCCAAGGAGCTTGGGAGTCTCGAACAGGAGATTGAAAACCAAGATACGAAAGCGGAAACACTAAACGCTCAAGTCGAGGCTGGCGAAGAGGCGCTGGAGGAGAAAAGACAGGAGCTTGCCTCGATGAAAGCGGAGTTGGATGAAAAGACCACTGAACTCAACGAGACGCGGGCAGTAGAGATTGAAATGCGCAACCAACTTGAGGAAAATCAGAAGGCTCTTGTCGAAAACCAGAAGCGGTTGCGATACTGGCATGAAAAGCTTGGCAAGCTGGTCTTGCAAAACGTCAACGATTTGATGGGCACAGCAGCGGCCAAGAAGCCAACAGAAGCTAAGACAAAGAAGTCTGGTGATGTGGGCGATGAGGACCGTGATCAGGATCAAGGCCAGGACCAGGACCAGGAACAGGACCAGGACCAGGAACAGGACCAGGACCAGGACCAGGACCAGGACGGAGATCAGGATGAGGATCAGGAACAAGAGGAGGAAATCCTCACGGAGCAGCCTGAAGAGATTCCACAATTTACTGTAGATGAACTCAAGGACATGAACAAGGAGAGGCTGAAAGCCGAGATTGCTGCACTTGAGGAGAAGACACAGAATGTCAATGTCGATGTTACAGTGCTAGCAGAATACCGCCGACGTGTTGAAGAGCACAATGCTCGTTCTTTGGACTTGGCTGGCGCTGTGCAACAACGTGACACAGCCAAGAGACGATGTGATGATCTTCGTCGGCTTCGCTTGGAGGGTTTCATGGAAGGTTTCAGCACCATTTCGCTCCGCTTGAAGGAGATGTACCAAATGATCACAATGGGAGGCAACGCTGAGCTAGAGCTTGTCGACAGCTTAGATCCTTTCAGTGAGGGTATATTATTCTCAGTCATGCCGCCAAAGAAGAGCTGGAAAAATATCAGCAACCTCAGTGGTGGTGAAAAGACCCTTTCAAGTCTGGCACTTGTGTTTGCCCTCCATCACTACAAGCCCACTCCACTGTACGTGATGGATGAAATCGACGCCGCTTTGGACTTCCGTAATGTGAGTATCAACCCTATTCCTTTACTTTGAGAAACGACCCGACTAATACCTTGCCGTGTAGGTGTCGATTGTGGCCAACTACATCAAAGAACGCACGAAGAATGCTCAGTTCATTGTCATTTCTCTACGGAACAACATGTTCGAACTAGCATCTCGCCTAGTGGGCGTGTATAAAGTAAACCATATGACCAAGAGTGTGACGATTGAGAACCGTGACTTCATTGTCCGGAATGCCGCAGCACGGCCAGGAGGCACGAGCGGTGGTTCTGTTCCGCAGACAGTAGTCCGATAAGCATTGGGCGGCAGGCAACTGGATATGGATACGGTTTGATGGCGACTACATACGGAAAGCATGCTATGACTAAAGGGGGCATAAAGGATAATGAGGTGTTTAACGAACTGTGCTGGTGGCTGGGTAGGTACTGGCGGATGCGTGTTTTTCATTGTATATACTGTATCCATGGATCTTTCTTAATTCATACATATTACTCACCCTGTGGAAAGTTCAACGGTGTCATGAAAGCAGGCATGGTGAGGGACACTTGTTACGTGGGAAGCCACAGTGTGTGCAGTCCCATCAGCTTATTCCGCCGTCCCGCTCTCTCTCGTCCTCACCATCATCAATACAACCAACATTCTAGGTTCTTGGAATTCGGTCCTTTCTCTGAGAATGTGAATGGTTCGGGCATATAGAGCTTGATCGAAGGCAATTCTCCACATTCCCAAAGGTATGGCTCGGTGATGACGGACTGCGTCATTCGGACATGCTAACCACATGGTCGGCCATAAATAAAGGTTTCGGGACTGCTCTTTTGCTGAATAAGACAGACAAACGTCTTTGGTTTGCCGGTGTTCTCAACGTCATGATCGTGCGTCAACATACCTAATAGGACTGCATAGTTACAAAGTATCTTGACAGCCCCGATGTGGTGGCTTACCATATGTGATGCCGTGCATCAGTTTCGTAAGTCACCTCTTCCTTCATGCTTCAAACGATCGTGAGTGCTTATCCATATATAGCTTACCGTAGTGTTATCGTCGACCGCCAGGGTTAACCACCTGTCACGTTATCATGCGAGTATCGCCAACATCTATGCATACATATGGGAGGGCAATTAGGTGTAGTTGAAACCCTATCCTTCTTAGGCTTCCCAACGTACTTCTACAATGGTAGATTTTGGCAACACATTCAGTACAATCAGTACTCTATCGAGAGTCGGAGGAACGGCATACACGCAGCGCCGTGGGAGAGAAAAGCTCTCGGGCATGCGGGATGGGAGTCCATCCGTGGAGTTCTCAGTACTACTTAAAGGACAGGCAAAGACTGAAGATCTCCCACTCCTCCAGGTTCCATTTCTTTCTTTCACCATAAACCCTCATTAATTCATCGAAGCGCATCCCATAACACCTCCCTTCCTGCCCACAACGCTCAATCCTCCTTAAGCCAAAGGCTACGGAAAAGATAGTACAACATACGATATCACCTTACCGTGTAAAAACACCCTACTCGAGAAACAGCCAATAGCAGCACCCAAGCACGCAATGAAGTCTCATAAATTGTTAGTGAAGTCAAGCCGCAACCCCTATATCCAGCGCAGCAACTGACCAAGAACACATCGACAGCTCACTGAAGAAACTTCTCAGGCGACCTGGAAACAAGCATACCTCGGAGTACCACTCATTACGGCCGTGGTTTCGAGACACATCGTCCATTGAGTATGATTCCTTGCTCACACTGTCTCCATCGCCAGCAGAATGCTCGAGCCTGTCAAATGAGAGTACGTCCATGCCGGAACTTCGCACCCCTTCTCCTTTGTTGGGCCCCACGAGCTGGCCCGAAAGGTCTTGTCGCGTGTTGTCACTGGAACTATCGCCAAGGAAGCCCGATAAGCCGAAGTGGACCGAAGTGGTCAAGGCGAAGTTTAAGAAGATGGTTAAGAAGTTTTGTCGTCGCCCTTCTTAGAACGGAGGATAAGGGGAATGAGAGAATTTGATGAGCATTTCTTGGTTATGCCGATTCTCATCAGATATGATACATGTGTTATGAAAGCGTTGTCATGGCCGTCTGGACTCTGGACTCTGTACTATAAGACGACCGAATTGGTAGGATGGACTGATTTCCCTGATTTAGAAACGGTTGCGAGAGCTATACTAGATGTGGACATCCAAGTTTGTTAATGCCGGTGAAGAAGAGTGTTCTGGACGCATGACCCATGTCTACAATTGGCGTGGTGATTGGTCTCCGGTGCATTCCTGAAGGAGTGGTCACCGTCAACAGTACGGAATATAAAGCAAGCTGCCTGTGCCCTTGGGTACACTCTCGATATCAAACACAAGCTTATACTGCGTTGCCTCTGTTCCGTGATACTTCACTGTAGAACTGTGGCTGTCAGAATCTGTAATACGAACGACAACAAACTCAACAGGGTTGAGTTGCGATTCGCCACTCGTGTTCTGTGTATGACTCGGGCATGTAATTCAATAGGCCAGTAGTAATCTTGCTATGACGAGGCGCCCATCACATGTACGAGCTAAGAAAGTACCCTGCGAAACACCAGAATTTATATCCAGATATATCAGATCATATAAGAGGCTCGACTCTGCATGTTGGGTCGAGTTAAGATGTGGCTTTTGTGCTGCGCCACCGTTGCCATAGACGCTTTTCGGTATCAGAACGATTTGGGGGAGGGAGGGAGGGGGAGGTTTCCTGATCATATGCCTTACAGATTTCCCTCTAGAGCGTCAGTTTACAGGCTCTCATGACCTCGCTTATGTCTCGCTGTAAGAGCGAAAGGCAGGAGGCAGGAGGCAGGACTAGAAACGGCAGCGACGATGTATAAGTAATGCAAGCAACTACAAATTCCTTAAGACCAGGCATCCTACCGTATAAGATCCACCACACCACCTTCAGACAACCATCTCTACCTGTCAACAACATCACGGCGACTGACATCTAGGCTCAAAGCAATTCGATACTTTCAACGTATCTCTATTCTTAAACACCGTTACAACAGAAGATAACTACCGAGTCACCGTCCAACATGGATACCAACCAGACCTCCGCGAATCCTACTCAGGGCTCCAAGTACGTCCATAAAACTCCCTCTCACCTCACCCTCACCGCACACCTGCTAACGCCAAATAAGCACTGGCCAGCGCATTCTCACCGGCACCGGTCAGCATCCTTTTAACACCGTCATCGTCACCGAGCCCCGGAAGACCTCTCGTCCATCCATGTTCAAGACCGCGGCAGAGGACACCAAAGAAGCCATGAAGGACGCCGGCGAGCAATGCGCCACCTGCGCCGTCGGCTGCGTTTACCGCACCTGCTGCGGGATCGGCAAGGACCAATCGTAAAGGAGATGTGTGCGCATCTCAATCAGTCAGTCGACCCCCCTTACCCCCTCTCCTCGACTCAAAAGCACAATACCGCACAAACGCGATGGAAAGTTTTTTTTTTGGGAAGGGAGTCAAATCACAGGAATGGAAATGGAGTTACTGTGTTGAAATCATGCTCGTCTCAAATTTGCATTGTCCATATTTTTTTGGACCTTTCACTCTCGCCTCTTTCGGCCGGCAAACCTCTTTTTTTCCCTCGGTTCGTTCTCGCACGTCCACATGGTGGCGGGGTTAGGACCTACGGATCTGTGGCCCCCCTTCCCGGTCCAGACTCTAAAAGCCTAACTCGACAAGGCCCATCGTCTGTGTAGTGTAGGCATTTCCTGGCCCCCCTCGCCCCCCGCGAGAGAACAAGCACCCCCTGTAACAATCATATAACACTTCATAAGGAGAAAAGGTCTTGTCCAAAGGGAGGGAGCGCATATCGAGGGGTTTTACTTAGCTTCTGCTTTATAAGGAAAAAAAAAATGCAGGGTTTAGTTAGTTCAGTGGGAAAATGATATCACACAACAAAACACACGCGCACGCAATCCCGCACGGAGACGCCCACGTGTGTGCGCACGTGGGCATTGCTTTAGGTAATCTCTGCATTTTTGTGCATGTGACAATCCCGTGACGCGTGCCTGTTCGTTCCTGCCGTCTGTTTGGAGGTAGGTAGGTAGATTGGGAGTACACTACGGACGTAGACCACGCGTTCTTTCCTTCCCGATGATGATACTGATGATGATGCGGTGCTTCTGATCTTGGGAATCTTGACGCATCGACATTGCGTTCATCTCTGTGCGCTGTTGAGGACTGGGTAATTCCTTTGTGCGTGTCGGCAACTCGTAGCTGCTGCTGACAAAGTGGGATTTAAAACCCACATATAGAAATGAGCAGGTTAGGTAGGTTTTTGGAGGACCTTGTAATGAATGGGGGATAGGTAAAAGTGGGAAGGAAGGAAGGAAGGAAGTGCTGCAGTGATGGAAGCAGTTGGGCTGAGCCGGTCAGTGAGTTGGATGGGACCCAATCATAAACTTCGTGGACCCACTGTCCCCACCTGGGTTCTTGCTCATATTATGCAATGGCTGCCCGATCTGATATCTAGTCCGAATTGGTGTAGTGGCTAACATTTGACGCTCTCACTTGTGATGTACCGTCAAGCCCGGGGTTCGATTCCCCGATTCGGAGTTGTTTTTTTTTATTATTTTCCTTCGACGGATTTCGGGTTGGGGGATGAATATATGAGGTGCTTGGTCTTTTTTCTCTCTTCTGTGGCTTTTGCTCTTTTTTCTTATGCTGGGAATCTATTTGTCTGTGTTCGTTAAGCGTTGATTGATTGATTCAACCTGTTATTTTAGATACCCATCGTCGACCCCTTTGTGCGGGTAAGCCGCTCACATACCTACAGATGAATGCGACATGACTCTCTTTTGCTGTGTCTGGTCTGGGTATTTTCACAATCACTTTTCCTATTATCCCGGGAGATATTTCATGAGAGGCTTCATCTCTACTACTACAAGAACTGCGCAGTGCCAGTCTTGGGAACTTGGTATTCGAATAGTGATTACACATCTCATCTCATCTCATCTCTTCACTGTGTCTTGCATCGTCATACATCAACCTAAGAGCACGAGGTAAAGCCAATTTTACACACTTACTTTCTTTCTTATCATCGAGGTTATCGGCCCACCCCCAGCGTCCCACGATATGGTCGTGGTGATTTTGAGCATAATGGCACTGAGCCTTCTCTGCGCTCCCTCCCATAACGGGATCCAGGAAATGAGCCAAGCCAGAACCGCAGGCTACTCACTACTGACGTTTAAAAGAGGCATGGAGCATGGAAAGAGGAATCTAGCGATGGCGGAAACTTCACAAGGGTTCAAGGTATAGTACACGCATTACAAAGCCCTGCAGCTGCACGAACTGCGCGAGGGCATACATTCACTGAAACAGAGGCTATGTATCATTCATACATACATACACAGCAGTCCCAAGACGCGCACACACACTAGAGCGTAGAGATGAGCAGATCGACAACAGAAACCTGCCTCCCGACCGTCCCCCTATCAAACGGGCCCTTCCAGTCGAAACCGTAAAAGTCTGAGCTGTTTCGCGCGTGGTCGAACACTGACTGCGCGTTCTGCACGATGTAGGACTTGTACGGATGGTCTGATAACGCGGCGTCGAGTTTTGCGAGTCCGCGCATGAAGATGCCCTTGAATGCGGTCCCGTTAGGCTCGCACTGGTCGGGCGTCGCGCATGCGTGTTCCGTCACTGCGATACCGTCAGTCATTGCCATCTCAGCAATTTTTTCCCCATGACTTTCTTTTTATTTTCTTCTAGGTATGTGCGCGATTCCTCAGCTTCGGCGTGGCTCAATAAGTGCTCTAGGTATATTTTTAAACCTCTTCTCCCTTCTGAAGTGAACATGAAGAAGAACCTACATATGCCAGAAGGCGAGAGCGACGCATCCCGCACCACCGCATCAGCAATGCCCCGCGCAACACGAAGATACGATTCATCGCCCGTCGCAGCGGAAAGCTGCACGAGGCCGGCAAGGATGACGCCCTGATTGTACGACCAGACGGGCTGTCCGTTATTAACGCAGGAGTTATCCTCGGTCAAGCCGTCGTTGACGAGGCCTGCGCTATTGATCATGCCCGTCGCCTTGAACCAGTTCCATTCCTTCAGCGCCTGGCTCAGGTAGTACTCGTCGCCGGGAATCAGGTTGTGCAGCGTCGCCGTGAGCTCGAGGTAGAGCTCGTTCGAGATCGCGTTGTGGTACGTCTTGCTCGGGACATTCCAGATCAGACCGCCGCCGCACGTCCTCGTGTCCCAGTAATTGTACATGTACGCCTCGTCCTCTTTCGCGATCTCGAGGTATACTGACTCTCCCGTGACCTGGTATAGCGTCGTCAGAGCCAGAGCCCACCATCCCGTGTCGTCCGTGCTATCGGCACGGAAGTCGCCGCCCCCGCTCGGCCACCAGTTCAATGGCGCCCGCTGCACTTCCACTGTAAAGTCGGCCAGATCGACGTATTCCTGGGACCCGGTCGCCAGCATATACTCGGCAACAGCTCGCAGAGCAACCCCGCTGTGCCACCATGGACCCGTGTCCCAGAGTCCAGTCGTGCCATTATAGAAGGCGTTCATGGCCTTGATGGCGGCGTTCACAGTGTTCGCGTCGCCTGGGCCCGCCGCAGCGACGCCCATAGACGACGAGCATAGAAATGGCAACAACCACAGTACAGGGCCTATTTCAAGACACATTCTGAAGTATGCGTGCTGAAGTCGTGGCAGGGGACGCGTGGGATCGAGGAAGGAAGAACGATTGGGGGGGTAAAACTAAAGTCGATCACAATAATATCCTTTTTTTTCTTATACGGTCATGTTTCATGCGGGACTTAGCATAGACACAACACAAGAAGCAAGCAAGATTCCGCCAAAGGACTCAATCTCGGAAGAGTCCAGTTGGGACCATACGAGAATGCGAATTTGCGAATTGATATTTTTTTTTGGGGGGGAGGGGATATTCTTTGAGACGAAAGCGCATGATGTAGTGTTCAATAAACGTCTTGTCTCAGCCATGCTTGTTTCCGCATGCGAAAAATAATAAATAAATAAATAAATACATAATTAAACCCCCCCTACTTACCGCCTTGCCTAGCTAGCATGAATTTTTGTCCAGCATACGTTCCGTGATAATAGGCATGTAAAACCCGTCAACGATGACAAGGCAATGAGCACGAACTGACGTTGACGACAAGGGCCCAGAAATAGACGGGGGGCCCTGCACGAGCATGCATGCATGAATGAATGAATGAATGAATGAAAGAATGATGACTGTCCCAAAGGTCCCCCGCGGTTTTTGACGCAAGGGCATTATTAATTGTCCAGCGTAGGTAGTTGACCCAGCACTTCCTCGTCTCGGTCTCCTGCATCGCGTGAAGCGCTGTAGCGAAAATATCTGCATCCCCAATCCCTCTTCATTGGTCCCTGGCAGTACATATATAATATATATATATGTAGTGTAGAGCTTTTGCCCGGCTGGGAATGCCACTTATCGCGACGGGGAAGAAAGATTGGGTTTTAATGCTTGGTTTCACGTGCGAGGGACAGGGGATGGGCTGGCATGAGAGCGTATTTATTATATAGGTTAGGTATGTATGTATGTACAATGTATGTAGGTGTGTGTATGTGTGTGCAGAGAGTCATGCCACATATCTCGTTACGGGTGTGCGCTTGCTTTTGTTTATTTTCGGCTTTCGTAACGTTGCGGGTTGCATGTGCGAGACGGGAAACACGACAGAGAGTCCTCGAAGAGAATTTGAAGAGAGATCGGGTCCGATTGGGTTCTGCGGTACATGATTAATTCTCGTATCATGCCTGCTGCTGTGCGCGGATTCGGTAGTCAGCATCTCAGAGCTCCTTTTACTCACAGCGTTACTGCGGAAAAGGCACAAATGGTAACTTGACAAGGTCGTCGATCTGGTCCATGGGGAGTTGAAGGGACTTGAGCGGAATTAAGTATGCAGATGTTCAATAGGATGTAGGTACCTAATTATCAAAGCGCAGAGAGTCATGGCGATATGATGTGCCCAAATTAAGATCCTCTATTATTATGCTGTGGAACCATTCACATTAACGTCGTTGCACGTTCTCATTATTGAACACATCATTACTCATGTCGGCCTATAATATCGCGGCTCATCGAAGACGTGGTATTGGTGGCCTCGTACACCCTTCCCCTTGAACATGGCCGGGAATCTCCAGCCCTCGGGAACTTCATGTTCCTCCACTCTATGATTTCTTGCATCCGGATCGTCGTTCATGGCTGCAACTTTTGCTTTTTCTTCGTCACTTTTCGGTATGACAAATTTTGCAACTTGTAGCTCCGTATCCGTGATGGTGCTCCTGGATACCCGTGCATAACCCACTCGCTGCAAATATTTGTAGAGAATGTACTCGCACCAACGATCCCAGTCGCTGGGGTCGACATCATGCATGCCGGAGGTTTCCGAGACGTAGGTATTGTAGTTTCCTTTGAGGGGCTTTGTCACAAGGTAGGAGAGCAGAACTGAAGGCCGTGATGACGAACCCATAAGTTTGGATAAGTATTCCGCTTGCAGTCGACGATCCTCTGGATCCTCTTCCTGGCCGGAATGGAAGACGAAGACATCAACTAGCTCTCCATACATGTCAAGTGTTGCGTGAATAGCTGGTGCGAGCTCACCGACAGGAGATGGTAATAGATGGTGGGTGGAATTAATAATAGGGAATTTGGACAGAAGTGCTGCACCCCATGTGTGCTTGTTGGGACCCGGACCATAATCCACATACATGCCTAACTCTTCAGCGAGAATTTGAGTTGTATCACGGTTTCCCATGATTATCCGTTGGAGGTCCGACTCTACAAGACCAATGACATCAATCTCCAGTTCCTTGATTAAATCGCGAATGCGGTATTCGGAGGACCACATATCGTTGTCGAGGGAAAAGTGAATCGTCCACATGCCAGCTGTCATGACCCTGGACTCTTCATGGTAGGGTCTGTAATCATTAGTCGGGAAACGTATATACGCCGTTGCAATGAAGAATATGTTGATGATGCCTAAGATGGGGACATAGTATTTGCGATGGCGAGGTTGAACAGTTGGTTGTTGAATCTTGCGAGAATGAGCGTTCTGCGATGTCAAGTTGAACACGCCGGCACCGATAAGGAGCATGGTGGTTATCATGACCCAATCGGTGTGCTCACGAACCAATGGCCCACCAGGAACGAAAGCGTATGCTACAACCCAAACATGAAAGAGAAGCATGAAGTTGTAAACCAGATATCCGACGCCAAATGTAACGGCCGGGCTCCTCTGTGAAGCGGCTGTAAGTAAGGGAATCGACACAGCCATGAAGTAGAAGGCGACAATCAAGGCGCCGTAATATCCGAACCAATTCGCATGAAGAGTGAGCATGGCAGCTCCAATACAGCCGACGCCGAAAGCGGCCCAAGTGCTAACCAGTTTCGGCTGATATATTCCGGTGAGCAAACCAGCAGTCATGCAGCCCATAGTGAACCACCCGTGAGCGACAGAAAGTGGTCCACGTACGGGGTAACCCTCCCACACCCAAAGAATCATGGTGCTGGTATCGGAAAGCAAAGACTGTAGACCGAAAAATAGGCCGGCCATACCCAAGGCGGCCAGAACTGAGGAACCAGTCTTCTTACTCTCCATAGGTAGTGATGTTTGGGCTGTGAGCGGAGCTTTTCGAGTGAACCACAGCGTAGCCAGTAGAGCTAATCCCAACCCAAGGCCGTTACGTCCACCATTGTCAGCATTCATGATGGGCCAGATTGGATTGTTAGTTCTCCACGCAAACTTCATGGCGGAGGACAAGGCCAAGCCAGCAATCCAGGCCAGTAGTTTCGACTCAAGTCGGGCTTCGTGTGTAGATTCGGAAAATAGCGTTGCCGCCCATGCAAGGCATGCCATGGACACACCAAAGCCCACGGTAAATAATCGATAAGTAGGCTCCGTTACCTTCCAGGCCAAGACGCCTGAGAGAGAGAGTAAATGGAAGAGGCGTAGGTTTCGTACAACCAAAGCACGAAATGACTTGATGCCAAGGAACAGGGGTGATATAGTCGACAATATGAATGCCTCATACCCGGAGATGCCCATGTGCCACAGAGGGAAGTACCAAATGACGATGCCCAAACTTGTTAACATGGACCAGAACACATACCCATGATACACTTCGGCGGCTGTTTCGAGTAATTCGGACCACGAAAACAACATGGTATTGAGTATGCCAGCTGGTGCCTTCATTTTATCCTTTTCCAGAATGGCAGTCGACTGTGAGCTGTTGGGCCTGGGAAAAAAAACATTAGAGATTGTCAATGAAAATTGAATTGGATCAAGCCACTATACACTCGCTCGGACTAGATGGCCTCACTCCAATAACTATTAAAATTCATAATCATGGCTTTTCTGAAAAGGGAAATATATGCTAGGGTCACAGGCAACTAGGTATACAAGTTGCGAATTACACCATGAGAGCAACATCGCCTAAGACGAAAATGGCCGCGAATCAGTAGCAATGAGTGCTATTTGTGCACCATTCCCAGCAGTTCGGCATCCAGCAGTCAAAATAGGCAGGGTTTGCCAGATGGAGAACACTAGGTAACACTGCGATCGCGAAAATGATGTCAACCTTGCAATGTGCGATCCACCTGGTTGTGGAACTTGACGTCTTCGCCACGAGATTCTCGCATAGCGAAATAGACCAAAGTATAAAAGGGAAAAGTGGCTAGACTATATAGCCCGAGCGAGTGTGCAAGGCGGAATTAAGGCTACCTTGGGAGCCAATGTACGTACCCCTTGCTAAGACCATTTACATCCTTCACGATGATCTCAAATGTATCGAAATCCAGGGCGGTAACGGCATCGAAGGCCACATCGTATAGAATCAGCGACCATTCAAATATGGCATATTTGGAGTAGGCTAAGCTGTGTCAGCTGGAATTGCTATGTCAATTGGAGGGGTCACGAACCTCCAGCTACGCGATGGATCTTGTGCTGTATAAAGTAGTACACCATTGGAATGATGGTAGTGAAAAAGGCCGTAGCTATATATTTCCGATATACAATTGCCTTGCCGTTGGAAGGGCTCAGGGCGAGACAGCCGGCAGTCCATGGAATCGTAGCTACTAGGTAGGATATCATGAAGATGTCGTGCCAGTCATGGTCGTCGGTCGATGTGACGTAAGTCCAGCCTCCACAAGTAAGCGTACGGAACAGCCCGACGGCGGCGACAAACTTTGGGAGACTCTTCCCAGGTCCGGCAGTCAGGAGGTACCAGAGCGCAACTAACACGAAGCGAGGACCTAAACGATATTCACCGGTTAGTATGAAGGCTTCTCGCGATAATATTTTCGTCCAGTCTCAAAAAAAAATTGCATTCCAGTCTTATACGTCGGTCTTATAGCTCTATTGAAGATTTTCTGGCGTATCCAACCAGCCCCGAACTGCTTTGGAGCCATTCAAGCGGCCTCCAAGCAACAAAGCGTGCGTCGGCTGGGCTAATACCGAGCGCTAATAAACATACCGGAAGTTATGGCGATAAAGACCATGAAGAATGATCTCTCAGGATACCGATCACCAATAGTGGCGGAAACGGAGGGAAACCACTCGGCGGGATAGCCATGATATTGGTTCTGAACGATCTTGTAAAAATGTAAGTATGTGCCGACGGCGAGAGCACTCAGGAACGCAGCTACGAAGAATTTCAGTCAGTACGTTCGGATCGCATGTAAGTTCAAGGAAGATGGAAAAGACAGCAAGCGCATTATGGACGAGCGAGTGAACTGACTGTAAGCGACGCAGGTATGCGCCCATGACACCCATTTCGCGTTGAAGGATACGAGAGTCACCCCGCTATCCTTGTCCTTATACTTGGACATGATGATATTGACAACTGAAACACATGCGCCGAGGAAAATTGAAATGTGAAAAGTATGGCAATTAATGTACTTGAAAGAAAAATAGGACCTGCATAACAAGAGAGGAGAAAAGTCCCAAGAGGGAAAAAAAAAAAGATCGAGACAATGAGGGTATCGGAGGTCTCGGTAGGCGAAGAAATACATTTATTTCGTAACACGAGTTGTGAGGCTGGCTTTTAGCAGAGACAACATTGGATTATTCACTTACACACTATTCCCGGTACCTTGCACGATCTTACGTACATTTGCTGCCTAGTCTGGCTTAGCGGGGTTATGAAACTTTCGTGAATATTTCCAAATAGGGCTAGACGACGTAAATCAGATAGGTAGTATGGATCCGTAGGTACCTAAGGTAGTAGTCCGTAGGTACCTATTCATCCGTGACCAAGTACCTACCTACCTAGGTACCTACCTAGGTACCTATTAAGGTACGGATTATACTGCCAAGCTAGGTAGGTGCTTATATTCCGCATCAAGTCACGGCCGTACCTACTAGTTTATCACGTACTTCCGGGTGTACGGACTTAGATACGGATCCGTACATATCTTACGTATGAATATGGATCCGTACCGGTACCTACTAACTATATTATGTAATGCACCGGTACGTTGCCTAGTGTTTGAGGTGCGCCAAGACCCCACGTACCGGCAGGTATTTCGTACGCTACGAAGGTATTTAGTGCAAGGTAGGTGCCTACGCTAGGTACCAGTACCTAACTAGCGCCTTTAGATAGAGCCGCTGATAAGAACGATCAACTCAAAAAGTATGGCGCCTACTCATCTTCTCCGATATATTTTCATTGGTGAATTACTTCGTACTGTCTTTTTTAAGAGCTTAGAAGAATAAGTCGACGCCACAATTCAACAGCAAACCCGGGTCCAAACCAACAACAGACCTTGCCATTGATTCGTATATGTGCTATTCACCATGGCCGCGGTTGCTGAAAAGGCCCGGTACTATCTCGAACAAGCCGTACCCCAGCTCCGCGAGTTCGAAGCCAAAGGTATCTTCAGCTCCGACGAGATCCGCTCTCTTGTAAAAAAACGTACCGATTACGAGCATATCGTGTTGTCGCCCGGGAACAAGCCCAGGGATTGGCTCAACTATGTTGCTTGGGAAAAGTCTCTCGAGACCCTTCGCTCCAAGAGATGTCGCCGCCTAGAAATCCGCGCCTCCTCCAGACACACGGGAGAGGGAAGAGTTTTCGGTATCCTCGAACGATCAGTTAATAGACATCCCGGAAGTCTTGAGCTATGGAACGAGTACTTGTCATATGCAAAGGATATGAGGGCGTCCAAGAGATATCGCAAGGTCATGACGAGGGCGTTGCGAATGCATCCTGCGAAACCAGAACTATGGGTGTTGGCAGGCCAGAGATCAGCAAGCAGCGGAGACATGCAAGCCGCCAGGGGTTTCTTCATGCGCGGTGCCCGTTTCTGTACCCGAGATGCGACAGTATGGCTCGCATATGCTAAATGCGAATTGGAATGGTTGGAGAAGATGGAGGCTCGGAAAGGCAAGAAAGGAGGAACCGAGAAGGCTATCCAGGAACAGGCCGAGCATGATGACGATGAGATCCGATTTGCAGACGATGACAGCGACGCCGATGGCGACGAGAATGGTCGTTTGGTTCTTCCAAACCCCGATAGCGATGCCGCCAATGTCTTCGATGCCAGCACAACCTCGAAGCTTAAGAACAACCCGGCATTAGATGGCGCAATTCCATTGGCTATCTTCGATATCGCCAAGAAACAAGCTTTCTTTACTGCTGCCGTGGCAGAGCACTTTTTCAGTCTCTTCGCGACATCTACCAAAATATCAATGCAGGCAAAGATAATACAACACGTTCTCGACAGCATGGCCGAGCTCTACCCTAACGATGCCGTTACGTCCTTATGTTACATCAGGCAACCCTTAATTGGCCTCGATGCCAACACGCCTGCATATCCCAAGGCGTTGAGGGAAGCCCTTGGTCGAATAAAGTCGTCTATAGCCACGACCACAAACGTCACGCTACTGGTACCAAAATTGAAACTATGGCTTGAGACTTTACTGTCCTCTCAGGATCTAGATTCTGGCATTCGCACAGTTCTAGAGTATACTATTAAGACATTACCGCCACCATAGTTGATTTGTTTCAGGAATTCTTAATTTTTGGAGACGGAATTGCCGGACTGGTTAGATTCAATTACTTTGATACCTCTCCTCCTCGTTCCCCAACAAGATCCATCAAATGGTCCCATTCAGATGGGCTTACGCGACTGACGCTGAGACGACTCTGTTTCAACATCTGCATATTTTCCAGAGGCTTTCCAGGCTTGCCCATCTCACGAAGCTCTTTGAGTCCGATTGGCTTGGCAAACTTGCTGTGGAACTTGACATGCACAACGCTCCATTTTGGATCTTCCGGTTTCGAGGACGGGTCATAATATGGGGCTTTGGGGTCGTGTGCAGAGACTGTGGCGTCATGAGCGAAAACGCTCATCCTGTGAATTTGGAGGAACTTTACTCGTCGGAGTATCAACTTACCATCCGGGGAATGCTCTTGCATTATCTCCATCGTGCCAACAATACCCGGCTCCTTGCAGTTGGAGTGGTAAAAGAAGGCCATCTCGCCTTTCTTCATGGCCCGCAGATTATTTCGCGCGCCATATGCGCGAATACCTGGAATATTTTTGCGGGTCAGCATAGGGCATGGGCATGGGCATGCATGCATGCGTAGAGTGGCATTTAGAGAGCTAAAAACATGAACAAAACTTGAGAAGTTTCAATAATAATGGTAACTGAGTGCCAAGGTGAATTGAACTGAACTGACCGTCCCATGGCTCGGGATCCGTCCTCGAAGCAAGGTCGTCGATAGAGAACTTGACATCAACCCCATTCTCAAACCGTGATTCGGGCTCGGCCTTCATGAGCCAGTACCACCTATCCGACGACGCGGACGCATCGACGTCCCCATTCGTCTTACGTGCCTCGACGGGTTTTGTGCCTGTGCTTGTATCTCCATCCGTACTCTTCGTCTGAACTTTCCTCGTCACCTATATACCCAATTAATGTATGTCCACGTCCATTTCCCAGAACCGAAATGGGCATACTTTGGCCTTTTTTGTCTCTTTGCTTGGTTCGTCACGAGTGCTTGCAACTGCTTTCTGGCGCGCGGAGCGCCGTGGCGCCGTGCTGGTTTCCTCGAGCTGTGATGCTTTTCTTTTCGCCATTGTGCTGGTGCTTGTGGATGTGTGACGGTGATGATGGTGGATGATGATGATGAGCGTGTCTTTGGCGATGAGGGTCCGGAATGCGACCCTGGCGAACGCGAGTCTGCTGGCTGGCATCTGGCTGTGGCTGGCGGGCCGGTAGGTTTCGCCTAACGTTGTTGTATTGTATTTGTGCTGGGTCAAGATTGTAAATTCTCTAAGCTACACAACACTCGGTAACTACCTAAAGCATATGCGTAGAACCTTGCTCTTTTTGCTACTGTTAAGCTTCACTGAGTTAATTTGTCACGTTACAGCTTATCGTATGGGATGGGATGGGATGTCTGCGCTTGGATGAACAAAGCTCCGTTTGCGATTTGCTGGCCGCGGAATCTTGTTGCTTAGGTATACCTACCTAGGTAGGTACTTCGTATATCACACTACGGTCGACTGTTACCATAATTTACCTAGTGTATGTATGTATGTATCCGCGCACTTGCGATGTAAGTAAGTAGGTATCTTCCAAAATGGAACAAACTGGATGGACTACCTAGTGTAAACGATCAATGCCAGCTTCGAGGCCAACTTCGTCGAGGTGGTACAGTAGGATATGACCTGATTAATGATATATCGATCGCCCGGAGTTGGTATGTGCTACACACCACTGCGGTGTAAATGTAAATGCGCACACACAAAGATATCTCCAGGATCATGAGGAACTTTTCACTTGAGCTATGCCATGCCATGCCATGCCGCTTTTATGATGTGAGCAGGACCCGCCCTTGCACAATAAAGACCAATGTAGGTATTTCCAACACACGTTTTTAACGACATAGATAAACCGCGATAAACGTTCAATTCTAAAACGGATTCAGGGATCAATTGTCCGGCGTTGTATTACGTAGCTTATGCTTATGTTTGGGCAATCCATCAATTGCATGGAGCAACTACCTAGCAGTTATCACAGTGCTGTCTGTCTAGGCTGTACGAAAAAAATAGTCAGACTGCAAACGTACCTACTCTGGTCATTAAAGTGGCTACGATCAGTCGTAGGTAGTGTACACTACTTCGTACTTTGTAAATTTTGCGGTCTCACTACCTATTTTTTTTTTTTTGCACCGCCTCGGCTGTATGCCGCATGAATCAGATTTTCACTTCGAGCTAACTCTGGATAGCCCCTTGCTTCCTATGGTGAGACCGTCAACAAGGCAGTTGAGCCTGGTGTAATGTGTCGACTTGAAACTAGCAGGTTAGACAGGCCGGGAATACAAGATCGGTGACTCTTGAACTGCCATCTGAGGATGCAGCGGATTGCCACCGAAACGATCCAGACAGACCGGGGAGACTGCAGTACTGACTATGGAGTCGGGATGTTACTGGTGCCTGCCCGATTTTCTTGTTGTCCGATTGTCGTCATGGAGCCGGATATCCGCCCGGCTTGGGATCCTTAGGGTCCATGTAGCCCAGTGGATACATTTCGGGAGGACAACGTTCGGTGCAGGGCTGGTCGCCGCAGCCGGTGCCATTCGCATACCTAGGTGGGCAAGGCGGTTGGGCCTGAGCAAATTTGATGACTGAGCCGTCGTTGCTAGCTAGGTAGTTCCGCCGCCCAGATCACGGCCCAGGCATGCGGATATAACAATCTTTTTTGCTTTGTCGCCATTATTTGCCCACTTATGATGCGATTGTCTGTGTGCCAACCTTACATTGGTTGTTGTTATAGCACACTCTGAGTTGCTGATGGAGCAACAAGGTGCTGTTCCGCATGAGCTCGAGGGCTATGCCGCAGTCATCGTTCTGGTGGCCGTGAAAAAGTAGTAATGGTGCACAGAGCGACCATCTGAGCCTGGCATCTTGGGTTCATCCTCAATGGTGATCTTCGGTCATGGAGGCAACGTACCAGAGAGGCACACTCACCTCGGCCGTGAACCCTCTGGTTATTGCTCTTAGCCTCTACGGGACCTAGGAGTCAGTGATTCTCCACGGCTAAGACGAGGTCTTGCTACATTGAGTCAAGTTGGACAAAAAGCCCCCGCTGCCATTCCCTTATAATCAGAAAACAAGGACGTCGTGGTCGTTGCCTATACGGCCTCGTACTTACGACTGTATGGTGTGCAGATAAGGACTGGCCGTTTCTTCGACAAGTGGGCAATGCATGCGCCTTTTGGCGAGCAGTACGTACGTACGGATCCGTACTTCGTACGCGTACGCACAGTTGGTTCCGTGATGTCATAACTCTTCCCCTTGAAATTCTTCGGGCCTCACTATTCCGTACTCTTGCATGGTCTTAAAGCTCTCCCTTTATAGTGATTCCTAGCCTCAATGTGCGAACAGCAACAGTGCCCTTGTCCTCATAAACCAACCAATCGCATAGTTTGCACGAGGGTGCTGCTGCGGATATCCCCACCGCCAAGCTTGAGCAGGAAGCAAACGTTCGTCATCGGTTGCGGTACTAGGTAGTGACGGTTCGTTCGGCGTTCAGGCTAGGGACACCAACCCCCGCCATAACTCCACCCACAGATGGAATCATCAACGTAGGATCAGAGGCCCTAAGCTCGAGATCTGGAAACAATGGCCCAAACTGTCAGACCCTATTACCGGCACGGGTGACGAGAGCACTCGGTGATCATGAGTAGTTGGTCAACTTATTTTCACACATTGTCGTCTTGTTATGGGATAAGATGGTCAATCTTAGCTTGATTCCATGTCATTTCATGGGGGTGGAGTTGTGGGGCTGTGAGGCTGAATGAACATCACAAGAACGGTGGAGACAATGGCTCCACTGTTTATGTACGTAAGGGTAGCTTACGTAACTCGATGCTTGCCGAAAAATCGCAGGTAGCTTCTTCTAACACACCTACTCCATGACCGGAAAGGCTCAACTCAACAGAACATTAGAGCTCATTAGGTGCTCTCTTTTTGAGTAGGTACCGGGTATGCTGCACGTTCATCCGCTACGTATCCCTAAGCTAGGCTCTTCATGTCGAGGGTGTTTTCTCTGAATAGGAGGGTAAGCAAGCAACCAAGTCAGCATCACAGCCAAGGAGACGGCGATGTTGCTGTTCAAAGTCATAAGTAACTTTAACCTAGCGGCGTCAAACACAAAATCAAAATGTTCAAAAACAGGCGACTAATGCGGTTTCTGGGAAGGTGTTGCCAATTTCACGATTGACAGCCAATGATTTCCGCTATGTGATGGTAAGGGTGGTAGCGGACAGGGGTCATCAGAGTCTCGCGTAGTTATCTCTCACCCCTCTCAAACATTCATTTCTTCAACCAAGCTGCATCTATCCAAAACATATTCCCCATCAAATTAGTTCCTCAGAACCAATATCGCATGGTTCTGGTTCGATATGCCAACGCAGGTTGTAACCGGGGGCACTTCCTTTACCACCATTCCAGTCTATAACCCTTTTGACGCTGACTTTTTGAAACTGCCGAAATGTCTTCTTGCTTTTACAGTTGTTCTGGCTTTAACCCATCAGTAGACTCGATAGCAAATGGTCAGCCTTTATGACAACCTCTGCCGGCGTCGGCTGTTCTCATTCTCCGTCGCGCACTGGGTGGGCTAAGAAGCGATTTATTCTCGTAGCCAAGGCTTTCAAAGCGTTAACCGACTCTCACAGAGCATTTCCTGCGGATCAATGATGCATGCCAGTCTGGACTAATCAAGGACACACGTACCGACAACAATCGGCATTGATTGACAGTAATCCTCCTTCCTCCCGAGACACACCGTCTTTTCGCTGCGAGTCACGTTGGCAAATGGGCCACGATACCTATTCTGGTAGCTTGTTGGCTATTCTGGCCAATCATCTTGTCCATATGGCAAATTGAACTGAAACCATGAGATCCGCTGTTACTTCCTTTGGAGCTTGCGTTTCCCCCATCACTGAAGCCATTCACACACCATCACTACCTATCACTATAACTACCTACCTATGTAGGTACATACTAGAGTGGTAGGTAGTAGGTAGATGGGGCGAGGGTGAACTCGGCAGATGAGGCCTTCAGAACGCGGGGTTTCTGTCTGGTGCCGGTGCCGTTGCACTGCATCTCGACAACCCCAAGTCCTCTTGATAAGCGGTAGACCATGTGATTTGCAAGCTTCTTAGCCTTTTCATAATGACCATTTTCGATGATTCTTCATCACCAATCTGTTTCATGCATGTATTGTAAACTTCAAGGGGCTTGGGGGAAAGCTTGGCGATATTTCACAGCGATCCATATATACAACTCTACCGGCCGTCGTGATACCTACCGAGCCGAAGATTGTTGAGGACCACTAGAGCCAACGTGGAAGTCCCATACAGACCTAACAGATGAGATAGGTACCAAAGGGTAAAAAGTAAGGTAAGTTCGTACATGTTGGGGTAGGTAGGTCTGTAGGTATTCGACACAGATACCTAGGCGGTGGATATGAACATGAAGGGATTCACAGTCGACGATGGATTAATGGGCATTCACTTGATCGAAGCAACAGGCCACTTCGGGATGGAGATGCATGAGATATAAACCTGATGGCACAGGTACGACGATGCTGTGTGACATTCTCTTTAATTGACTGTTGAAAAGACAACCCGTTTTCGAGGACCGTATTTCCTCTGCATAAATACCTACACTACACACTGTACGACGCACGTACTTACGTAAGTAGGTAGAATATGGAGAATGCTTAGGTGGGGTATCGTGTCTGTCCGGAGAATAGCCGGACCAATCGAGCCAGTGGATGAGCAATTACAGGGGTTACCTAATAGTATACGGAATATGTGGGGTCCCGATTGGGAGTGCTCAGGTGTAAAATATGGAGGCTAGCTTCTCAGTCACCTGACTAAACGATGGGTGTGAGCCGAGAGCGAAGCAAAAAGCGGCGGACGCACCAAGCCCGACTTGTCGAGCGCTACAATACCTACGCTACAGCACGCTACAGAATCGGTACCTACACTACTGTAATCCGTAGGCAGGCTAGGTAAGCAGGTTACGCATTCCGCACAGTAGTCGAAGAGAGTTACCTACCTAGGTAGAAGAAGAAGCGCCGCTGAGCGGAGAGCACATCAGCAGAGAAAGAAGACATCCAATAGGTAGAATCTCTAATCTCGAATACCTTATTCTGTTAGGTAGGTAGTACTTGGGTAGATATGTATCTGTGTACAATTCGGTGGGCCGGTTAGGTTGGCTCGCGACCTCAAGTCGGGTATGCAGGGGTGGGTGGATAAGATGAGGAGAACAAACTTTTGGGCAGTCGACCTTTTGAGAGAAAGAGAGAGAGAGAGAGAGGGAGGGAGGGAGGGAGAGATAGAAGCGAGAAAATGTGCCTGGTAGGTATCCTTTTTTTAAGTGGAGGTACGAAGTATGTAATACTGCGTACCTATGTCGTAACGTTTAGGTACGAGATGAGAAATTCTTTCACAATGGGGTTTCCTGTTGATGAGAGTATATTATTGTAGTGTGTAGAGAGAGTGTGTGTAGGCAGGCAGGTTACCAGGTATGTAAAAGGATTGCATTACGGAATACGGAGATGGAGATTTTTCCAATTTGTCGTTGCCGAGACGGGACAGGGAAGAAGGGTGCCCTCGGACTTTACAATTAAAACGGCGTTAAAATGCCAGGCCTCTCAAGTCATAGGTAGGTAGTAATCCTTAGTACCTAGCTCGTTCAACCCATCATCAATAAATCTGCCGAGGTGATTACATTTTAGGTATTCTTTTTGCTTCTTTGTTCACCAGAATATCTACATCTACGTACATGCCTGCCGTACATATATATGTACGTTAGGTTGTCAGTCATTCGGTCGGTCAGTCAGGTCAGTCAGTCAAATGCCCGTCCGGCTATGTACCTGGTAAAATAGAGCCGGCACTGTAAAGATCTAGTTGTAAGTACGGACATAGATGGACAAGTTAATTTGGCGCTACGTCTGGAAGGGTCGAGTTCGAGTTCCAAATGTTGGTATGAACCCTGCGAGTGGTCATGATGATTAAAAACTGCATTCGGAATGCTCAATTGAGTGCGGCGTTTCCTTGCCCACCCAACCCAAACCCGTCCATGTCAGCTAATTGACTACTTACTTATTTTAAGTATTTTGTTTCCCCCCTCCCTCCCTCCCTCCCTCTCTCCCTCCTCCCGGGGTCACGGGCAATCCAAGATGGATAAACTTTCGTTCGTCACTGTTGTGAAGCGCCACGGGCTGTCCTTGTTCTAGGGCAAGCAGGCAATCATTCCCAGCCAAAAAAAAAAAAGCCGAGTGCGTGTGTGTGCGCGTGCGTATGTGTGTGTTTGTGTGCATGGAGTTGGTGGCATTTGCCGATTTTCCCTTTTACAAGAACACCGCTCTCTATCCCTCCCTCTTTATAAGTACCGTATTTCCCTCATTCCCTCTGTCTTCCCCTCGTGATCAACCGGTCTTCGCCGGGCTAATAGCAAATTCTGTTACACTTTTTATGCTACCTACATAGGTAGTGTAGGCAGGAATCTAATAACCCACCGCCTTCCCCCCTCCCCTTTGTGCTTGTCTCTTCTCTTCCCATTATTTTCTCCCATCCTCTCCCATTCCGTTCCTCTTCGTGTTTTCCCCCTCTTCCCTCTTCTATCTACTCTCTTCTCCTTTGTTTCCTGCGATCGGGATCGTCATCGGTCCATTTCGACATCCCAATCCTGGTTATGACCAAATGGCGCAAGATAGCCCAAAACGGTATTGGTACACCCCACCTTCATTACATCTGGTGGCTTATACAATATAACGAGTTCGGCACCCGGAGACAATCTGTCAGATGAGGACTGTTGCCGCCATATTAATGCTTCTCTTGAAAAAGCCCAATTCTTGGATTCACAGCGGGGGAGGAAATTTGAAGCACAGCACGCGATTCAACCGGCCTTGTGTTGTCACGTAGAGCAGCAGCTATCACGAGGATTCTCCAACTAAGGAACTAGTGTACAAAGCATGATTAGCAGAGCCACCAAGGAAAGGAATGCAAGGGTCAGCCCAACGCCGTTCCGGGCCCCATGCATCACATCCCTGGTCCTTGATTATCATCAACACAGCAAGCCCGGGTCTTATTAATATCGAGCAATCGCCAACCTGAAGTTTATTCCATACCTACCTAATTGTCGATTGGATTTATTTTATTATCTCTCAGCGACATCTAACTCCTTGGTTTTTTTCTCTTTGCCTCCGAAATTCGGCCACCTTTCAGCTGACGACTAGGAAATGGTGTCATAGCACAACTGACAACTCAGCACATGACTCGATCATTGATAGATGCGGGATCAATCTTTTTGAATCTCAAGACGCATTTCGAGGTGCGCTTTCTGTTTGTGGAATGCAACACAAGGTTCATCTGTCCCAGACATGCCTGAGCGGGTGAAGGAGGGATCCTGAAACGGCGGGATTCAACATCGCCCAAGCCGTTGACTTGGGTTTTCCCCACGACCAGTCAATAAAGACACGAGCAACAGAGATCCCATCGGCCGACACAAAAACCTACCGAGCGGTGGTGATTTGGCCGTTTCTTTCTCTTCCTCTTCTCTTTTCCTTATTGATGGCTTCTTATCGTCTGTGAGGTACTCGGCCCTTGCAAGGCCAGTCGTGGGTCACTTGCTGCAGTCTAATTGGATAGAGGCATGCACCACGCGCAAATCTGTGCCGCTCGCACCGCGGCATCCGAAGAGCCCTTCGCTTTTCAGCTATTAGATTGCCTCTTTGAGGTAATTTGATGGTAGTCCGAAATAGCGGTGTTGCCGGGCTTCCCGTTTCCTCAGTCTGCCAGTCTATCGGACACTCATAAGAACCAGATGAGATACCAACCGTATTTCAGGTTTTCTCTGGCTTTCGCCCTCGGGCAGGGAGATGAGCATCATGGTCTATACGGCGGCCATCGGCGAGCCATGTTTGTCGTCTTCCTAATGGACGCGGACAGATTCGCCTTACTTCGACGGTCCTTTGCATACATCGGCAGACACATCAAGTGAGGTGAGGCATTGGACTACTGGGGACGGATGCATCTCCTGGCCATGAGAGTGGTGGGCGTGCATCGCCTGCACTGCAGCGTCCGTATGCTCTGCATCACAGATCAAATTCCATGATCCGGGACATTCCGCAACCGTCTGGGCTCTTCAACCCGTTGTTGTGCTTCGACCTCTAGTGGTGGCGGGGGTGTGCAGCCATCCGGAATAAGAGTACCTACTGTACACTTTTTTACAGTCTGTACTGTATCAGGAAGGATGAGTCTGTATCCTTCCCTGTAACGTTAGAGTTGAGTGATACGCATAGGGTGTCAAACTCTAGACCCGAGGTCTTGGTGTCCATATATGTACACGAAGCGATGCCCCCATCGTGTCATTTTCTCTCGTCTGCCGTTTTCCCTGTCGGGGCACTTTTTCGCTGTCTTTTGCTTCCCACTCTTTACAGCAATTGGCTCGGAATAGAAGCGGGTTGGAGAAAATGGCGGAGAAAACAGGCTGACGCAAGCCTAGGGCAACACCTGGGGTGGAGCACAGGTGGGTCCTGTTCTGAATTTTGGAACCTGATCCTCTCGTTATGATACGTCGGCTCCGAGTGGGGGCCGACTCCTGGTAAATTTGCAAGCGATGGCGGGTTTAACTACCCTTTTCAGCTAGTGCATCGGCTGTACTCTTTATCCATTGGACGGGTTTTGTCCCCAATCCTAGCTTGTTCGGACCCCACTACTTTTGGCTTAGCGACCTAATAGGCTTTGAGGTTAGGGGGGGGTCCAGGGGATCCTGTTAGGTACTGGTAGGTACCTAGCCCTCGTTTCATGCGGTAAGGTACCTAGGTAAATTTTCTCATTGTTTTTTTCCCTTCCCTACGTACGTACGGATCCGTACGTACCTATCTTTACCTCCAATCAACTTTCAGCCACATCTTATGCGGGCCTGGGTCTCACCGCCCGCCTCTCAAATTAGGTATCGCCTCCCTTTGCTCTCACCCTCACAACACACACAACCCAATCGGCATCTCTCGCCCTCTCCCTCTTACCAACCCTCGGTCCGGTTTTGCTCGCCCCCCCCCCCCCTTCCCCCCTCCCCCCCCTCGCAGCCTATCAACAATCATTTTCCTGTCCCCACTTAGGCTTAGTGGCTCTTGGATAAGGCCGCAAATCACCCCGTCCTTGTTTTTCTCAAATCAACCAAGCAGCAACAGGCGAAAAGAAGAAGCAGCAGCAAAGCAACGCCAGCCCAAATCTTGGCAATTTACCCACTTCCCGACCCCCTTGTTCATGCTTGTAGCCAGTCAGCCGTTCAACAGCCGCATATGGGAAGAGAAAGAGAATTTCCATGCACTTGATCGCTCGCTCGCTCTCCTCTCAGACCACCTGCTAAGCTCTCATTGCCTTGCCCACGACCTACCACCACCATTCCCACCTGTAACCCGACGGCAAACACATCAAACTCGCCGGTTAGGTAAGACCTTTTTTTTATTACTTTACTTTCTGTTCTTGTGTTGTCCAACCCTATTTAGTTCTTAAATTTTTCACCTCCAAGCTGGTAGTCTAGCCCACGAGTGTGTGGTGGAATAAGCGCCTGTCTTGTGACACTATTATCGATTCCTCCCACCCCAACGCGCGGCTTTCCTGGGCCGCATTTGAAATGCCGATATGCTGGTCCCAGTTCGGGGCACCGACGCCGGTCGTTCTTTGCTATCGGCCTTGAACACCGTTTTCTCTTGTTCCCCTATATTTCATCAGGAGAAGACAAGGTCGACGGCGTGCTCCCTGCATAGTGCTCTAAACTGTGCTGCCACCGACTATCAATGTTACCGTTGGCAACGCTACGGCAGGATGAGCATTACGGGTGGCAAGACAAGTTGAAGCCCCGGATGCTATCCTAATCTAACCATACCCTGATTTCTTCTTTATATATTGCACCTTTCCAAGACCAAGATAACCACATACCTAGACTTTGATTGGCGTGGCTGTATCTGTGTTGTGTGTGTGCGTGCGGGTGTGTGTGAGTTCCACCACTGTATTTATCACACGGTAGATTTTTTTCCCTCTGTTACATGCTTGCAAGTACTTTTACCACTCACCACCTTACCTGCCCGCCTGCCCGCCTGCCCGCCCGCCTGCCTGCCTGCCTGCCTGCCTGCCTACCCGCCTACCACTCTCTCTCCCTCTCTCTCTCTACAGTGTTTCTTTCAGTGTTTCTTTCAGTGCTTCTTCAGTGACAAACCCCGACTGCTGGCCCTTCTCTCCTCCATTTTGCCCGTACTGTACCCGTCGTACCCGTGCAGTAGGTACCCAAAAGCAAAGTACCTCCTACCAGTACAGCTCACTACCGGTACAGCTCACTACCTAACGGAATACTACCTTACAGGTATTCCGTACTCGTGGTGGTGCAGGTGGTTAGTTGGCTCTTCGCTCGCACCCACTGTGGACCCCCCACAATCCCCCCCCCCCCTCCAATCACTTCAGCACCCTTTTCAGTGTTCTTCAGCGCTTCACTAGCCCTCGAACTTCCCTAATTCTTTACTACTACCTACCTACCTACTACCTCTACTTACCTCCTAACCTACCTGCCTTTGATTCTTTGAGCCCGCCCCCAACCCGACCCCTTCCCCTTCTGTTGGCACTGCACGTCTGCCAGCCAACCAAGCAGTCAACACTTGCCTACACACTGCCACTGCCACAGCCCAACCCAAAACCATCTTTTCCTGATCGCACCACCCACCCAATTGCACTGCTTGTCTATTCAAACCACACGTCAACCCGCGACGCGATTTCCTTTCTATCGCGACATTCGCTGGCGCGACATTATACATCGTTCTTTGATCATCGCTTTGTTTCAATGGATTTGGCGCTTTTGTTTTGATAGCTAACTTTTTTTTTTTTTGGAGAATAGTCAGATGGGTTCCCATTCGCTAGTTGGCCCGTCATGAGCTCCTGGATGAACGAGGCCGCTGCCATCCCCAGCCATGCTGGCAACATCTTCCCTCACATGGGTGACCCTAATAGCATGGTTGGTGCCGGCATGATGGACCCTTCCGCTTTCATGGCCAATGCTGGCCAATTTAATCCCGGCGTTGCAAGTCAGCAGTATCCAAACGCACAACAGATGGCTGTCGCGATGCAAAATGGCCAGATGCGCAATGTTTCACCCCCTTTTACGAATCCCGTATATCAGACCAATTCGATAATTCCTTCAAAGCGCCCGCGACCGAGAGAGGATAGCATCGGCGCATCACCGCGACAGAATCATGGCATGTTGCCAACCTCGCGCGCCGGAACACCACAACAATCCCAATTCACCGGATTCCAACCCAACATAATGCAGCCCCAGAACACAGGCCAACCTTCACACTATCCTCATCTGCAGCCGAACAACTCCGCGACCGCATCTCCCTCTCCCGTCATGACCGGAAACCAGCTTCGTCCAGGTAGCGTGCCACAACGCGTTAATACCGCGTCCCCGCATCCTTTCTCGCCCGCTTCTCAACAATTCGGTCAACAAGCATCTCCCGTTCCCTCTGAACATAGTAATACACCGCAGCCAGGCATGTACATGAATTCTCAAGGTTTCCCTCAAGCTTACCATCCGGGCTTCACGGCGTCCCCTTTGCCGGCTAGGCCACCCTCCGCTCAGAATCACATGAACCCCCAGATGATGCCACATCAAATGGGTCAAATGGCTTCACAAATGCCACAAATGCAACAAATGCAACAAATGCAACACATGCAACAAATGCAACAAATGCAACAAATGCCACAAATGCAACACATGCAACAAATGCAGCAAATGCCACCAATGCCACAAATGCAACAAATGCACCCGAATCAGATGTATGCCAACCAGCAAATGCAACAGATGCAACAAATGCAACAAATGCAGCAGATGCAGCAGATGCAGCAGATGCACGCGGCGCAGGCTATGCAGGGACGTGCCGGTATGGATCCTAAAGTGATGTTCCAGATGCGAATGCAGCAGCACTATGGCCAAGGCCATATGCCCTCAGCGGCGGAAATGCAGGCACAAAATATGGTGCCGTCTCGAGGCATGATGCCCAAGCAAGCTATGCCAATGCAGAATGGTCAAATGTCTCCAGGTGGTATTCGTCCTCAGCAAGCCCCTCAGATGCCACGAGGCATAAACCCGGATATTTTCATGAAAAATATCACCGCATTCATGGCTGCGCGGCAGCTCCCTCTCGAAATGAACCCGATTGTCGAAGGCCGCCCGCTGCACCTCTTCCAACTATTCCAGGTTGTCCAAAAATTTGCTGGTTATCGTAATGTGACGGCTCATAATTTATGGCCGCAAATTGCAGCCTCTTTGGGCTTCCCACCGCCACAACTAGTATCTGCCTCAAACCACATTAAGCATATTTACGAGCGAAATCTTTACAAATTCGAGGAAGCTTGGGTTAACCAACAACGGAGCCATCAGATGAAACAGCAGGCTGTGGGTGGGTTGGCAGTTTCTCAGAGTCACGGAACGCCTCAAAGAATATCCCAATTATCACCCTCCCAAAACATGCAGCATACACATCCCCAGATGCAAGTTCAGAATGCACCGAGTCCGGCCAAAGCAATGGTACCCGGCATGCAGCAAGGCAATGTTAATGGATTCTCGGCCCCTCAACATCCTCAGATGCCTCAACAGCAACCCATCCCAGTGCAAGCCTCCCTACGAAATAGTATACCCAGAAGCATTGACGGAACACCTGGTAACGCCGAGTTTCCTACACATTCCCCGGTTCCCGCAAGTAAACAAGGCGCTGTTACCTCGTATCCTTCAAATCAACCAACAGAGACTGTTAAAGTCAATGGCACCGTCGCTTTACCTTTTACGGACCCTTCGTCGGCTGATGATAATATTTACTGTCCTCTCTCTCGTACCCTTGTTGCGCAAGATGGAGCAGGATCTTGGGGTGGCCTAGAAATGGACCCCATTGAGCGTTTAGGCTTCGATCTAGAGCATGTCCTACCCGATCTTCCTGCTCCATTAGATTTAGGTAATATTGACCTGCATGCTCTGACAAAAAGTCTACAAAGTGGGATACACTCAGAGGTCAGGTTGGCTCTGGATATCTTGGCTATGGTCTCGCGCTATGCCGATTCCCTACCGAACCTCACCATTGAACTTGTTCACTGCGAGGACTTGGTAGATTCGTTAGTTGACTGCGCCGAGGAGCAGATCGATTTTCTCGCTGAGAATGCTGAGCCAGTATCTGATGAAATCGATTTATCTTCCTACGAAGATGTTTTAAGAGCCGCTCGCGCGGAACAGTTCTGCCTCCGCAAGGTGCCTGTATTCGGAGATCCGGATTACGAGCTTCAACGCGCGGCAGACCGCCTGATCGCTGTAACCACGATTCTTCGCAATCTCTCTTTCCCGGAACAAAACCAGCCTGTGCTTGCAGATGAAGAAGTCATCAAATTCTTCTGTAGCTTAATCCGATCCCTCGGCACGCACGAAAGTTTGCTCGGAACCGCCCAAAATACGCTTGATATCATGAAAGATATCATGGTCTTCCTGTCCAACATTGCCGCTTCGGTGGAACTACCCGGAAAAGATCAAGCCTTCTGCCTCCTTCAATTTATTCTCTCATTCGCCCCCACTCCGAATCCATCTATGACGACGGCAGATCAACTTGTGTTCTCATCATATGAGCCATCTATACACAAGTATCTCCCCCATGCACTAGATGCTTTAGCTAAACTTCTGGCGCGAGACGAGCCTAACAGGACGCATTATAAGGATATTGTTGCGGCGGACGCTCTTTCGTCGACCCCTTATGAGCTTCTGACGCGCACCTTCGCCTTAGTCATCTCTCCCATCCCTTGCCTAATCAATGACATGACGCCCGGAATTTTGCCTAGATCAGTGGAAGCTCGCAAACCATTACTCATGCAGTGCTTGCTAGCATTGGACATTATCGCCCAGTTAGCCCCTGGTTATGAGGCTGGCGTAACTAGAGCATGGCTTTCCTCCAGTCACGGCCTCGCTCAGAGCATGTTGTTATTGGTGAAGATCGTTTGTCAGCATATCGAGCACCCCGTTGCTCGGCCTGGTATCAATGCGAGAGGTCAACACCGTGAAGATCCAGATCTGTTATATATTGTCATGTGCGCTGTTTCGGCCCTACGGAAGCTCGCTGAGAAGGCCAGGGATCCAGGCGACGCGTCCAGCATACCCCCTAATGCGCTTCCGACACGAGCCAGTCTTTTCGACAGTTTGAACAATCTCAAGAACCCCAAGTGGACGACCTTGTTGAATCAACTCAGTGCATATGTTGGGCTTGAAAATTAATGAGCACGACCTGAAAGCGAGGCGTTGGGGGCATTTTTCCTAGATGGCGGCAAGGTATCCATTGTACAAACAAGCGAACCCATGACGCATACACTTGGAATTGTAGAATACGTATACGGTTAACAATGAATCAAATCAACTATCTTGTTGACATCAGCCGATTTGGATTCATCCGATACTAGGTATTTGTCTTGGGGGATTGCTAGAACTAGTCCACGATTGTTCAACGTGTCTAGGTCTCTGCAGGGTAGGTAGGTAATATCGACGCATCTAGTAATGTGTATTTAACGACAGTACGAATCTCCACTAGACATGTTGATGACGCGTAACGCGGATATATACCTAGTGAAGGCATTGCTATTATCGCAGCCCTCGTCTGGCTTTTAACTATGCTGCATTGCACTTTGTGGGCTCTTGAGGTGTAATCGTGCCGTACCCTCGGTCCCAACGCTCGGCCCCAATGTGACAAACAGCGTAGTAGTTGGACAGCGGCACACAGATCCGGCCACCGCGAAGTATTCCATTCTTCATGGGCTGTATGTAGTTCATCGACGATTGGGATTGTGGGATACTTGAGACGATGTTTTGTGAGGACTTGACGAATGGGTATCATGTCTATTCACACCTGGTTTCCTTCTCCTCAAAAGATCTCATACCCAATACAAGCCGCATCAACGTTCCGTTCAGACTCAAGAACTCGGTACAGAATATGCCGGACTTAGCTTATTCTTGCCATCAACATTCTTGATATCTAGATTCTTTACAACTTCCTCGATTTCGACAAAGGTTCGTATCTATTCCCGAAATTTTAGATGACTGTTCCCAACCGTCCCCCTCGAACTTTCTATAAGAAACGTACGTTGATCGCAGTAACCTCCCGCTCAATATCTCGATCCGCCCCAGAGAAATCGATCAGAATGCTCGTCCCGCACGTCGGGCAGAATTTATGCGGCTTTTTCCCGGCCCCGAAACGGTAGGACGTCAATTCCTCCTCGCCGGAATGAAAAACGACGTCCTCGCGCTTCGGATACACGAATAGATACCCGTTCTTCGTCCAGATGGAGCAGTTGCAGGATACGATCTTCGAGGTTTCCAAGGGCGGGATCGAGACGGAGAGCTTGACGGCGCCGCAGTGGCAGTTCGCGTTGTATTCCTGGAAAGCTGGGGGCGTTTTGCGCGAGGATCCCGGGGGGGGGGGGGGGGGGGGGGGGGGGGGGGTGCTGATGGGGACAGGATGAGATGTACCTATGGGTTGTTGTGAGTGCGCTTCTTTTACTCTTCTTATATGGAGATCGGGGGTTACATTCGATCGATGGAAACGCCTCGCGTGGGGTGCCGGCATTTCTCTTCTGTAAGGGGAAGGTGACTCCGGTATTGCACGTGTAATCAATCAAAAAACAAAAAACAAATTAACATAACAGACAAACAAACACTTTTAAACCACATCGCGGGGAATTCGTCTCGGGGAAATACCGCATTATCTGCTGCGGATCTTAGATTTCTCATCCCGTTGTATATATATATATTGTATTTGTTCTGAAATACAAAGGACGTTAGATACATGATATAACACCAGCTCTCCAATGGTTTCGTAAGCCCATAACGCCCGCCCCCGTTCCTCCGAGACCTTCTGCGCCACTGCGACGGCCTTCTTGGTTCTTACAGCGGGTGTGCTGAGTCGTGACGACGTGCGCCGTGGGGTCGGCTGACGTTATGTTGGCAACTAGTTTTGCTCGGGGGCGGGCTCCTCGTAGCCGTCGATCATGAATTGAGGGTCACGCTTCTCAGCGGTAGAAGGCTCTTCGTAACCATCGATCATGAACTGCGGACTGCGTTTCTCCCAGGGCTCAGGAGCATCGAGCTTTGCTAAGGCTCTCTCCAATGCCTCGCCTTGGAGCTTTGGCATCGGTGTTGCCCATGCACCTGTGATGGCTTGGGCTAAGATGGGAGAAACTTGGGTGCTCTTCATCTTGACGGTAGGTGTTAAAGTCTCAAAGAAGTTTTATGTCGGTCTATGGGTAATGGATCTGAACATTCGGGAGCTGAGCTGGGATTGTTGATGATGCTGAATTTCGACTGGGGCGCAACGAGCAGTATATATACATCATCGTCATGGCTGTCCGAGCATGGAAGTGCATCACTCTGGTGGCTTTCGTTTGTTGTGTAGAACCAAGATTCCATCTCGAGTTACATAATCACTTACTTACCTACCTACCTACTCTTGATTTAGAGGTGATAATGCCCTTGACTAGCAGCATACACTCTTGACTTCGCTAGTAACCCCCATGTCTAAGATCGAGTTCATGTTATGTTACCATGCATGACCTCGGATTGACACGCGCCGTGCTTTTCCTGCTTTATACAGAGCCGGGGACATCCACATGGAGATAACAATCTCACCTCGGCCGGCGGTGATCATGGTGCTTATTGGTATCCATAGTAGTATTAACTATGCGGTGAGACAGTAAAGGAATCATAGTAGGAGGACGTGAAGTTGTCATCAAAGATTGCTTGTTGGTCGCGCACAGCACTGACAGGTGAAACTACCTCTTGTTATTTCGGGCAGGATTGCCGCGAATGTAAGCATTGCGAGCTTGTTGTCACAAGGACGTCTCGTGATGAAGTCAAGCGAGGAGCCGGATGTCTTCTTGTCCGAATAGCGACGAGGTGGTCTCTGGTGGACAAGTCAGGACATGAAGCCATCATAGCGCTACGTGGCTTGATGACATAGTCTCACCGGACTGCTACTTGCCCGACGCCTTTCCTCGAGGGCTACATTTCCCAATGTCAGTTGTTCTGAGTTCCTTTCCTCAATGACTGATTGACACTCATCCTACTCAGGCTGCCTTGTTTACTGTACACTTTTCGTGTACCCTTTCAGTCACAATGGATACTTTTCGTTCAGCAAACCAGAGTCAGGTTACTGTTGAGAATTCCTCAACTAGCCGGGTTCCTCTTGGTCGATACACTCTCTCAGATCTCTTACAGAGTGAAGGCGACGCGGAGCGTTTCGTCATCCTGCTTGGCGATCGCCGGTATGTCCTCTTCCTGGCGCCAATGTCGGTCTCTTTGACAGAATGGGACCCGACGGATGCCGCTGCGTTCTGTCATCAATCAATGATGAAATCAGCACCGTACGGAACATGTCTTTTCTCCCTAGGAGAGAAACTTGGTGAAGTACCATCTTCCCAGTGTATGGTTCTCTCCTTGATGCAGACTGAGAGTCCTGGGTTCGAGTCCATTACTGGCATACAAGTTCCTGGACTGAAAAGACGCTCCCGCGCCATCGATCGGTGGTTCTCCGGTCTGCATACGAGAACTCCCATTCGTCGCATCGCGGTGCTATCGTTGCTGTTGATAGTAGTCATTCTCGCCGTTGCCTCTTTCGTTATAAAACACGAACCCAACAACCAGATCTGGCAACGATACAATACCGCTGGCAGTCAGGGACCTCTCTACCAACTACAATTCGACCACCATAACGTTTCTGACTGGGAAACCCGTTACCCAGATACAAATCAGGAATGGTTCCTCCGAATTGATGATCAGGCTATGATCCCTTTGCACCTAGTCGACGACGAGGAGCTGCGCTACCAACGCTGGTTCCAGCAAAGGTACACAGAAGCGGACAGAATACGGCTCGAGGGGAAATATCTCACGGAGTCTTTCCTCTCGGACCCCAGTACGATTCAGGTCCCCGCTGACAAAACATATCACATGGCACGTTGCGTGGTGGCTTTGCGCCGTTACTGGATTGCTCGTGAGTCCAAAAGTCACGTTTGTCCTCGCGACATTGACTACAAGCACATGAAGCATTGCCTCGATGCGCTAGACATGTGGGCTTTCCCGGAGGGACCCCGTCAATCTCTTCCGATGTCTTCGAGTATGCACCATGGATCTGCTGCTGAGGACAGTAACAAAGTTGATGATTCTGGAGAATATAGGGTTGATTCACAGGATGATACTAGGCTTGTTTGGCGAACGAAAGTCTGCTTTAGGGGATTCTGAATTACCAGATGAATACTAGAGCTTTGCATCTTAGCAATAATATTATGTCTATTTCTGAATGCTAGATATTCAAACCTACTGGACCATATCATCTGCGAGAATAGCTTTCATGGTCACAAGTACTACAACTTCAGAATCCCACCCTACATATTTTGTCTTCATTATAATGATGTCAGCACCTAAACGTGTGATTAATAAGAGAGTAAGTGGACATGCTCATCAAGAAAACCCCAAGACGTGCATAATGTCAGAGCGTGATAGCTTGTAATAACAGGATGAGATGACACGGTAGAGTCGGTCAATAGTTGAATGGACTATATGACACTCTCTCACTCCCTAAGATGACTGCAGACTCCGCAACCATTAGCGGGAACTGGCTCGTGGCTGGCCCCCTATTACGAGGATATCCATTTTTTCCTTTCACTCGATGACCAATCCGGCAGCTAAACATTTGCTCCCATCACAAACGGATGTCGTCACAGTCCTACGGTTGAATGCTCGGGGCGAATATACCACAACAGGGACGAGGTTTAGTGAGACTTTCATCCCCTAGCTCCGATTTGGGGGAGTATCTTGCGATCTTTTGGTCAGATTCTTAAAATCAACACAGACAGATCTCTAGGTTCTGACCTTCGTTACTGGCCAGATCCCGCACCCTACGAGCATGGCTCCAGAAGCGTGGCTTGAGATCGTTTTCAGAAACAATGGGTTTGGCCCTCCTGGTGTCATCACGTAGATGCAGTACGAAGTACAAACAAACCGAGAAAGTCTGGAACTTAGTTAGTAGTGATCTCTAGATCAACCAAATGTCCGGCTGATCTGAATGGTGTACTAAGGGCATGATGTACACGAAATGATTCATACATCGAGTTTTCGGGAAGATTATCACATTTTGCAAGGAATCTACCAAATTACCGACCATAATACATCAAACTTGGGTAATTTGCGGACAAAAACGCTACCAAGGGGTCAAAACATCAATCTAGTTTGCCTGTTCAATGTTCATCCGGAAATTTGGGAATATCCCAGTTGCCCGCACCATGTAGAACATTCTCCTTAGTCCAAGAAAACAACTCGTCGAAATTCTTACACTTATGGACGACGTTGAAATCTGCTCGGGGAAAGACTTTCCCCGGGATATCTTCTGTTAGAATGGGTGTCATCTCCGTTGAGCACTGGAGTTGCATTCTTATTATTTCGACGCAGTGATCTGAATGCTGTGTTAGCGGCCTGACCATGGCTGTAATTCCAGGTGAAGATATTACTTACCGATATGAGTTCGGACGACTTTAGGTGAGTTCTCTGCGAACAGCGTATGGTTGGCATATTCATCGGGGTAGGTCGCCATCCGAAGCATGTTCTGACAATAGGATGAGTAAAGGGTTCAAAAAGTCACGGACGACACTAAATATGCTAAGAACATTCAAGCTGACGTACTAGACAATGTAATTGATGAAATACCTCTGGATAGCCGGCAATGCCGCCACCTCGAGACTCAGGGATGCGAGTCCAGGAACGTTCGCTACTTTTGTTGAGAACAACTGGATCACTGTCATCGATGCGGATGGGTACGCCGCCAACTAATATGTCACGTCAGTACTGAATTTTTTTGATTTTGGCATTTATCGAATCCATACTCATCCACAACTCATCCAAAGCCTCATCTACATCACACCCTGCCCCCCGATAAGGAGACGGCCGTGAGAGTTCACCCTGGAACTCTACATCCTCATAACGCACGACATCGCGCGCCGGAGCTAGTATAAGTTAGATTCATATGTTTGATAAGAGTCGTTCAAGAATTGTACTTACACCAAGTTATTGTCTCCAGAGAACAGTTGCTGTCGCCCTTGAATCTGAACCCAAGCCAAAATGTAAGGCCTGTCCAGAGCGGAAAGATCAAGGCCAACGTAGCGGCATGTACGTATCTCCCTGTCCTCTTACGTGATGATTTCTCGCAAGACCCTGCGGAGGCGATTAAAGACTCTGCTGTCTCTTCTTGAAGTGGGAGATAGGAGGGATTCCTCATCAACGCCCGAGGGAAATCTTTCACTTTTTGGTAGAACGACATGTTGTCGTTGAGCGAAGTGTGTGGTACGTTGTAGAATTCTCAACGGCAACTTGGTCATCCGTTCTATCGCATCAACAAAAAGTGTACGGAATATTAGTCGCGTATCTAAATCCTCGTTAGTTGGTAAACTATAATGAGTCGTGACGGATCCTCGCCGCCACGCAAGCGAAACGCGGCCGCTTCTTCTTACAAGTTACAACTCTGTGTATGTCACTCAAGTATTCCTAGTCCGGTGACGCTCTCACAGCTGGTTATTGCATACAGTCACAAAGTATACGGAACGGCTGTTCGGCATCGATCCATAGAGCGCTTCGAATCCATCAGACCTAGGATGCCAGCAATGGTGACAAAAGGGGGGGCATTATCACATTGTCGACCTCACCTTTCCATTTTCAGAGTCCCCAAGAATCCGTCATCTTCCAAAAACGCCCCTCTCACCGATTGATTGGCGTCCCGGTTTGAAGCGAATCAGACAATGTCGCCGCCTCGTTCCTAACAACGTGATACAGTACCCAGTCAGTAAAATGTACTTGTAGCTATCCAGACTATACACCGCAATTGAGCATACTATAGTATGCCGAAGCGCGAATGCGCGCTCTGGTCAGAGATATGACCAGTCCACGTTGCTTGCAAGTGCTTATGGGAAGCGCCAACGTACAATATCGTCTGGGGTAAGTTGTAAGCACGCCGCAATTGTGCTTACGAGATGTGCACATGTACAGCCTCCCCACCAGTATCGTGGACTTTGCCATCGTGGGGTGAGTTGCATCTAGACCCAAGGAGGGTGGGTACGGTATGGCTTATCTATCTAGTGTAGGACTGTTGGTTGCTATGGAGTCTTAATGACCCATGTTATGCAATAGTCTCTGTTTCGAATCTCACGGTCTTGTACGGACCCGTAAGGGCTCACGTACGTCCGTACTCTCTTACAATACCTATGTCTTCATGGCGGTTTTGTGGCTGTATTCCATTGTCTGTGCGGTTATGCCTACGTCACTAAGATCACTCAATTGAGGTCTATGTGGCGGCTGACCATCTGTTTTGTGATGTCCATACAGAAGAGAGTCGCATGATGAGAAAGGCTGAGCCAAGGACTGTCGCTTCTCGATCCTCGTAGTTCTCAAGTCTGTTGTCTAGGTTTTCTTGTATGTCTCTCTAACAAGGAAGCCAACTCATGGCTCGTTTACTGCCCTTTTTGTGTCTTCTATTGGGTTTGGCGTTCGCCAAACGTAGCTATGCTGCACTTGACCAAGTTTGCCATCTTGACGAGGTCCGCGGCGTTGATATCTGCTTAGTCTTATCGTGTCTAGCAGATAATGCTTCCTCCTCATACCATCTTGCTTTCTCCGGAAAGTTTGATAGAAACTTGGGATGGGCTGCATTCGGTCGGGGCCATGCTATGGATGCGGCCCTCATGTTTCTGTTCTACCCCAACGCCGAGCTTGATGGTAAGATAAATTCAAGACGCCCTTCTTGGTACACTAATTATTGATTCTTTGAAAGGTCTCACCGTGGGAGTCAGAACAACAAGGTATGTGGAAACCTCTACCTACTGGTTATCTGAACAGACGCTCAAGCGTCGACAACTAGTGGACACTACCCTCCTCACCTCTCAAGTCTGCAGCCCCAGGTATCTGTCATAAAAACTTCTGTTACCGACGATGGGTACTATACGGCGGAGGTGATATGCTACGGCTGCCGAGAAGACTCCGTGACGCAGGGGAATGACATGCGTGAAGCATGGATCTGGTCCGCGAATACCGACCAGAAAATGCAAACGAATGATGTCGAAGCTGTGCTACAAATGCATGCAGATTACGGCGAGTTCTACATAATTTACTCCAGAGATCATACTAATAATTCCAAAGGCCGATTCGATATTCGGGTGCAAGACGACGCGGTCCTGCAAGGACTGCCGTTGACGGCTGGCGAGAATCGCACGTCAAACTTTGGTCCGGAGTCCGAATCTACTAAATCTACGAGTTTCTGGATTTCAGTTCATGGTGCGCTGATGCTGTGCGCTTTCCTAATCATCTACCCGTTGGGCATTGTCGCCATGGCTTTGGGCTACTCGAATGCATTCTGGACTCACGTGAGTGCGCAGACGCTGGGCACTACATGTGTTTTCATAGCGGCGATTTTGAAAGTGAAAGAATTGCCCTTTTTTGCAGCCGTAAGTACATAAGCTGATGTTTTTGCGATCTGAAAGTTGGTAGCTGATGGCAAGCGCAGGCTTCAGAAAAAGCCGTATTCATTCATACACAAGTGCTTTGGGTCTGGCGATTGTCGTTGGTCTTGTTGTGCAAGTGATACTGGGTGTACATCACCATCGTATCTTCATGAAGAGTCGTGAGCCGACTAATTATTCAAAATACCACAAACTGTTGGGCAGGGTGATCTCCGGCTGCGGCGTTCTCAACGGACTACTGTGCGTACTACATTTGCTCCTCCTTTCCCCGAATCTTTTCTTCCATAGAAACTGGAGCTGACAGTGATACAGCGCCTGCTACATATTCAATGATATCAACTTCGTCTTCGCTGTAATACTGTTTGTCATATTATTGTTTTTGGTGTCATGGATGGTTTTCTGGAGGTACAAGACAAAGACAAAGACGAGTGATCGTCACAAAGTTCGCTACCAACATCCTCACGAGCAGGATGAAGAGATGGAAGAATTTCTTTCAGAACCATCTAATAGATCAGATGCTTGACAAATGTCATGAAAAAATTGTTGTCGTCATGTTTAAATAGAACTGTCATATGATCGTCCTTCATGTATAGAATACCGCCCGGCAACCAGTCAGACGGGTGCGTTTTCCGGTACATTAAAGCCATCGTATCACGAAAACGGCGTATCGTTGAGCTTTCAGTCAGGAGCACAGCGCCAATTACCAAAGTGCGGAGATCATCATGGGCATATAACCTATCTGGATTATACAAACTAGGGATGTCATGTAGTGTGTGATCACACACCGATCTGGAGGGACTGCGTGTAAGCAACGATTGTCTGTGAGCCCCAAGGACATCCCCAATTATATATATAATAACACTGCTGCCTGGGCACTCTCCTGTGCAAGTAATCACACTCCCTCTTAAAAGGTCTCTCTCGTAGCTACCCTTCCTCGCAAATCCATCACCATCTTTATCAGTCACCATTAACCCTGTGGGATTAGAATGCCTAACCTCAAGAAAATCTTCACACGGGCCGGTGGGAGCCACAAACTCGGCGCTACCCAGAAAGAGATCGAGACTCTTCGCAGCTCTACCTCGACTTTCGCCCATACGCGACCTCTCGACCTAACGAAGAAACAGGGCCAGAAAGATCTTGAGACTAGACTCAAGGAAAGTGAGTACAAAGACCCAGCTATCACCACCAGCACCTCGACTAAGACTAACGACCCCTGGTGAACTAGCTGCGCTCAGAAATGCGGTCAAGATGAACAACTTTTAATGAGTTGGGAGAAAGAATGCAGGGGTGAATTGTAGTAGCGGATGAGAGGTATCACTTGAAGGAAAAAAAAGAGTAGTCGTGTGAAGTGTGTCAGCAACAATGCGGTAGTATGTCTCCCATTTCTGTCGCAAACCCTGGACAAAGTATTGAAAAACTCAACCAATAGTCAACATCAGCTAATTACTTTATCTTCCAGAATTTAGTAGGTAATAACTCATACCACTTGAATACACGCCTACCTATTCCACCTTCCCGGAGCTCATTTGTTGGAGATGCTCAAGCCAGTACTCGGCGGCATTTTTTCTGTCGCGCAAATGTTTCGTCTCCCTACCAATAATGACGCGCTCGATCTCAAGCTCTCTGTAGGCATGGCTCAACGCGTCCTGCATAGAGCCCGATTCAAGACTATACTTGGAACAGTCATGATAGCTGCGATTTGTCAGTAGCTTGATACAATTACTTGTATCGGTGGAATAGGGGGCTTAGAGAATGATCATGGCACGTAAGCTCTACGCAAATCCATGCCAAGCAAGCCCTGCTTCCCCATAAGCTCCGCCAGCTCTTTAGAAACTTGTAGCACCTTCCTGCACGCTGCTTGGCGCTGCAGGGGGAAAACATGTGTTCAAACGGTGACAGTGCCATGGGGGATTGCCAGGCCGCTATTCTCTGATCCAAGTTAAACATGCGTCGCCTCAGGAAATTAATCAACAAATCTATGCATGCGTAGCAGCTGCACTCGGAACCCCGCTGTGCCATCGTCATGTCTTTCCCGTGATATTGAGCCCGACACACGCTGTCGATGTAACTCGTAGTAAACTGCTCTCCGGCCTGTATGTCCCGAATGTCGTGGATGGTGAGGCGTTAGAAGCTGACGTTATATGAGTTGTGAGTGTTGGAAACGCGCGAATGGTTCATGCACCTGTGGAGTGGGAAAATGCCAATCCCGTAGGTGCCCCCAACGCCCATCTCTACCCCGGTGGTGAGAAAGATGGCAAATCGTTTGATGGTAGGCTTGGAAAAATTCTGAAGCCTCTGGCCTTTCAGGATACTCCCCGTCCGAACCGGTGGTGCACTGGTCTTTGTATCATTTATTTATGGGCATTTAGACATATTTCAGTCCTGTCGAGTAAGTCGTCTTTGCTGTAGAGTTGGTCTAGAGCACGCAGCTTGGCTGGAGACAAGCGCTTGAGTGCAGCGCAAGATGCAGACAATTAAGCATTCGGATCGAATGAGGTTGTGCTGGGTATTGCAACAATGGGGAGTTCGGCTATGATCCTCCTGCCTCGAGATATATTGCGGGAAGCATCTTGCCAGAATTGGCCTTCGTTAACGATCATTTAAGCGAGCGCGTTCAAGGAAGAATTCTGGTTTGATTCCAAAAGAGCTCACTCAATATATATACACGAAGAACGTAATAGGGTTAGACTTTGATGGTCAATGTGCCGGGCATCCGCAACAAACAGGAATATGCACTTAGATATAGGCATGAAATACCTACGTATGTTACATGTACGGACGTAAGTAACCCTCACATGCGACTCAAGGTAGGCTACAGTCAGTACATCTCGGTAGGTAATTACTGTGAGTGTGCTCTGATCGATGAGATTCTGTTATGTATCTTAACAAAAGCTTCTCCAAGCTTGGGGATTTTATATGAGCAGAACACAAGGGTAAGTGATAGCGATCCCGATGTTGCTGGTGGTATGTATGTTCGTCGTCAAGGCTCGAGCATCACCGGGAAAAGACCGAAGGCGAGGAGGATCCGATTACATAATACGTACGTAGTTACGGATTATTGTGGGTCAATTCTGAATTTAGACTAGGCTCATCTCGCAATAGTCATTTCTCATCTCTCAAAACTTCGTCTAGTTTATTCTATCTTGTCTCAGCGCCAAAATTTCCATTCATCAACCCCACCAGTAGTCGGTGTGTCTACCGATGCCAATCTAATCTCCCCGGTTTCGCAATATTAAAAAAGAGACCCCAAGAAAGAAAAAAGATGCCGACAATAGAAGACGGCGCCCAGAACGCGCCGACTACTACTGTGCCCGTGCCCGAAACCACTGAATCCTCACCTGTCGAGCCAACGTCGTTTAAGCCAATACAGGCTTTAATTCTCGATGCCGGCCCTCTTATTAAGAACGACCCGCCCGTGAGCACTTTGCTTGCGCAGGCACACGAACTCTACACTATCCCGTCCGTCGTTTCCGAGATCCGCGATGCCGCCACCCGATCGCGCGTCGAGACCACACTCCTCCCTTTCCTGAAATTGCGATCGCCTCGGCCTGCCAGTATCAAATTTGTCACCGACTTTGCTCGCCGCACCGGTGACCTCGAAGTCCTCAGCAAGCCCGATATTCACCTTATGGCTCTTGCCTATGAGCTTGAGTGTGAATTGAATGGTGGTGATTGGCGGTTACGGAAAACTCCCGGCCAGAAGGGAGTAAATGGAAAGTCGCCTGCACAACTCGAGAAGGAGAAGGCAAAAGCCTCAAATGACACCGAGGTCGCCGAGGAGGTGACGGCAGGAGATACGATAACCGAGCAAGGATCAGAGACATCGCCAGGTCCTGCAGAGACACAGCTTAGTGGAGAGCAAGAATCCATCACACAAACCTTGGAGTCCTTAAGCCTAGAACAATCAGAAAATCCCACGGTGGGCTCCGCGACAGAGAAGACAGAAGCAGTCGATATCAAGACACAAGGAGAAGACGACGACGACGAAGGCTGGATCACGCCCTCGAACCTCAAAAAACACCAAGTCAAAGACCAACTAGCGCGGCCGGAACAGCCCAACCAGCGGGTTCTGAAAGTAGCGCTCCTGACATCCGATTACGCCATGCAGAACGTCCTGCTGCGCATCAACCTCAACCTCGTATCTCCTGGCCTAGCAAGGATCACACGGGTCAAGACGTGGGTGCTCCGGTGCCACGGCTGCTTCCAGGTCACGCGCGACATGTCGAAGCAGTTCTGTCCCCGCTGCGGACAACCGACGCTGACGCGCGTGAGCTGCTCGACCGACCACACGGGCAACTTCCAGATCTACCTCAAGAATAACTTCCAGTGGAACAACCGGGGCAACGTGTACAGCGTGCCGAAGCCGGTGCACGGGTCCGCGAACGGAAAGGCGCGGGGACCCGGCGGTGGCAAGAACGGCTGGGGACGCGAGCTGATCTTGGCCGAGGACCAGAAGGAGTACGAGAGGAAGACGACGGAGCAGCGCAAGGCGAAACAGAGGGATCTCATGGACGACGATTACCTGCCCGGCATCCTGACGGGGAACAGACAGTCTGGACCGGGGAAGATACGCGTGGGCGCGGGACGGAACGTCAACTCCCGTAAGAGGATATAAAAAAGGACGAAATAGCACTCTACGTATTTACTGTACTATAATACCCGAATAAAAGCGATACCAGCGGTGTTTTTCTTTTCTTATTGTTATTTTATTTCGGTTTATTTGGTCTTTTCATGATTATTTGTCTTTCGTCTGCCACACGCGCGACTTTGCGTCTATCCCATCCATCAATGCTAAGACTGATGCTGATGATGAAGACCTCATCTGCCGATCCAGATCGCGCTATACGTACACATACAGACGCATCGAGGCCTCATAATCCCTCCCCCCCCCACTCCAAAAAACACATCCTTCACGCCGAACGCCAGCCCATAGAACCCGCGATGCTAAAAAAATCCACAGCCAATCATTGCGTCTCGGCGACCTTGTTCTCTAAGGGGTTGTTAGTATGTATGATCTGTAATGAGACGCAATTGGAATCAACACGGAAGGAGATGGGCGGGCGGGGGAAGACGTACTCTGCTGCGTGAGCAGGAGATTGAAACGCTTCTTCAGCGTCACGCGCTGTCGCGACCACTTGTCGTCGGGCGAGAAGCGCGCCGGGTGTGCGGATTTGGTGACGGTGCCGTTTAGGACCTTCTTGAGGGTGTAGATGCGTCTGTATATTTCGTCAGCCCCTCCTTTCCCCGTTTCTTGTTTCCATTGGGTATGTGTTTTTTTCCTGAGGCGCCGGCGTTTGTTTTTGGAAAGGAGCAGGATGGTGGTGGTGGTGGTGGATAGGATTGCTTGCGTGCTTGCTACTGACCTGCCATTTTCGTCGGGGGTGTACATGAGATGCATTTTGACGGCTGGATTATTTAGTCCCTTCTTGTAATCGGAGAATGATGCGCGCAGGAATTGGGTGTCGGAGTGCAGCGAGCTGGTATTTTCGTTGCTGTCGCGATTTGCTGGTATCGTGGATTTGCTTGGAGGTTAACGAAGCTCCGAAATTATTTTTCGATCTTGGATTTGATTAATCGGTGCATGATTTCATTGGCTTTCCCAGCTTAACTTGTGGGTCTACACATGGGAGGATGGATGGCACAGTGTGCATATTACAGTAAGACAATGTTATTCTCACGGAGGGACATTGGTCTGTTACCTACACTCCTCCGTGACTTAGAAAAACAACTTACGCTTATGACAACGAACCCTCCTCACCCCCAGCAATTCAGTGTTCGTGTCGCTGTTTATTTCTGTATATGAATGAATCTATCGATCGGCTACGAACTGCATAGCTCACGGCAAGTATTGAGCTATTATGCCATCTAGAGACAAAGCTACAAATCAAGTGCTTAAGCCATGGTCAATATAAGGGGTTCTTCTTCCAAGGATGCAGACAAGCTTACTCTGTACTTTGTATTGAATCAATATCTCTATCACTTGATGAATGTTCTGCTACCCTCCAGAGCTTTGTATACTCCCGCATCATATCAGACGATAGAGCCGGTTGATCTCAGTCGCTCTACAGGACCGGTCATAAGATCCAGTAGGCCATGTTGCGGGAAGAAAGAGACAGCGCAGTTCAGCTCCTCCTTTTCCCCTTTCCACCAGATTCCTTCTATAAGAGAAGAAGCTTGGTGAAAAGCTACGCTACTAATAAACGCCGCCAGATCACAGAATTGATTTGAAGAGGCAGCATGTATCTACCCCATCCTATCTTAAGCAATACCGAGTATTGTCCCAGTCCCTACCTGTCGCTTCAACCTATCCGCAAGAAGTCCGTCTGCATAGCGGCATCTAAAATCCATACCCGGCATCTTGGTATCTAAATCGAGGCAGAGTTGTAGTCGTTCATTTATCCGCACTAGCCCTCGCCACTCTATTACCCATTGTTCGTAAGCTCATTCAATCAACGGGTCACTGTCGACTGTCTCTGCGTGGTGCATGTAGCGTAAGAATTGAGAGCAGGAAGTGCAAGAACCTATTATAACAGCCGCATACAAGTGTAAGCGTATGCGCTGATAATAGGTTCAAAAACTCCCAGTATCTGGCTCATCCATGGCATCATAATCCCACAGCACAAGTGTAACGCTCTGCGTGAAGGTCAGCCAGTCCCTAATGCAACTCCCCTGGCAAAAGTAGAATTCCCAATCTCAACGAAGAAGATCGGTTAGAGTCTCCGTATATTATAGACATGAATTACGTTCCTATCCGATATTAATGTACTACTAGCCCGGCTCACCGTGTCCTATCCGCGTTACTTTACTTTGGAAAACAGCAGTAGCTATCCCACTCGCATCTCGTACACCATCTTACCTCTTGTACACCACCAGCCAAAAAGCACGACGCATTGTTAAAGGCGAGAGCTTCTCCATCAAGACGCAGTGCGCACCATGAAAGCCCCCCCCCCAAAAGCATTCCTCACCCCGCAATGGACCGCTTCCTATGTCGGCTAGCAGAAGCGGCACGGATACACAGATCCGAATGCCTCCTCTTGCGCCGCGAACGCTCGCCCGCGCTTCTCCGCTGGTGCAACTCCTCAGCCTCCTTCAGCTTCCCCTGACTCTGATACAAATCCGTCAGCATGTCCACAGCACTCTGAGTCGAAGGGTGGTCGGCGCCAACAGTCTTATCAAAGCCCTGCAGAGCGCGCTGATACATCTCCTCAGCCTGCTCCGTCTGCTCGTTCATAAGATACACGCCGCCCAGGTCATACACCGTATCGAGAGTCGAAATGTGGTCCGGCCCCAGCGTCTTCTCGTAGCCCTGCAGAGCCCGCTGATACATTTCCTCTGCCTCCTTCAGCTTTTCCTGGCTTTGGTACACGCCGCCTAGGTAGTTTACCGCTTGCAGCGTGGACTCGTGGTCTGGTCCGAGGGCCTTCTCGTAGCCCTGTAGCGCGCGCTGGAACATCTGCTCGGCCTCCTTCAGCTTCTCCAGGCTCAGATACAGGGTACCGAAGTTGTAGACCGTGGTCAGGGTCCGCGGGTCATCGGGACCGGCTGCCATCTCGATGGCCTGCAGCGCTCGTTGATACATCTCCTCCGCCTCCTGGACCTTCTCTTGACGCTTATAGATGCCGCCCAGGCTGTATATGACCATGAGAGTCGAGGTGTGCACCGGCCCAAGCGTCTTCTCGAAACCCCGCAGCTCGCGCCGGTACAAGATTTCCGCTTCCTCCAGTCGTTCCTGACACTCATATACGATAGCCAGACCTCCAGCCGCATCGAGGGTAGACTCGTGGTCGGGCCCGAGCCTCTCCTCATAGCCCTGTAGAGCTCGCAGGTACATTTGCTCCGCCTCTTCGAACTTGCTCTGCGAGCAGTATAGCATGCCCAGATCCTTAGCCGCATCGAGGGCTTTTAGATGCGAAGGTCCGAGTGCTCGTTCGAAACCGCGCAAAGCTCGTAGGTACATTTCCTCCGCCTGCTCGTCCCGATAGGCGTGTAGGTACAGGTCGCCTAGCTTGTGGACGGTGCTGAGAGCGCTCGGGGCGTCTGGTCCGAAGGCCTTTTCTTGAGCCTGCAGAAATCGCCGCAACACGTCTTCCGCCTCGTCTATCCTCTGCTGCATTTTATAGAGCGTGCCTAGACTCTCTACCGCGTGCTGGGTCGAGAAGTGGTCGAGTCCGACTGTTTTTTTGCGCCCTTCTAGCTCCCACCGATACATAGCTTCGGCATCTTCAAACTTTTCTAGATACTCATATACGATGGCTAGACCCCCAGCCGCATCGAGGGTGGACTTGTGGTCGTGTCCGAGTTCCTTTTCGCGGCCCCGTAGCGCCCGGAGGTACATCTCTTTTGACTCTTCGAACTTATGCTGGGAGCTGTACAGCATTCCTAAATGGTAGGCCGTCTCGAGGGTATCCACATGGTCGGGTCCAAGTACGGTTTCGCGACCCTGCAGTGCCCTCCGGTACATCTCCTCAGCTTGGTCGTCTTGATCGCTGTCTAGGTATACCTTGGCTAAGTCGTGGATTGTATTGAGAGTCGATGGGTGGTTGGCTCCGAGAGTCTTTTTATAGCCCCTTTTTGCCCGTTGATACATCTCCACTGCTTTTGTGTCTTGGTCGCTCATCGCGTATACCATACCTAGTTCGCGGACAGCGGCGAGAGTGGACTGGTGATCGGGTCCTAGTGTCCTTTCGCGTCCTCGAAGCAACCGCTCGTACATGTCTTCAGCCTCTTCCAACGTCGAATAATCGACATACATTTTCGCAAGCTTACTCAGCGTGTTGAGAGTGGATGGGTGGTCGGGTCCGAGTGTCTTTTCGTAGCCCTGCAGTACCTGCTGGTACATATCTTTTGCCTCCCTCATCTTGAACCGACTGGTGTATAGACTGGCCAGATTTTGAGCTGTGTCAATAGCAGACTTCTCTTTGCCTTCCAGCGCCCGCTCGTACATCTCTTCCGCCTCTTCCACCTTGTCTTGGTCGGCGTATAGCTTGGCTAAGCTGTTGAGTGTGTCGAGAGTCGAAGGGTGGCCGGCGCCGAGCGTTTTTTCACGACCCTGAAGTACTCGCTGATACGTGTCTTCCGCCTCTTTCAACTTCCCCTGGTCGGTATACAGACCGGCTAAATGGCTAAGTGTATCGAGGGTGGACGCGTGGTCGGGTCCAAGTGCCTTCTCGTAACCCTGCAGTACCTTCTGGTACATCTCTTCCGCCCCTTCCATCTTGCTTTGATCCCGTATGAATCGCCCCAAGATAGTTGCTGTCTGTGTCGAGGTCGACGTGTGGTAGGAAATGGAGCGGGTGGGATTCTCCCAAGTTGGTCCGGGTCAAGACGCACGGGCGATGATGGAGGTTAGTGCACATCGTAAAATGGCCCGTGGCGGCCGCGGTTGCAGCTCCACTTATTACAAGGGCCTATTCGCTCCCATGAAGACGGTGGACAGGCTGGCTTCCCCCAATTGCGACATACTCGGGGATCTCGACCAGTATTGAAAAAGATCAAGGGCCGAAATACCATCAATGAATATCGATACCGAACATGTTTCTGCCATCGTCCTTCGCCGTCCAAAAGCTCCCAATAGGCACAAACAAGCGTAGGCAGAGGCTCACATAGCTCAGAAGGGCACAGAATGCTCCATCACCAAGCATAAGCGAGTTGTTGTTGTTTGTGTGTCGACCGTGGTTGACAATGTCTTGGTAAGGGGGGTTGGTTGGTCTCACGTGGAGACGCCGTTAGTCATTATTGTGTGAGTTATGACGTGATCAGACCTGAACCGCGGAACAACTTCACAGCATCTTTTTTTTAACTTGAGTCATGTTCTTGGAATATTGCCATCACTTCGAGATTTCAAACGGATAGGAAATTTAACACAGGTGTGAAGTGCAGAGATTCTTCTCTGCTTCCACCTAGCCGGACAAATTTAACTCAGTCCTGTATTAAATCATATCATCCCAATTCAGCCAACATCGGAAATAATAGCAAACTTGTATAATCTAGAGAGATTGATTATTCGTTGAATTCATATGTAATATGCAATGGTTTGTGGTATCATGTCTTTAGTTGATTAACATGCGGAAAAGACGCGAGCTGACAACAAAGGGAATAAAAGGAGGAAAGGGGGAGCCATCCTCCATAATGCTAGTCCATATACAGACAACAACTACAATAAAACACAATGAGACCGCATGGCTCGGCTGGCCGTGTCCTTGGATAACTTTGCGCGGACGTCCCAAATTCATCCATGCTAAATCCCAGAATTGACTCCAGTCCAAACCCTTGTAAGTCATGGGTGTCGCCTTCAATCGCCATTTTACGTGCATGAATATATATCATGCTCACGATTTTGTCTAATTCCATCCTCTTACCCCTTTTGCGATTTCGGGGGTTTCTTCTCCGATTTACAACGCTTTTTTAGCCGATGCAGTCATTTTGGAAGCGGCGGAAGTGCCTTGTCAAGCTCTTCGCGGCTGACACGAGCTTTTGCAAGTTCGACATAGCTTGTTTTGGGGGGTGTAGGAGGACCCCGCCCACCGATTCCGTGAGGACCCAGATCGGTGAATCCATCTTGCCTCTCCCTTACCGATGGGGTAAAAGGTCTAGTTTCTGTATTTGTACTCTCGCCCCGGCTCCGTCCGCCCAATGATGATGCCTCTGCAGATTCTTCAACCACAGGAAGGACAGTATGCGAGTTCGTTCTTCCGCTAGGAGAAACCATAGTTGTCGGAAGTTTCCTTTCGGGTATCTGATCTTCTATGGCAACTTCTTTTTCCTTTTTCGTACCCTTTCTAAAAGTCGGGCTAGGCTCGGGTGATGTAGCATTTTTCACCCCGGGTGGCAGAGGTGGTAACGGTGGCATATTTGAGAGAGCGGATGGACCGGTCTGTGCGCCAGCCGTCGTGGCAGCGCCAGCAGCCGCTTGATCGTTCTGGTTTCGAGCGGTCTCTTCTGGCGACATGCTGATTCCTGACATGAACTTGATAAATCGATCCCCATATTGGTCAGGTGGCAGAGCAGAGATCTTGGTGCGGTCACTTGACAGGCCCTTCCAGAAGTGCTCAATCTTCTTTCTCATGCCGTACTGCGTACAGAGTCAGTGTGTTTTTCAGAGCGAGAGCGTATTTCGTGGTTGAGAAATAGCCTAAACTTACGTGTGTCAAGCAGTCGATGACGCCGAGATAATACACCTCCTCACCAAGTGAATCATCCTCCTGTGTTGCCCGTAAGCCACCATCATCGTTGTAGAATAGCCCACCGCGGCTATGGCCTTCGGCCAGTTCGTCTGGCATTCTATCACTTGTCTGGCGCATCGGTATCGGACGCTCGGCTTTGACCATCTGCCGTAATTCCCTTGCCTTCCGCATGCTTTCTAGCTTGGATGGCGTTCGCATGAGGACTTGGTTGGGATGGGAACCATCCTCTGCTTGGCCAGCGCCGCCAGGGTTAAAGACCTGGAGGGTGTTATCGCGTAAGTTCTCCTCGTTCCCCTTTTGTAAGTCGTGAACCCCTATCAAGAGAGAGTAATCCATTATTTTCAGTTTCTGCAGAAGCTTTACGTCATTCTGCAGTTGTTGAAGGAATAATTGTCTCTTTTGAAGTCCCAACTCAAGATGTCGTTTCCGACGAAGCCAGTTTAGATCCTTCAACGTAGCTCGGGGGTTCTTCTCCAAATTCTCCTCTTTGTAATCTCGACCGATAGTTGAGCCCTTGAGATCAAAAGTGGTGTGAATATCTCGGTGAGGGGGAAAGAGGTTGTTCATCACAACAAAATGGATTTTCTTGCCATACGGCATCTTGACTCGATGAAGTCCGTAAAACTGGGATAGGAGGGTGTTGGGGTTATCTACGACGTGATTGTAGTATTCTTTCAAGATCTTACGAAGGAATTTGTGCTCGGCGTGATGGATAGTTTTGATAATGTACTTGTAATCCCGTGAGAAGTAGAAGAAGCTACCACTCTTCCCCGGAGATCCAAGTTCGGAGAGGATATACTTCCCGGTGAGCGACATCAGATAATCGGCCGGGTCCAACCTAAAGAGGGCACGAAGATGTCGAAAAACCCAGGGCGCATAATCCTTGAACTTGAAGTCATATTTTGCCGAAGGCACCAACTCATTCCCAGCGCTAGTTAAAGTCAGCAAGATGGAAATTGGTAGGTTACTGTAAGATCCGACATACATATCAAACGTCGATTTCTGCTTAGCATCGAAGTCATCGTCAGTTAAGGGCCGATCCAACTTCGCGTTGGTACGAGAGACGGAGACACGAATTCCCGTCAGCATGTTGTAGGCAGTTGTCCAGTTGGCATGGTTTTCGTCAACCTTGGTTCCAACCAAGACACGATCATCATCCTCTTCCTCCCGCTTCTTTTTCTTATTAGCGCGCTTCATTCGGTATGCTTCGGCCCACCGCAGAGCATCTTCATCAGGTACAACCTCGTCCCGGTGTGACTCCTGTAATGAACGGGTACCCCGGCGAGTCAAAGAACCTCGCCGTAGTGTAGGGCCAGAGGATGGTCCTACTTGCGAGGGAGAAAAACGACCACTGGCATAAGCTGTATCGTTAGCATCCTTTGGCGCCTTTCCGGATGGTGGTTTTGGCACTTCGAGATTATGCCGCTGTCGTGGCCCACTGGATATCGAAGGTAGCGCCGGAGTGGAAGTAGATGCTGGGTTGGGAAGACTGGCTGGAGAAGAAAAGCGCTGTGGATCAGAGGACTGGGATCTGTCTTGCATGCGAGCAAATGGTGAAGGTACTGAAGTACCTGTCTGGGCACTGGGTGCATATGCAGTATCAAAAGAGTTGCGGGTTACAGATTCGGTATAATTAGGTTCTGTACGTGGGCCGTCGACAATAGGAAAGTGCTTATTTTGAGCCTCTGCTAGCGACCGTGACAGAGATGCTCTGGCAGACTCAAACGAGGCTTGTCTGCGGGAGGACTCAGCCGTGCCCTGTCGCGATGGTGGATTAGGCCTTGCGATTGTCCCGTTGACGGTTGGGGGCCGTGAATCGAATGTCGCCCCTGTACCTGAGCCGGACCCCACGCCATTCGGCAATTTACTACTCTGAATCGACTTGCCATTGGGCAGGGAAGTCATGGTGGATGGGGACGGACGGTCCTCATACATCCGCGATGGTGTCTCGGAGCTCAAGGTGGAGAGTGTAGAGGCGCTATCATCGAAGGTTTCGCGGCAATGCTCAATTGGGGTGGGTAGTGGTTTCAAAACGGGTCTCTCGTGGACGCGGGCGCGGGCGGGTTTGTCAACCAACTGGTGCTCTTGGTATTGGTGGTCGAGACGGACGATGCCAGCGTTAGGGGCATATATGGGAGAGTTTTCGTTGTTCATGAAGGAGGGCATCGTCGTTGTCTCGCTCCGGCTCGATATTGGCCTTGATGCGAGGTCATCCGTGCTTGGGCTGCAAAAGGGGCGAGGAGAAGATTGATGCGCAGCGAGCCAACGGAAACGATCGTGGTGGCTGTGCAGGGTAAGATGATAGGTTTTCTTTTAGGTAAGCATGTAGATCTACTCGGCCGGGGGCTCGTCAAGTAGTCGCTGTGTTCTGTTCAAATTAAAATGCCCATATCGAAACTGTCGTTGCTGTCGTTGTGGTGGTGAATGATGGGAGTGGATGTGCGCTGCTAGAGACCAGCTGCCCATGAGGATTGGGTTGGACTCTGACCGAAGCGGATTATGGGGGAGGAGCAAACTAAAAAGATAGGGGGGGAGAAGACCTGGCGATGGGAGAGTGAGATTGTGAAGAGTCGTCGGGTGGGACCTGAGGGAAGTTGGCACGGCTGCTAGTGAAAGTGGGCTGGGGGGACTTGCGTGAATAATACTAATGGGATTTCCATGAAAATGCACCCGATCGGCTAGGCCGTAGAGGGTAGGTACTTGGAGGTACAGGGGGATGTGGGGTCCGTATTGGTGAGATTGAGATTTGCCCATGTCTTGACGGGTCTTGACGGGCCTAGCCGGGTTTTGACAGGTCTTGACAGGTCTATATAAGCAAGCAATCACCGTCCTGAATACGGATGGCGTACGGATCCGTAGCAGGACAAGAGACAGCCGTAGGTACCTGTAGGTACTCCGACCACAGCACACTAAATAGTGACCACTGCACGTACTTGCTTTAGCGCAAGTGCCCTGTAATCTGTAGTGTACGGGGAGCTGATACTTACTATGCCTACTACGGTAAGGAAATTGAACCCTTTCTCTCCCGTCTCTTTTAGGCTTTCTATTTTTTCAATGCAGGATTCCAAGGCATGGCAGAATGCTCAGACAACAGATTACATAACTTGAATAGATGATCTAGGAATTAGGTAGTAGGTAGTAGGTAGGTCATAGATTATATAGATACAACATGGAGGTCATTACCTACCTTTACTTGGTATCTACCTCCTACCTAATTTCGTACACTACACTGGGCAATGTGTCGAATAAAGGGTAGTCGACAGTCACGAGGGTAGGTAGGTACCTATATGTACTCTGGTACGGACCCGTACTCGTAGGTACCTAAGGTACCTACCTAGGTAGGTACGTACGTACTACCTACGGGCGCTACTGTACCTACCTAAGGTACTATCTTAGGTACCTACGGACGCACTATGTAGGTAATTCTGTAGCCACAGTGTGCAACGCCAGGCTACACACGGTTCCCGAAAAGTTATAGCGTCTTTAGGCTGACCGACCTTAGCTTCCACTAGCAAGTAAGCTGCTAAGAAATACAGTCTTATGGTTTAAAAAAAGCACAGTACTGCAAACCTAGCGTGCGTAGGTATACGTAGGTAGGTACGGTCCGTACGGATCCGTACATTATTTACAGCCTCGGGAGCTGAGCTGATATTGATGCCTCAAAGAGCCTCCAATCACCAGATGCCAAGTCCAAGCTGGAGTGTTCAAGTTATGCCGCATATCCGAATGAGTAGGCGGGTATTCCGTACGCCATGTACAATCTGTACACAGCATACCTACGTTACAGTAAATGCCATACGGAATCCCGTATAGGTAGTGACCTATCCTATCCCCTATCAATCTAGCTATTCCAGAACGGGGTTTCACCAAATGCAGATAGGTAGGCAGTACGGATCCGTAGAAATGTGATCAGTTTTCAATTTGGCTTATGTACGTGAACAAAACAACAAGGGAGCTGTTCACAACTTCACCGAGCTCCCATTGTTGCTGCTCATTTATTCCGTAGTCGCTACGGATTAGATACGGAATACGGAATACTCTTTTAGATTACTCAGAACAGGCTAAACTACAATGGGTAGGTGCTTTTACCGGCTACTTACGCTAACGTTGCACTAGTGTTGGAAGTTAGTGGACGCTAGCGGTGAATCTTTGAGCCTATTCCATACTAGTGGACTTCCATTTTATATAAGTCGACATCTTCGGTATAAGAAGGTAGGCGGGCTGCCTCCGGATTGAGCATCGATGACTGAATGCCGTGCCGTACATAAAAAAAGGGCAGGTCACGGTCTTGCTGCTACTACTAGGTAGGTATCATGCACAAAAGAGCAGAATCCCGATCCAATTCCTGAAAGCAATATTCTTGTGTACATCACAGGTAAGTGAGATCCATCCCTATCTTGTGCCTATACGACTTACGTAAGTAAGAATTTATCCTTCTCTAGAAAAGCCGCCGCGGGTTAGGTACTACTAATAATAGTGTCACTTCACGCACTGGCCCTTGTTGTTGTTGTTGTTGGCCAGGATTCCATGGTGAAAATATTTGTTGGTGAACATTTATTTGACTTAACTTACTGTACCTGCTACCTACCTACCTGAGATACTTTTACAGTACGGACGTACGGACTACATCTACCTACATCCCATTCTTGTTGTGCCTGTCGTCACTGACATACTACCTGGTAGTAGCCATGGAGACGCACCGAAGAACTCATCCCTATAAGCCATCCATGCTAACTTATTGTCTTCAGGTCCCGAGGTTATGAAAGCCTAAGCTTGCTCATTTCTCGGCTTCACCACCTCATTACAAATTAAAATTCACCAAATGTAATGTACCGTGTGCATCCGATAAAAGAAGATGACATTTCCAATCAACGAAAATAGGTCCCCAATGCGCCGAGGCAATTCAAGGAACTTCCAAAACTGGCAGGCATCAGAAATCCCTTTGTAAACTGATCGCCCTTGAACCGGCTGTTGGTCCATGAAGATGAACATTTTCCCTGTTCTTGCTCGGCTTTTTTAACCGTATGCGCCTGGGAAATACTAGGGTTGCGGGATGTCAACGGCCGGCTTGCCGTTTTCAACGACCCCTGCGTTACTGAAAGCACACCCTCTTCTTCTGGCTGCCAACAATAAATAAAATAAAATACATTGGATCAAAGTCGCATTCAACCATCTCCATTCGATGCACGGCTATAATACCTACAGAAAAATCTCGCGATTCTCTCACGATAGCAGCCCAGTCATCCTGCGCAAGGAACTTGGTTAACAATCTTCCATGCGCGACAAAATTCCAGACATATCCGCGGATGCATATTCTCAGAAACCGGGCCGAGGCTTGAAAAGCAACTCCAAGCGCATGAGTGTCGCGCTTCATAAAAAAGTGTATCGAGCCTGGATTGAAAAAGCGACCGTCGATGTGACCGCTCCGCGAAGATGTTTAAGGCTAACTATTCCACAGCGCTGAGCACACGCACATGTCAGTTAGTGTAGAACAGGTGAGGGGCTCAGCTGACGGCACAATTTGGTTTATGAAGGGCGGAAAAGCTGAAGGGCAGGCAGGATACATGGCATAGCCCCTCACGGGCTGGGAACACTCAGTTCGGATTTGTCACTTTGTCATTTCATGCATTGGTGCCTGCGTGCGTGCTGGCCGATTCGCTAGCAGCTTGTATGATAGATCTTTCTTCGGCTGCGGACTGTCGGGGCCGCATCACATGGTTACATTCTTCTGTACGGACGTGCGTTTGTTCCGTAAACAACTATAGGTAAAAGTAACGTTCACTCTTCATAGCACCGTACTATGTGCAACGAGTGCAACCCGCCAGTCAAAATTCCGATCCTCAACCATGTGCAGCACCATAGAGTTTCAATTACGCACGCATTCAAACGTTCAAAAGCCCCTCTATTTCCATCTAGTCCAGAGAACATAATTGCCGCTTGGCTGAGCACTTCTCATTGCAAATGGAGTCGTCCCATCGCAATACGTAGTCATTTGTGTAATTATGTACATAGCCAGAAGTTGACCGAATGACGTCGGTGATGCCGATCATCATTCATATGCCAACAACTTTGAGCGCAGCTGGTCAGCACCCAGGTAGCTTGATTCGTTCCTGGGGGACAAATGACATATAGAAGTCAGGCAGCCAATCCCCTCGCTCATCCGTTGTGCGCTGAGGGTTTTAATGGTCCAGAGAGAAAAGGTGGTTCCGAATAACCTATCGCTTGCATCATGTGAGATGTTGTCAATCCCCCCATCCAATTCGCCAGGACAGGCCGGTCTTTTAGAGCAGTGATTCATATGACCCGTTAAATTGTTTTAACCCCAACCAAGAACTCCAGTCCATGCATTTCGATAACAGTATACGTACAACCTATGGTACAACCCCGATTCCCCCGCCCCCCCCCTCCCCCACGACAGACACGTAAATCTCGTGTCGTGTCCCACCGCAGCAAACTCGTAAAAACCCGGACTTTTGTATATTACCGAGACGATGAAGCCCCAGGACTACTCTGGATAGCAACCTGGCTCGCGCCCTCCTTCTGCAGTCTCTCTAGCGTCTTCTTCTTCTGGTGTTCGGCAAGGCGGTACTTCTTGAAGTACGTGACCTGTCGGTATGGTTAGCAACGTGGACGGCGTGGATCAAGATGCCAGAGCTCACCCATGCACTCGCGCAATTCTCCTGGAAAGCCTTGTCTTCCTGGGCGCAGTTCTTGTCCGCCGTCTTCTTGCCCTCGCCCGTCAGCGAGTCGATGACCTCGTGCTTGTCTAGGCACTTGTAGAAGTTGTCTCGCGCATCCCAGCACTGCTTCCTTTCACTGCGGTCGGGTGCTCGAGCACCTGTGCGCACCTCTTCCTTGCGCTTGTCCTCCTGGGACGATATCAGGCCGAAGAAGCCCATTTTACGTACTTCTTCTTATGGAGACGTGAGGTTCAGTCTCTGACGGAATTGAAACAGTGCGGTGCGTGAATGTTGTTGGAGGTTATCTAGCTGGTCGTGCTAAGGATGTCTAGATAAGCGTGCATGAGTTGTATAAGTAGCTCAATACAAGGATACCCCCAATTTATGCATTCATACACTAAGATTTTATACATTATATGCAATTAATGAGCACATTTTTCCCATTTGACGAGTCTGGGGCACCGTTGCACTAGTCTACCTGTGGTTAGACCGGACCCGATAATCAAATCTACTTGTCGATCATCCTCAACAGAACAGCGCAACTCCTTTACGTGCCTGATTTTGCCCGCGGATTCTTATACGCCAGAATGCCGGCGTTATACACTCCCTACTACCCACCATATACGATTTAAAAAAGCGCTAGAATAGCCCAACTATTGAACGAGTCGAAAGTTCCAGGAGCCAAGAGGACTTCTGTGGTTTCTGCTGCCTACCCCTGAGAGCTGAAGACGGCATATTTATGAACGCATCGGACATGGTCATCTTATAGATGTGCGAATAGCATCTAAAGCCCCACACTCGGTATCCTTTGATGCGCTCGTCCAGGATATCTGTATTATAATCTTGACGATTGTGTCCCATCTACAATCTTCTCCGGCCTAAGTGGTCCGCAAGAGCAACCCCAACATGCCGAGACGGAGACGCCCGCCACGATCCGGCGCCATTGCCGAGCTCCCGCCACTGCGCATCCTCGGCCAGATCGCAGCTTTACAATGCATATATTACGCCGTTGCGCTGGTGTTAATTCTGTTCACATCTCTGGTCATGGGCTTGCAATTCAGTCTAGATCTTGTATTCGGCTGGGCCAGCTTGCGCGGTGACAACACGCAAGGCTGGCTTCTTGGTTTCGTGTGGCTATGTTGCGCTGGCGCCATGTGCGTTTCTCCCCTTATCTGCATTCTCTCCTACCTCACCTTATAGCAACTTTTCCATGTGATGATGATCTAGCTTCGTACTGACCATCAAACCAACAGAGTGATTGCACTGGTAATCTTAATATCCCGATCGAAACTCGTCCTTGATTTCGCCGTCACACTTCACGTAATACACCTTATCATCGTGTTTCTATATACTGGATACGTACCTCGAAATGTCGCGTGGTGGGTCACAATGTTTGCGTCTGGCGTTATTACTGTTGTTGGAGGGACCTACGGATGCCGCTGGCGAGAACTGCAACCCATTACCTTCGGTGGCGGCGGTCGAAATGCCGGCGGTGGTGAAAGTGGGGGTAATAGATCTTTAGAGAACGGGAGGGCCAGTAGCGATCATGGCGACGAAGAGATGGGATTCTCCAGGGGTCGCGGGAGAGGAAGAGACCGTGACGGATCCGGCGAGTATGAGATGGTAGGGATGAAGGGAACCCCGTGACACAAAGTTCTCTCTCCCAGGCATGATTTTGTGTGATATGGTAGACGTACAGGATGTCGCATTGCATGGCGTTACGGACTGGACTTGTATGACTATAGGTATGGGGGCCTGTATTCGAATTTTTCGGGTCGAGGCTTCAAATTTTTCTAATACAGGAGGCGGCAACTTGATCGTGAGGGTTGGACCGCGACACCAGCTTCGCTCGTTCATAGTTCCACAGAACTTAAATGAATATACCGAACCAGCCATGCGAGCTCATGTGGGTGTAGCCATACCCTCATGGGCGGAGAGTAAGGTTGGACACGCACAATTAATCGTGTTTGCTGCTATCTTGGGAGAACAGTCCAGCCCCTAGGGGTATTTTCCCTTCATTCCTGGATGATAGAGCTAGGGACGAACTCGTTCGTGAAATGCGTCAGCTATGGACTTATGAGGGCGGACTCACATATCATACTATCTCTCAGGTTGTTCACTAGCCATGGATATAGATTGCTCCCTATGATACTATGATTCCCGAGACTGATCTCCGTCTTCGTGTAGATCGATTCAAGTCGTGGGTTTCACAGATACATATGTATAAATACATGTGTATATCCAGTAAGTCGAGTCTCTTGAGAAACTCGTTCCATGTCATAACTAGTCAGTGATCTCAGAAGACCTGCATTTTACCAGACCGAGCTTCTCGCTGCTGTTTTGGCCCCATCTGACTAGGTGTCCGGACACTTTGACGAGGCCAGCCAAATAACCAACTCAGGAGTATCAGCATATTATGGCGAGGTTATACTTCGCCAGGCGGTACCTAGACCTGTGGATCTACGTGGCTCCATCGCCACACGTAGGTCAGCCCGACACCGTGATTGTCGTTGCCCGCCCTGTTCCTGGTCCCCGCCCTTGGATCGCCTAACGTAACAAACAACGCAACACCAACTAATCTCACGATAGCAAACCACAGAATACAAACATCATCCCTTATCATGACGATCGACTTGAATATCCCCCGCGAATTATCGTCTACAAATACATAGTGATAAGTACTCACCTCACGACTTAACACTGACCCTCTTGCCCCGGGACAACGCGGTTCTCATAATATTGCCAACATCTTACATGACCTGAACCACTTGTGAGATTCATGAAATCAATCACAAAGCAGACCCTCATCATGAGATGCTATAGCATAGCCCTCCTGTGGGCCCTGACCCTCCATACCACAACCTCCTCACCCACACCGCCCCTATCCTCTAACTCTCTTCTTGAGACCTCAAAACTCGATCCATGCAGCGGCTCAGGCGCCATACTAGACCAAGACTACTACCAAGCAGACTGTCCAGCAGAGCTAGACCTGCTTCCCGATGGAACATGCGAATATTCCAAGAACGCCTTCCAAGACGGGTGTTTTTCCTTCTGTCAAATCCGTACGCAACCCCCCTGATTCCCTTAACCCACATCCACCCTAATTCCAAATTCATAGGAACGGCATTCCACATAATGCAAGAAATCCCCATCCCAAACACCTACTGCCGCGGCCCACGACCCTGCACGATCCCCAATGACGCCACCATGCCCATCTCGCTCTGGAGCGGCGACCGCGGGATCGAGAACGCGCTAGACCGAGGCGTGTCCGGCGGCTTCCAAGCGACTCGCACTGTCCCCGTGGGGCCGGCAACCTTCAATCTCGGGGAGAACGAGTGCGGTTATTTCACTTTCATCGGGACGCGGAAGACAGTCTGGTACGATCCCCTCCCCCTTTCCACAAAAAAAAAAACCAAAACTAACCCCCTACACACAGCGGCTCCCTAACCGAAACCTACGCAGACGAGGACCAAAGCATCTGTCGCGCCCCGACCCAAACAACGCCAAACTACTGCGCCGACACCGTCTGGGTCGGCACGGACGCCAACGAAGCAGGCTGTTTCGGACAATCCGTCTTCGTGCGTCTGGACTGCGGCACGCGATTGCCGCTGCCACTAGAGCAGCAGGACGAGCGGTACCGGGGCAAAGACGTCGCGATGCCTCCCGAACAACTCGATCCTATTCTGCAGAGCTGGGGTATTTCCTCCCTCCCCCCTTTTTTCACCCTTCCCCATACTCCTCTCCCTCTCAAAAAAAACGAAAAAAAGAAAAAAAGTAACCGCATCACTAACCAAACCAACCACCAAAAAAAAAACAGTCCACACCGAATGCAAGATCTGGGACCATTTCCTCTGGTACGACTGGAAGATCAAAGGGCGCGGTCTCAAAGACGACATCCTGGGCGCGTACGGCAAGAACCTGCTTCGCGACATGCGCGATCGTCTCTCGACCGTCACGCGCTGGACCTTCGAGTACACGCCCAACGACAGCGAGTACGACTGGTACGCGAGCGGCAGTATCGATGCCATTGATTCCAGCGTGCCCAAGTGGGCGCTGTTGGATATGGGGGCTAATGATGCGGGGGGTTGTTAGGTCCTAACCTAGTAGGTACTTGGTGGTTTGGTTTTTTTTTTTTTTGAATTTTTATTTATTTATTGTGTATGGGTTATATCATTATGTTGATTATGGACATCGCATATGATGCGTACAATGGCTGGCTTTCAAAAGACCGACTTTGTACGATTGTATCTTTCTTTGATTTGGATCAAGTATGTAACCTAGACTATCACGAGGATCACACGAAGCAATGAGCACAATTTACAGTACTCGACAGAATATTGATATTAAACCTATGACCAATCTAACAAAGACTTGAATGCCTAGGGAACTATGATATCCAGAAATCACCGCCTTTTCCTGCCCTCGTTGCCCCCAAATAAAAGCCGTGAACCTCTTCAAGCCATCCTACCTTTGATATAAAATTTCTGTAATTAAGGATTATGGTGGCACTGCTTTGGGAGCAAGCAGTCAGGAGGACAGAACGGCTCGGAGTCCCCAGGTTCACCCTGGCCCGGAGTCCAGGTATCAGGGTGACACGACTCCAGCGCAAACTTCTCAAGAGTGGGTTGGCGTTGTACCGCATTCGTGCTCGCCGGTTCATCTTGTGACAGAGGAGTCGCCTGAGTGGAAGTCATTCGCTCTCGGGGTAGCTCTAGGGAGCGTGTGCGAGGTGGCTTAGTCGTGATTGTCATATTGGAGAGCTGCATTTTCGACGTCGTCTGGTCAGTAGTATGCTGCCCGGTGTTGTCTCTATTACCTAGACTAATCCGTTTGCCGGATGGTTCTAGGATCTGAACTCTCCGAAATCCCTGTTCTTCCGGTTTGATATTTGGCCCATCCGCTAGAGTCCTTTTATGAGGTGGTGACATTTGTGTCACGTTAGATACCGAAGCAAGCCAAGAGTTGTGATTCAGTTCGTCATCCGAAGACCCAGAAGGATTCATAGACAAATGTCGTGACACCAAGAACTCAGGATGTACCGTTTGAGAATCCAACAAATTGTCTTGGAGAGGGTCACTGTACGTGTATGCAAGGCGGTGTAAAGTCATGTCGCTATCAACAGGCTGTGCCAAGCACTTGATTTCTACGGGGGTTGTCATTTCCGAAAGACGGCTTTGCTGCCTTCGGCTGTGCCGTCCTATTATTTGCGGTGCTCTGGAAATTGTATTAAGCGGTCTCGAGTGAGAACCTTGCAAGAATGGTAACTTGGCTGAATCACTTGGAGGAGAGTCAACAATGGATGAGCCGCTTCCACTACGTGAGCTGCTGGTGTCATTGGACAATCGAGCTAAATCCGACAGTGTGGTAGATGTCCTTGGAAGACTGCCTTCATTTGTTGATAAGGCAAGTCTGTCAAGTTCCCCTGTGGTATTCATCAATCCGGAAGCGGAAGATAGATCCGTGCGATGTACTGTGGGTTGCATGGGCGATATTCTGGATTCTGGCGTGTTAAAAATTGGGGACTCCTCGCCGGAAGAAGGCCAGATGTCATTGGAGTTACGCGATCGGTACCGACGTTCTTTTCCGTCTGGAGGTGGTGGAAACTCCGGTCTTATCGAGTGCATCGAAGAGGATCTAAAACGGTGAAGTCTGTCGCGTAACGAATGGAATCGTTTCGAAAACCTATCTGGTACATGAAAGTGATGACGATGGCGATTGTTATCAAACTCGGAGTAATTTGGTGGTTTCAATTCACCGTCTCTCTCTACCTAGACAAATATCAGTTTTTGTTGAAATCGATGATTATTCACAGGGTGATGAAACCATACACCAAATGTAGAAATATTAACCGGTGGAACACCGGAGACAGATCGCCGGTAGAACTCAGGGCACGATTTGAGGGCCTCTCCTTCGCTGTTATCGAATTCATGCTCCTGCTCTTCGAGTATTGGATTGTCCATCGTTCCCATGATGGATGGGGTGTTTGGTTGGGGTAGATGGGCTGACCGGTCAAGATCTGAGGTTTCGGAGACATCATGTCTTTTTCGAGGCTTCCTCTTTTCCCAGCCAATTGACCCTAATGTTTCAGCTTCACGCCGCCGAGACTCGCATGGTGAGCAGTTGCTCATGGCTGATGGCCCCAGCGGCGTGCTTGAGGCATCAGACGGAAATCGAGGGGGTGAATTTCCGCTGGGAGAACTTCGAGGTCCGTCCAAACCAGTGCCAAGGCGAGTCCGTTGCTGATTGATGGGGTAAAACACTCCGGGCTGGACGGCTGTCCATCGAATGATCCGCCATTGCACCTCCAAGATTTTGGGCGAAGTTGGCCCAACCGTTTTCGGCCGTGTGCCTGACGCCTCGACTACTTCGTGTTGCTCGACCTCTACATCTGATTTACCAGACACGGCAGGGTACCAGTTTGATAACACCAGGCGGCGGCGGCGGCTAATGCTTTGCTCCCGACACGTTTCAACTTGATTCAGGTCTAGTTGAAAAGGACTGATTGAAGAAGCATCATCAGAACTTGGAGAATTGGCTTCGGATTGATGACGGGAGTGCGACCAGCGAACAGGCTCCAGAACAGGAGTCTTCGGGGTCTGTCCGATGGACGTGAAGAATTCATCCTCGGAATGCCGACTATTTTCTTTCTGACTTTCGCTTATGCACGAGAGTCTATAGCGTGCCGTTCGATGGTGATTCAGGCCGCTTTTGAGGTCACCGTCATTACCCGCGGGCCCAGCGCCAGGAATGTATTTCGCGACAGAGACCGTGGGATCTTCGTGACCTAGATGATACATTGTATCGACTTCATGACCACCGTTCTGGATTACAGTTTAGTGAGGTCAGATTGAAGCTGCACAACTGGCCGAACTGGGATATGAAGAGCGGATTCGATGGGCGAGGGCGCCAAATGAGTACTTGTATTTATGAGTATAGGATATGAATAGCTAAATATATCAGATAGGCGTAGGGATGTACATGTGTATTGAATTAGAGATAGGTTCAATGAGGACGAGATTTAAGAAGAAAAGAGAGAGATGAGTGATGAATCATCCAGCATCCAGCAGAGTGAAGTAGAGGCTGGCCTTGTTAGTTGAGTACGGCTCGTAAGATAAGATCAGATCCGCGCCTTCTTGGATGTGGAGGAATGAGTGAGGCCTGGTTATCTTTCTTTCTTCCTGGAGTATTCAAGGACTATTAAGCAGTAGTAGTAACCTCAAGTGCCCAGGAGCGCACGACATCGTCCCATGCATATGGCTCTTGTTCTTGCCTTGGCCAATTTATATCTTCCACGTTATTGATTGATGAATCTTAGGTATATCTACCTAGGTAGGTATATTTGAGCGTTGGATAGGAGGCCCTTACCTCACCTACCTACTATGTAGTATATTTCGACTCATTTTATCGTGTATCTCACTATAGCTAGAATGATTGTTGGTATTATGTGTTTACTGGCAGAAAATGAGATGCTTGCGAGACTGGAAATAAGTTTCAACTCCACTGATATTCACGCATGGTCGGTATAGGTAGCATTAGGATGTGCAGGTATTAGAACAGATTCACGAGAGGAATACGACTTTGCCGGCATGAAATGGACTGGTGGTTCGTACAGTGTCAGATATTTTAATCACTGTACAATTCGTACTTTACCGCTCCAAACCGACTAGGTACCTATACGTAGGTACCTAATTCGTAATGCATCATAGGTAGGATCGCGTAGGTACCTAACGGACTATATTACCTAGAAGGCCAGCTCGATTTTCCCTGCAACATGATTTCTTTCCAGATATTTTCGGAGTGACTACATTTTCGTATTGCTTGATTATACACTGTTTATTGTGGATTCAATATCACAAGTATTGAACCAGCAGTGACATGAGCTCCGATGGCCGGTATTTGTGGAGTTGGAGATGATTTGACTATTTACTTACATACATTCTTACCGGCCAATCTAGGTATCGACAATAGGTAGCCTCGGTAGGTACGGACGTATACCAACCGCATTCATCAACCCCACCGGGGCAACGATTCTATGACCAGCTCTTATCGTATCATTCCTCATCTTGCCTGCTGTAACTCCTCCGACTGAGCTTATGCAAGCATGTTTCGTCCCATAGTGCCACGACTTCAGCGCGCTGGGCTATCACAGGTTGCTCGATCGGAGCTCAAACAAGAGCGACTCGCCCGGCATGTAAGAAGCTACGCTTCCTCTTCCGCGCCCGCGCCGGTCTTCAGCTGGCAAGACCCTCTATCGAGCAAAAGCCTGCTTACCGAAGATGAATTGGCCATTGCAGATATGGCAGAACGGTATTGCCAAGAGCAATTGCAGCCACGAGTTTTACGTAAGTGTGCTTGCGCTCTTCATTCGAGACCCGACAAGACGAGGAAGAGATTATTCACTAACTCGCTTTATTTCTCCACGCAGAGGCCTACCGCGACGAGAACTTCGATCGGCAGATTCTGTTGGAGATGGGCGAGCTGGGTCTTCTAGGCGCAAGCCTGAAGGGGTACGGCTGCGCGGGCGCATCCACCGTAGCATCTGCTTTAATAACGCGGGCAGTGGAGCGTGTAGACAGTGGCTATCGTTCTGGTATGTCTGTTCAATCGTCGCTGGTAATGGGTGGTATCTATGAATTCGGGACCACAGAGCAGAAGGAGAGGTTTCTCGAGCCCATGGCACGTGGCAAACTTCTTGGCGCCTTTGGCCTCACAGAACCTAATCACGGAAGTGACCCCGGATCAATGGAGACTACTGCACGTCCACACCCTACTAAAAGCGGATACTACCTCATCAGCGGTGCCAAGACTTGGATAACGAATTCTCCTATTGCCGATGTCTTAATGGTTTGGGCGAAGTTGGCCGAGACAGGAAAGATCCGTGGCTTCTTGATTGAACGCAAGGATTGCCCGCCCGGAACCCTCGAGACCCCTGCGATCAAGAATAAGACCGGGTTACGGGCAAGTATTACCGGTATGATCCAACTGGCCGACTGTCCAGTTCCAGTTTCCAATATGTTCCCTGATGTGGAGGGTTTGCGTGGACCTTTTTCATGTCTCAATAGCGCACGATATGGTATTTCAATGGGTGTTATGGGTGCGCTGGAAGATTGCATCTCAAGGGCGAGGACATATGCTCTTGAGCGCCGACAGTTCAAGAATAACCCACTTGCTAAGTACCAACTTGTGCAAAAGAAGCTTGCCGATGCCGCCACCGATGCCGCATATGGTGTCCTGGCCTCAATCCAGGTTGGTCGTCTCAAGGATGAGGGTAAAGCCACACCTGAGATGATCAGCATGATTAAGAGGCAAAATTGTGATCGCGCTTTGCACAACGCCCGTGTCTTGCAGGAGATATTTGGTGGAAACGCTGTTAGCGATGAGTATGGCATTGGCAGACATGTAGCCAATCTGTTCGTAACGCAGACATACGAGGGCCAGAGCGATATTCACAGTAAGTTTATACTATGTTGTGGTTTGGGTGCGATTTGATGCTAATACACGTTAGGCCTTATCCTCGGACGTGCGATCACGGGTGTTCAAGCTTTCGTATGATAGAGGCTCCTAGTTCCACCCTACATATCCCACCATATCCCTACACATCCCTACACATCCCTGGAAGAGAGCGAGGAGCAGTAGAGCTACCTATGCTCTGACACGGCGGATAGAGGTCTTCATCCAGATCAATCTTGATTTTGCATTTCGGCACTCAACCCACGAATTGAGCCAACGCATGCATACACAACGATGATTACGAAGTAGTGAAGAGTCTATCAGCATCTTCTGACTTGGAATACAGTAAAGAGGAAATAAGTAGAAAGATAAGATGTTTCAATTCGGATATATTGAATGTCAAAAGCCTACAGTTCCAAACAGTACTTATCTTCTGATGGTGATGGTACTCTCTATGTAACAATATGAAGTATATCTAAGGGAGTGTCTGATCTTGTGACTTTATTATTCATGATTTGTCATTGAAGAGGAGACGGTAATGTCAAACCTATCAAGATAATGTCTTATTAAGCTTATTAGTGCTGGTGGCGACACAAACAGTAAGGCTTGAGTCAGTGAATAAACGAGTTAATACCTTGACGGATCCGTAATTCTGCCATGATGCTTAGGAGGAAGGTACAGACAAACGGGGTACCGGTAGGTAGGTTAGGTAGTTACTTCTGAATGGTGAAGGTGCACTGCCACATGTTTAGGGGGGGGGGAAGATAAGAAGGAAGGTTCTACGGACGTTAGGTACATGTAGGTAAGGTACTTATACGTAAGTAGCCTTTCATAGCTACCTATGTACATAGGTAAGGTAGTACTTAGTGTAGGTACCTTAGGTCACGGTACCTACCTGTACATGTAGGAGGTACCTAGTAGGTAGCGCCTGTACCTACCTGCTTACCTACTTGCATTTATCGTTTGCTTGCACTGCCCGCGAGAAATGCACAAATCAGTTATGTCAGATGTCTAGCAAGTTCTTTGCTGTCAAGGTGGCTGTGGTGGCTGGTTTATTGAGTACCTATCAAGTATCTCTGTGAATAAACAAGGCACATATATACCTATCTGGTACCTGAACTACTTCAACTAGCAAAGGAGGAAAATGGGGCCTGATGGACCCCAGCCCAACGCTACCAAAATCTCTCCTGACTTCAGGTATTTGTTTCGTCTCGTCACTCCGAGTCTCCCTCTCCTTTCCCCCACTACCATACTTTATCTCACGACCTGTACCGCCATCACCTACTTGGGCCCAAATCCCGGCCGCCATCCCAGCCGCCATCCCATCAACTTATCAACGCAGCCTTTCCCTCTAATCAACCAAGTAAATATCCTACCATCATCCTTACCACCTTCGTTAACTTCGTTCTGGCTAACTCCTGCTGCACAAAGACAGCATCCAACTCTGGTAGGTATATTATCCACATTCTTCCATCCTGCACCCTTGTTCAGCCTCCTCGCACCTCTCTTTGTCTTCCGCCGCTACCCTATCATACGCTGCACCTATCTACCCCCCTTCTGTTGCTGACGGCTCATATAAATAGTGGTCAACCACCTCAGGACAACTTGAGAGACACGCAGCACATCTGCAATAAGACACTGTCTACTTCATACATCGGCCGCCGACCGCATTCACAATGGCGCTGAAGCGTATTAACAAGGAGCTCACAGACCTAGGACGGTATGTCAAGTTTTTTTTTTTCGTTTGTTTACTTGGCCGCATCCCCGAAAAGCCGGCTGCCCAAGGTGGGGTGCCCGCTAAGCAATGTGTATCCAAAGCGGGGTCCTGTTATCGTCTCAATCTTCACCTGGGCATGATTCGGAGTTGTCACTACTCTCAGCCATGACTTGGCTAATATATTGCGAAAACCTGAATCTATGAACTGTGCTAATCTTTTCTGCTTGGTAGTGACCCTCCCTCTTCCTGCTCTGCTGGTCCTGTCGGCGAAGATCTGGTATGGCCTCAATTATTCAACCCCTGCCACGCCGGCGTAAAGTGGCGATATCAAGATGACTTGAAAATGCATATGCTACTATCCTTGCAGTGATGGTTACTGATGCAATTTCTCTCATAGTTTCACTGGCAAGCGACTATTATGGGCCCTGTAAGCACAATCTCAATCTGTCCTGTGGCTTTGTCGCTACTCCCTTAAGACCTCACTCAGCCTGCAGTCTCAGTGCTTGACAATATGGCGAAGTCGACAAGTGCAGCGAATGGTATGATATGTGTATATATATATATATGCTAACCATGATATGTAGGGCGATTCTCCGTACTCTGGCGGTGTTTTCTTCTTGGCTATCCATTTCCCGACAGACTATCCCTTTAAGCCTCCCAAGGTTAACTTCACAACACGCATTTACCACCCGAACATCAACTCCAACGGTAGCATTTGCTTAGATATTCTTCGAGATCAATGGAGTCCTGCCTTGACCATCTCCAAGGGTGAGCACTCTTGTCTGGCAGCTGCGGCGCTCTTTGCTGATGATCTGATTTAGTGCTGCTGTCTATCTGCTCGATGTTGACGGACCCCAATCCCGATGACCCGCTCGTCCCCGAGATTGCACATGTGTACAAGACTGACCGAACGAGATATGAGGCCACAGCTCGCGAGTGGACACGAAAGTATGCTATTTAGTTTGGATAGCTCGGGGTTCTCAGTGCCATCAATTTTACCAGTCGAGGGTTTTTAAAGCAAGAGGGATTAGGGCGGTGGGAGATTCATAGATACGTGGTTGGCTAAGCAGGGTCACACACACATTCTCTCCCATCTAGGCAATGTAGATGAATATTCCGGCGCTTGTTGTCGCTTATTCATCATTATGGCTGGGGGATCTCACTCCGGTGGCCGCTGGCATGTTATGTGGACTGCTTCTTTTAGTGGCGCCTTCTCTGGCGAATAATGAAGTTACGAGAGAAAGAATGCATGCATGGGGAAAGAATGGTCTTTAACGCTTCTGCCCTTGATCCCACATAATACACCGATTCCTTTCCTTGAGAGTGTTCCTCGCACGTGACATTTTGGCATGTAGTAGAGAACCCGGCAGCCTACCCCTAGGAGTCTACCCTAGGAGTCAACCCTAAGAAGTCTACCCTAAGAAGTCTACCCCAGGTAGGCATTATGGACGGAAAGGAAATCCAAATGGCATTGGGTAATAACTACGGGATGGCGATTGCCCCTCCAAGCAAAGCCCTTAGGCTATGCGACGAATACTCGCGACGAATACTCGCTACCTGCCTTTGACCAAATTCTGACAGGGTTCTTTGCGAAGCAGATGCAACGGGTTGCCGCCGGTCCGGGATTCTTCGATGTTGATGACCAATAGAGGTAGCGTTTGGAACTACAGACGTACCTATTCCGTAGAGGTAGGTAGTAACGGTAAGAAGTATAAGCACGCTGGCTAGCGCAGGTGCTTGCCAACCGTCAACGCTACCGGCGTTTTACGTTATTTGGTACGGAACGTATTCCGTATTCCGTACTTACATAGCCGTCCTTACCTGCAGATTAGTGTAGATCTAGTCCGAATTCTGCAGCTTTTCACCTTCTACCGGATTCTAGGTAGGTATTCTGGGGTATTATACCTATTCATTGTCTACCTAGCTAGGTAGGTGGTAGGGAGCTTACCTATGGAGTGGTGTCGGTTGTGATGTTGCTTTGCTTATGGGGATGTGTTGTTTGTAGGGACATAGTATAGTGTAGGTACGCGTTACATGTGAGAGTTTATGCCGCTATGAGAATGGGAAGCAGATGGGCTCGGGCTCCTCAGCATGCTTTCCCTCTTCTCATCCTCATACCTATCCTATCCCGATAGCGATCCGCCTCTCGTCATGAATGCCATCATGTGGCTGGTTCCCCATACAGTCCCGATTAAGACACAGCGTAATTTCGATATCGTCACATTCCTCAGAACCATCCTATGAACTCCCACACCTAGCAGTGGGGCGATCGTAAATAGGTAGTGGTGGTGGTATGGTACCTAGGTATGGTATGGTAACCGTCGGGACTCGGGTTTCGACAGCTACCTGGGGCCCTGGCATCGCGCTGTCGTACCCTCCGACCGCCCCGGCCTAGCTGCTGTCATCACGTACGAATTTATTAAGTACACTAGATAATGTATAAGTAGATAGATAGCGTAGGGGTAGGGGACCGGGAATTGCCTGGTTCTCTGGTGATTGGCATCGAGCAATAATTTACTTACATCATCATGTACTTACCTACACTACCATACTACTCTACGACGCTTTTGCAAGAGATCCCTTTTCTTGCACCAGGTACCTACTTACCTATCTACGTACTCGCGATCCTCGTCCCTGCATTGCAATCAAGGGCAAATGGCTATATCTGTCGCTTCGTATCGACACCAATCATGGCCTAAGCTACACTGTTTTATTGGTGTAGCGTAGGTAGTGTAGAGCTTTGGTCGGGGATTTCGATTGTATCATACGTACCTTATGCATGTGGACAGTTGGGGCCCGCGTAGCAACACCCCGCTTGGTCTGCATTCCCTTTGCTATTAGATTAGGTATTTATTACGTGAGCCTCTCCTTCTAAGTTCTGGGTCGAAGTCATTTATTTGAGAACTCTCGTCGTCTGGGAGACAAAAGACCTGGTGTGGCGGAGATGTGGGAAAGTCAAAAAGGTTTTGTTCTGTCGGCTCGTGACTGCTTGGAGTGGAGAGCTGAGATCAGACCCGGACGCCACGAACGGTGTGCTGTGGGGGAACGGTCAATCCGATGTGGTGAAGAGGCATTGGAGCGACCGAGATGAACCCGCTGGCTCGGATGTCGTGGTCGCGCGGGTTTTACTGGGGAAATAGAGGAATTCCCCGATGGGGGGGGGAGAGTTCGGCAAATGCTTGAGTGACGAAGATTGGTTAATAGACTTCGCTTTAAATATTCCTCAGTGAGCGGCAGATTTTCATGTGAATTCTAATTTTATCTTCCTAATCTTATACCTAGTGTTTTCATTTTCTCCGGTTTTTTTGTTCAATAATGCAGTGGCGTTCTCCCGTCTGGAAACCAATGATAAGGATTCTCATAAGCTGGGTGGACTCGATATAAGCACGACCGACGGGTTTGCTGAACGTGAGATAGATAAAACAAATAAAGCAGGTTGAAAACGGAATAAAATAAGGGGAGGTGTTTGGAGATCTATGTAGCGGTTGGCTTCGATTCCTGACAGCGCTGCTGGTTTCACCGCTTGGCTCAACTATTAGGTTAGGCAGGTTACCACAAGTGAAAGGTGTTACTTTGCGTACATCTCGGCTCGGGGTCAGATATGACAGCCATTGGATGTACGCCACATCGAAGTCCGAAACCTTCTGCGTCTGCTCTTCCGATGCGGGGAACACGTACGTGTATGATACTTAAAGGCTCAGCTCGGCTCAGCTCAGCTCGCTGTAGAATCAATGACAACGCATGAAAGGGAGGAAGAAAAGAACGAGAGTGAAATGGCGAATTGGACTCATCTCATCCGCTTCGTGGCGCGAGAAGACGGCCGCGTGCATTTGGGTCAACTGATCGATGGTAGTCAGGACGTTGGGAAGGACGCCGCCGACGGTAGGGAGATCGAGGTGTATTTGCTCCGAGGAACGATCTTTGATGCGAAGATCGTTCCGGGCGTGGTTTATACTGTTGAAAGGGTGTGTCTCCTCTTCTCTGCTCTCTTGTCGGAGCGAGCGAGCGAATGTTGATATTGATGATGAGGTACAGATCCTCTCCCCTATCTCGCCCGCCGAATGCAACTATATCCGATGCCTGGGACTGAACTACCAAGATCATGCTAAGGTTTGTCATTATTATCATACTACAATGTCTAGACTCTATGCATCTAATACCGCAAACAAGGAAGGAGGCTTCCCCCTCCCCAAAGCCCCCATCCTATTCACGAAGCCGCGCACAGCGCTCGCAGACCCATACCCCGCAGCCGTGACGATCCCCAGAATCGCTCAGGACGGCTCAAGCGACTACGAGGGCGAGCTGTGCGTCGTCATCGGACGCACGGGCCGCGATATACCCGAGGCTGAGGCGCTCGATTACGTCCTGGGCTACACGGCGTCCAACGATGTGTCGGCGCGCAAGCTGCAGTTGATGACGACGCAGTGGTGTTTTGGTAAGGGGTTGGATGGCAGCTGTCCGCTCGGTACGTGCCCATAATCCATCCGAGAAACACGCGAAATAATGCTTACGGATGATATAGGCCCCATCCTCGTGGCGCCGACCGCAATCCCCGATCCGCAGCGCCTCAAAATCCAGACGCTGTATGATGGCGACGTGGTCCAGGATGGCCACACGAGCAACATGATCTTCTCCGTACGCCAGCAGATCGCGTATCTTTCGCAGGGCACTACGCTTGAGGCTGGCTCGATCATCTTGACGGGCACGCCCGCCGGCATTGGGTTTCTTAGGAAGCCGCCCGTTGTGTTGGAGCATGGTGGGGATGTGAGGGTTCGAATTGAGGGGATTGGGACGCTTGTTAATCGTGTGAGGTATGAGGAAGATTGAGGGCGTAGTGATCGATTACGAGTCGCGACTTAGTAGTACTTGAGGGATATGTCTGACTTTATGAATTTTGATTTACTTTTTTTTTTGAAGCCTGGGCAACATATAAATAAATACGTATTCGAAAAGAGCCACTTTTCAAAGCGGACGCCGACCCTATTTGTTTACATCGGATTTGGCAGCACATTGTTTTCTGGCACGCACCGAGCATGTAGCTAACATATTCCTCGGATATTCCCCCCTTTTCACCTACCTCCCTTGTGTCGAAGCTAGTCCAATAACCATGCCGGCACATCCGGGCTCCAAACAGACAAAGCCTCATCGCCAACAGGGATGTAGCCAATAGATGTTTTCTGATTGACGACATCTCCATCAACGTAGTGCTTGATCGTATTATGCGTGGTATCCCACCAATAATCAAAGATCTGTGATCCGAGTACATGTCTCCGACACCTCAGAGAGGCTAGTAATTCTTTTTTTGGCAAGCCAAGCGTGCCCTAGCATCTGGGTGCCATAATCGTGCACCTCGAACGAGCGGTGATGAACGTGGTTGACGGCGTTCGCGGTCAGGAAGAACGCGTGGTGCTCGACGCCAAGGTCGATGTGGAAGAAGATGGCGGCCTCTTTCAGGGTGCCGTCTGTCCCCTCGACGTACAGGACGTCCGTGGGCACGAAGTTGAAATTCTTATTGTAGAAGTTGAACTCGCCTGTGAAGTCTTGCGCGCAGAAACCACAGTGGCCCCAGCTTGCTAATTTGCCTCTTGTCAGTGTGTGGCTTCAATTTTGGTTGGGTATGCGTTGTGACGAACCTTGTGCACGGCGGCTGGACCTTGCTTGATTCTCAGGTTTTCGCCCAGGCGCTGTAATCTGAGCCGGCTGCTCGTCTGCCGATGCTTCTCGCTCCTTCTGGCCGTACATCAAGTTTGTGGGAAACCCGGAGGGATCGTAGACTGTGACAAGGTGTCCGCCTGCTGATGCGCCTACTAGACCTTGGATAGCGCTGCTACCTAGCAGCTTAGCAGCTCGCTCGAGGTCTGCGTATGTATCAACTACAAAAGTTGCCCCTAGGAATTTCTTGGGACCCTTCAACGCGTGATCTGCTGGATGGTGATCTGTAATCGTCAGATACGACGGGCGAGACGAGCTTACAGACGTATTGGTCTGGGCCTTATCCGTGAAGCCATAGCTGCCCATCGGCTTTCCTCGCCATGGTCATACCGAAGTCTGGTGATATATGAGATACACGCTCTACACATGGAAAGGCGTCTATCTCAAACCTTGTAGGAAACCGGCCGATCTCCTCCAAGTCTGGATGCTGGTAACGCATATGAGCGATCTTGGTCAGCTTGATTTGGGCATTGGGATCGATATGATTGCGGGCCTTCCACTCATGTGCATATTCCTGCTAGCAGCCCACGGCAATCCCTTCTAGGATCGCAGCCGTATGTTTCGAGTTCTAGACAGTCATGATTTGTCTCGAGAATGGTAGATGTGAGAGCGAGCTCCAGCCAAATCGATGCCTCAGTCTATAATCCCAGGCGACGAGATTTGTGTCTGCATTGCTTGATTTCAATTCATCGAGGTTGACAGTGGTTCTCTTCAACATTACTAATACTTGGTCTTACCCTCCGTGCTTTTGTCGCGATTGCACGGCCATTACCTCGCAGCGATCCTCTATTAATAGAAAATGTCGACTGGCTCAAACTCTATTAAAAGATTCATAAATAATGAAAGCCGAGCAGAGCTTGGCCTCTGCTTTGGTGGAGAATTCATTCTATTACCACAATCAAAGCGAGTTAATATGAAGTGCGATGTGGTGCTCGTATGAAAAGGTAGGTATGGTGAGGCGTGTGAGAGAAGAGCGTAGCGATATAGAATGATATCTCCGCCGACGGAAGGTCACGGGGCGACGATGAATTGCCGGTAGTCGATGCCGAGATTCAAAAGGGGTTCACACCCCCGTAACCATACCGAATGGTCACGTATATAAACATGCTAGGAGGTCCGCCAGGTCAGAGGGCGGTACGTTTCCCAAGGATCGGACAAGTGGCCGGTCATGGCCATGCGACTACTACTGCCGGGTTGGTAAGCTGCTGGTCAGTGAACGCCGGTTGCAATCCGACTGCTAAGAGTCCGGAAGCCGTAGCCAAGAAGCTGTAGTCCCGGGCAGCCCAAACAGCGTCCCGCCTTGTCCCGCCCGCACAGTGGTCCACGGATGGGCCAGTTCGGTGATCCGGTCATGAATAGTTCATATTGTCCATGCAAAACTCCTACGGTCCGTACTAGCTGCACTACACTGTTTTGAGTATCCGTACAGGCATTAGGTGAACTTACGCCCATCGGCCTAACATCCAATCCTATATCAATCGCAGTTCTTTGAAATGAAAATCAATTTCAACTTCTGTTTTCGTGAATCTATGACTGTGTAGTGAGTTGTCTCACATGCGGTTGAATGAGCAAGTCATTAGTCGGGCCAGTTGTCATCCCGTCGGTAGCATGTTTACGCTCAAATTCCAGGAAAATACCTCTGTAAACAAATCTGAGATTCCCAAGTTTGGACTCTGTGCTAATCTGAGAGATGATGATTGATCCGGCTATTCTTCGGAAAATACAAGATACCTACTAAATACGGACGTATAGATGCCTACGAATGGACTGTTCTAATCTGTCCGTAGAATAGCCGGACCAATCAAGGTATTTTCTGGTGTCTAGGTATTTCCAGGGGTATTTGGCAGGGGTATTTGGCAGGGTCCTAAGTACGGACAGACTACCTACCTACCTAAGGTAGGTACCTAAGTACCTAGGTACACTACCTAAGGTAAAGGACCCACTCACGGTGAACCCGAGGGCCCAGAACCTCGGAATACCTACGGAATAGATTTACTAATGAGATGGGCTCTAGTGTATAGGTATAGTCCGTTCACCTGAGCCGCCAGAGAAGTTGAATCAAAAAGACTGCGGAATTTCCATCATCAAAGAGATACAATACCCACCTACCTATTCCGTAGTACCCGATCAATTCACACAAAGAGATGTATCAGCTTTCCGCGTTATCCCCAGATCCTGGCAGTAGGAATCACATTAACCCCGTTCCTTCAGGTCGACAGTCCCGACCTCTTCCGGGTGGACCCGTGCAGCGTCGCAGACCACGGAATATATCCGCGGATAGGTACGTACGTACGGATTACGTCCGTAGGTATCACAGATCAGATCGACTGACTGTTTATTGGGAAGCTCGCGAATACGGATCCGTAACTAAGGACTACCTACCTACTGTAGGTACGTCCGTACTACTACCTACCTAGGTGTTCTCACGAGCATCATACATACCTATCGCTCTGAAGCTATCCTCAATCGTGCGCCCGGCTGTACACTAGAACACCGAAGGAATTCTAGATACTTAATAGTAGTCCGTACGGATCCGTACGGACGTACTCTGTGCGGGGTTATAAAGGCGGCTTGCTGAGACGGTGATAGGAACCCAAATCCATCGTGACACTGGGAAGCTATTGGATTCTTCCCATGCATTTCCAATCCCTCCCTCCCTCCCTTCTTTCTTACCTACCTAACCCATTCCCATATTCCCACCTTACATCCCGACACATAAGTATGTATACTTATCTGTTCCTGTCACCAGTCACACGTAGATCTCATCTGCATGAATATCCTCGACTTACCTACGGATCCGTACCTAATCACATCAGCCATGCGCCATAGTAATCTAAGACCTTCCTATAGCTAATCAATTGCTTATATTATGCACGGTGCCTTACCTAATTGAAACGTCCAGTCACCAAGGGCCCTATTCACATGCACATAAGTCGCTTACACACCAACATGGGCGTCTTAGTCATTGGCGTGTGGGTGAATTGCTCTGGCATACCTACCTGATCTGAGGGTGAAACGAAACCATGGATTCAACAAGGATGTACCTTTGTCCCGCGAGGGTCCCTGACGATCTAGGTCGCTAATTGACCCCTCACCTACTCACCATATTTTGTGTACGGTGCTTAGGTAGTGCGCTCTGCCTTACATGACGATACCCTTTTGGACCATGAACCACACAAACCGCTTCAGCAATGAATCCCCTCGGCAGCGACGGGTCCCAAAGCGTCTAGTGTAAGACATTCTACTAAAAGGCATAGGTAGCTACCTATCCCTTGATGGAGCGCTCACTTGCCGTCCATGTCCAAATGGTTCGATAAGCTGAACTGGGGGAACTTGGTGCTTTATGTAATGGAGTAATAGCCATCTATCTGTGCCGTAAGACATACATAGGAATGACATCACTCACAGGGTACCTGAGTATACTCATATCCATTTCCACCGCCTTCTCCTGGCGGGCCCCGAGTAAGCCCTGATCATAAGCCCGAAATGGCGCGGGGGATATGGCCGCCACTGGGTGCGGTTAGCTAATGGTTATAAACGTCTAAGACCGCCAACCTGGCTTTGTTTGAAATCCTGCTTGAACTTCTCATTCTCTCTCATACGATATTAGACCATCTGCCACTCTCATCACCCAAACAACGCCTGTCTTCTGGCATATTGGCATTCTTCATCATCCATCCTCCTACCACGCTACCCAATTAATCGTTAACATGCCTCAGGGAATCCCAGCTGCCGAAAGACTTTTCGACCTGCTCAGCCTTAAGGGCAAGGTCATCATCGTGACCGGAGCATCAGGCCCGCGAGGTATGGGTATTGAGGCTGCCCGCGGAGTCGCAGAGATGGGCGCCGACGTTGCCATTACCTACGCGTCACGCAAGGAGGGAGCCCTTAAGAACGCCGAGGAGCTGACCAGGGAATACGGCGTCAAGGCCAAGGCCTACAAGTGCAACGTTGGTGAATTCGCATCGTGCGAGCAGCTGGTCAAGGACGTACTTCATGACTTCGGGGGCCGCATTGACGGATTCGTTGCTAATGCCGGTGCCACGGCCGACCACGGAGTGATCGATGGCACTGTTCAAGAGTGGAACGAGGTCATCCACACTGACCTCAACGGCACCGCGTACTGTGCCAAGGCCGTCGGCCCCGTCTTCAAGAAGCAAGGCAGCGGCAGCTTCGTCATCACTGCCTCCATGTCTGGCCACATCGCCAACTTCCCTCAGGAGCAGACCTCATACAACGTCGCCAAGGCCGGTTGCATTCACCTAGCCCGCTCGCTTGCTAACGAGTGGCGCGACTTTGCCCGCGTCAACAGCATCTCCCCTGGCTACATCGACACCGGTCTGTCGGATTTCATCGACGAGAAGACGCAGAACCTCTGGAGAAGCATGATCCCCATGAACCGCAACGGCAGCGCCAAGGAGCTCAAGGGCGCATACGTTTACCTCCTCAGCAACGCCAGCACGTACACGACTGGCGCCGACATTGTCATCGATGGTGGTTACACCTGCCGATAAACGTGCCCACGATGTAACGAAACGTAACGGGTAGATATGTTTTAAAGAGCATTTGGAATAGGGTACCTAGCATGTGTCGGATTAAACCGGGGAGTTGGCTTGGCTGTCTTTCGACTTTTGCTTGTTGGAATAGGATTTCTTTTTACAATTATACATACCCGCCTCCCTACTAATCCGAGAGAGTCCTGAACGTTGCTTCCATATTCCGCATTCCAGGAAATAAGAGATGATTTCCAAGACAGTCGCCGCGTGGTGTAAGGTTATCTCCTTAAGGGCGGCTTTGGACCCCCATGTCCGAGCTTTCGAAATACATAACCGAATTAGAATGCTGGGAGAACTCCAAAACGTACAGTAACGTACGTTATTTTCTTCTCGGATAAGCTGGTCACGTGGCAGGAGAGAAGGGAACGTACGTAAGGAAATCTTACCCACTCTACCTACACCAGTATTTTAGTGCAGGGATCGAGCCAGGGCCCCGTCGATGCCAGCATTTTGTCCATCCACCTTACTTAGGTACCTACGGATCCGTACTCGTAATACATACGAAACTGCCGGCCGGCGCGGGGTCTTTTCTTCCTGAGATTGATTGAAAGCCTGCCGGTGCCGACCCTTTTCCCCGAAGCCTTTGCCGAGTTGTGAGCTTTGCCGGGACCTGTGAGCCTGCAGAGATTGGATTATGTGTCCGTAATCACAGGGGTGCTACCTGCTAGTGCAGGTAGCTTCGCTGAATCACATTAGCTAGGCAGACTGAGTCGAGACAGAGGTAGTTTTCGATTCGCCATTGACAATTGCTAAATAATAGTGTAGGTACGGACGTAGCAGTAAGTAGGGACCCCGTAAGGATTACGGATACGATTCCAAGGCATCGGGACGTCCTCTCTCCCTATAGCTAGCTTGATACGACTGCACTAGGTATTCTAGGTAGCATAGCACGTGCGCCGTCGCCTTGTCATCGCCAGCCTTCCGGGCCCAGACTACACTACCTATCCCAGCCAGCAGCGACAAGGCTTCATCAACAAACCCCCCGTACCTCGAAATATTTGCCACATTCTGTATACGTATTCCGAACCATAGCTATACGTACCTAGCTAGTAGTTAGTTTACTAGTGAAATGAAAATCAGACCCCCAACTAGGTAACCGACGATCAGGATTCATCAATCACGTTAGATAAATAGGTACGGATTAGGTATAGGTATAGGTATACCTCTCTGATCCAGATCCTTTCCTCCGGCCAGAGTTCATGAGGGACCTCGTCTCTTCTTCTCTCCTTTCTACCTACATTAGGTACACGAGAAGGTACGTACGTACGTACTCTAGCGGATGACCCATCCACCCGCGTATGTAGTCGGTATCTCCTGATGTCATTCCGGCTCTTGAGGGATTTAGCTAGTTAGAGCGACGCGTACATACATGATGCATACCAGGTACCTACCTACCTACTCGCGGGCAGGCATGCATGACGTGGAGTTCACAACTCAGCAATCATCAATCCATGAGAAACGCATTGCCGGGCGCGGAAGAGAGTCTTCGCCACCGCGATAAAATCCCTCTCGCCATCAAATTGTATTGGGCAAATATAGGTAAGTACCTAGGTATGCAGTGCGTAGTGGAAGATAGGGTGAAAATTGAGGTTCCGTTCTTAAGACGAAGATTACGTACGTCCGTACCTACTGTACGTACGTATGTATTTCCCAGTTGTGGCAAGTATAGATCCGCTTTCATAGATACCATATGGGGAAAATGTATTTTCAGAGAACGGTTGTTTTCCAGTGGAGAACCAGTGCTCTGGACGTAGCATACGTATACGTATACCTATTCTATAGGTAATAGGTAGGTCTGGAAGGTCAAATGTAGCCTTTGGACAGTATCTTCATAGTGCGCCAATTGATTTGGGTGAGAATTAATAGTAGATCTTATAACGGGCTATGCCTAATGTGTCGCTAGTGTGCATTGGTGGAACGGGGCAGCCGGTCTTAAGTTCCTAGATAAAGGGGGTGACGCAATGCGGGGTAGTATAGCGACGTCGAAAAAGGTGGGGGCGTATCCAAGCGCGCACCAATGCACAGGCCCCTAGTCCATAAACGCATTAGCGCCCGCATTCGGTTTCGACAGACTGAAGTGGGGCGTGGTGAGAATTGGTTCTTTAATTTCCCTCTACAATACGTCCGTACCTACCTAGTAGTAGCTAGGTAGTCCATACGGATCCGTACGGACTATCAATATTCGATACAGGTACCCAACTCATAGGGTGCGAACCAATCAGAAACCTTGCCTTCCTTAAGAAGAGAAGTTGGTCGATAATAGGTAGAAGTCCAGCTGAGTCTTCTTGGTATCGTTGGGCGAGTACCCCATTTATTGTCTTCGAACAGTCAAGAAGTCTATATAGTACCTAACATCACCAACCAAACCTGGCTCAGCCCGCCCGTAAACTGAGATAGATACCGAAACGAATCGAATCAACGAACGAATGACAGATTCCGATCGGATGTCAGTTATAAGTCAGTCTCGGGCGGCTACAGAATTGACGGGCCGCTTCTGGCCGGTGGTAGTCTGGTAGGGCGCTTCTACCGGATTGTTGTCTTCAGACAGTCACGGAGATATGGCGGTGTTATCGGCCAAGATTGTATCGATCGATAGCGATCATCTGCCTATACCTATCTAAGAGCGGTAAAAGGCGAATGACACATGTTAGATCTTGCGAGGGTAGGAACAGATTCGTATTGTAGACGGTACATATCCCGGGCCTTGCCTTTGTACCCATACCTAGATAACGCTACCTAAACCAACCAGGGTATTCAATGAAATCTAGTCCGTATTTGCCCAAGATTTTAAATTCTTCAATTTTCTTGTACTTGCCTTATAATATCTAGTGTAAGATTGCTCTTTTTCGACGACTAGTGTCGTTGCCTGCGCCGTCGTTACGGCCCAAAGACTCGCGGATTAATAGGAGGTAATGATTAATCACAGTTTAGAGACTTACACGGTCTTATTAACGATAGTAGGCTGTTATGATAAAAAGCCCTAATATTTGACCGGTGTAACTGATAACGGGGACCCAGAGATAGATGTTATAGGTAGGTAGGTAGGTAAGTAAGCAGGTAGGTACAGATCCGTAGGTAGGTAGGATTTCCCCTCTTTGTGTGGATTGATATTCCGGGGCGCTGACACGCGCATCTCCGGTCCTCTCTCTAGGGCTTGGCCCATTCCAATAAGATCGGACCTGTCCGCACATCTCCGGCCCTATCTCTAGGGCTTGGCCCAATCCAATAAGATCGGGCCTGTCCGCGCAGATGGTCGTAGGTATGGATCCGTATAAGTACCCATAAGTAGGTACGTAGGCAGGTAGGGAGCACGAGCAGGCTTCGTCGACGTATGAACCAAGAAGCAGGACAAGGAAGATGCTTATCGATACCTTCAAGTCGTACATGGCGAAGTCCGTGGTGACCGATACCGTCAAAGATGATGATGTTAAGGTAGATGAAAAGAGGCTTCTGTGGAAGCTTGATCTGCACATCATACCTCTTACCACGCTGAGTTGTGAGTCGAAGCCCGATCTTTGGCTTTGATGTATCATGGGATAACTAACGTCGGGGGCCAATCCATAGACCTATTCAGCTTCTTGGACAGGTCAGCCTTTCGGATTGCGATCCGTCTGAGCAAATCGGCTACTAACTAGTTCCCAGAGTCAATATCGGTAATGCGCGACTGTACAATCTAGAGGCGGACCTCGGCCTCTCCTCGAACCAATTCCAAATCGCCGTTTCCATTCTCTTCGTCACTTGTAAGTGTGGAGACAAGTTGAAACGTGATCGGCAGACATCACCTACCTAGCACATCTCAATAGCGAGAAACGCTTTGGGGCTAATGTTAAGCCTGTAGATGTCATTTTCGAAATACCGTCCAACCTCGTTTTAAAGCCTCTCAGACCCCATCGCTGGCTAGCATTCATCATAACCGCCTGGGGCGTGGTAGCCCTGAGTACGGGCTTTGTGAAGGACTTCAGGAGCCTAGTAGCACTGCGAGTGTTGTTAGGTGCCTTCGAAGCTGGCTTATTCCCGGGCCTCAATGTATACCTTAATTTCTTCTACTCGAAACGAGAAATCGCGTTGCGCATCGGATACCTCTTTGCCAGTGCTGCACTCGCTGGTGCCGTCGGAGGTCTTCTTGCCTTCGGCATCGGGCACTTGGACGGCGTGCATGGTATGAGTGGATGGAGATGGATTATGATTATCGAGGGCATTCCCAGTATCGTGCTCGGGGTTCTGATCTTTTTCTTCTTGCCGAGCGATCCCCAGAGTGCGTCCTTCCTGACACCGGCGGAAAAGAAGCTGTTAATTGAGAGAGAACGACGCGATTATGGGTTGACGGCGAGCGCTCGGGAATTCAGCAAAAAAGATATGATCAAAACATTCACGGATTGGAAGATATGGTTATACTGCATTGCGCAGTTTGGAGCCGACTCAATGCTTTATGGTAAGTATCAAGGCGCCAGCAGCTGCGGTTGTCATAGAGGCGAAGCTGATGAGAGTAGGGTACTCGACTTTCCTTCCAACCATCATCGAAGGGCTTGGCTCCTGGTCCACTGCCGAGATCCAACTGCTCACTATCCCATGTTACGCCCTCGGGGCGATCGTTTACATGACCACTGCCTATATTTCGGATAAGAAGCAGATGCGAGGCATATTCTGCATATTGTTTGCCAGCATCAGCGCTATTGGCTACGGGATCCTGATCACTGATAGCCCCGCAGGCGTGCACTACTTCGGGTGAGATGAAGCATGTCTCCTATCCCAAGGGTCTTGCTAACATGCTGGAAGATGCTTTCTAATTGCGTCGGGACTTTATGTTTTGGCCGGCCTGCCGCTTGCTTGGGTGAGTATCTAGCATTCGTGGCGTCCTATGTTCACCTAGTTAACTCGGGCCTATAGCTTCCCAATAACGTGCCGCGATATGGCAAGCGCGCGACAGCCAATGGTCTACAGATGACAATTGGGAATTCTAGCGGCGTCATGTCATCGTTCATCTAGTGAGTAGATCCCGATAGTGTAAGTACTGGCAGCGTGATATGTCGCTAACACACATCTAGTCCAAGCGCGGACGCGCCGAGATATATCAGGGGCAACGCTATATCGTTGGCCTTGGTAGGAGTATCGGGGCTCACACATGGGCTGTTGTGGTTCGTGTTCGCACGAGAGAACAGGAGGCGTGATGCTGGCCTGGTCAAGCCAGAACATCAGCATTTGTCCGAAGAGGAGCTGGCTGAGCTTGGCGACGAGAGTCCACGGTTCCGATACACAGTTTGAAAGATGTGCCGTCAATAACACAGGTGAAGCCCGGTCGTTGGTTGGTACACCATGTTGTATAATAAGTACATACTGTCCGTAATCCATCAATTCAATTCGATTTGCGCGCAAGTTTTCCGTGCTCAAGAGCACGCTATAATTTTGTGACTCGTGATGGCGAGTGATCCTGCGGTGGCTGTGTGTGGCTCGAGTTTGATGTGGCTTGAGAAGACCTCTACCTAGTCCGTAGGCAGCTGCGTAGGTACCAAAGGTACGGACTTACGGAATATTCCGTAAATGGGACTGCTGCCTACGGATCCGTACACGAACGTAAAGAACGGAGTAGGTACGGATCCGTACCGGTCATTACGGATCCAGGTGTGGCGTGAGTTCCTACTTATACGTGAGGATTGCATGAGATTACTACCAAACATGAAGCACCTAACCAGATCAGGACTAGTCTCCTGCTGCTTACGGATACTGTAGCAATCCTAGGCAGGCACTTGCAACTGGTACCTTATTCGGTAGCACCTTCCCAGCGATTGAGCACGGACCATGCAAACGTCGCGCGTCACGTCACGTCTCGGATCTTTTTCTAAATTGATTTCCAGCGTCGTGACATCACATCTCTCCAACCTATGAGGTCTCTACCATAATATCTTCCTCCACCTTTTTTGATTAATTCCTCATCTCGGCGCCTACGATCAATTACGCGCGTTACTCGTACTCGAGATAATCCGCTGACATGGGTATTAAACACCTTTTTTCCGTTATTAAAGATGAGGCGCCAGCTGCCGTCAAGGAAGGCGATATCAAGAATCAATTCGGCCGCAAAGTTGCTATAGTAAGTTGAGCTCGCGGTCCTGGTTTATGGGGAAAAGGATTGAAGAGTACTAATATTGTCTTGTCAAGGATGCGTATGTTCTCGCTCAATTTGGCCGAATGTTTAGAATTTCTAATGCATACTAACATGGCCTCGTTTCGTCAGCTCTATGAGCATCTACAGCTTCCTGATCGCAGTTCGATCCGATGGCCAGCAGCTGATGAATGAATCGGGTGATACCACTTCCCATCTTATGGGAATGTTTTACCGCACACTGCGCATGGTCGATAACGGCATCAAGCCTCTCTACGTCTTCGACGGCGCTCCCCCGAAACTGAAGTCTGGAGAGCTTGCCCGTCGATTTCAGCGCAAAACCGAAGCCAACGAGAATCTCGAAGAAGCGAAGGAAACCGGTACCGCCGAAGACGTCGAAAAGTTTTCACGACGAACAGTCCGCGTTACCAAAGAGCACAATGTCGAATGTCAGAGATTGCTGAAGCTGATGGGCATTCCATACGTCATCGCGCCCACCGAAGCCGAGGCGCAGTGCGCCGTACTCGCCAAAGCGGGCAAAGTCTACGCTTCGGCCAGCGAGGATATGGACACCTTGTGCTTTGATAGCCCTATTCTTTTGCGACATCTGACCTATAGCGAGCAGCGAAAGGAACCCGTCCTGGAAATTTCTCTAGAAAAGGTCCTTGAAGGCCTCCAAATGGATCGCAAACAGGTGTGTTGCATACTGCATTGCTCTTGTCAGGCTAAAATGAGCTAATGAATTCGATAGTTTGTGGATCTCTGTATCTTGCTTGGTTGTGATTATCTCGACCCTATCCCAAAAATTGGCCCTACCACCGCCCTCAAGCTCATACGCGAACATAAATCACTTGAAAATGTCGTTGAGTTCATTGAAAAAGATCCGAAGCAGAAGTACACCGTGCCTGACGACTGGCCTTATGCTGATGCCCGAGATTTGTTCTTTGAACCCGACGTACGAGCGGCTGACGATCCCCTGTGCGATTTTAAATGGGATAAACCAGACGTCGAGGGTCTAGTCCAGTTTCTGTGCACGGATAAGGGCTTCAATGAAGATCGTGTCAGATCTGGTGCTGCAAGACTTGAAAAGGCAACCAAAAGCTCGCAACAAGCCCGGCTGGAGGGCTTCTTCAAACCAGTTCCCAAAACAGACGCGGAGAAAGCCGCGCTGAAACGGAAACACGATGAGCAAAACGAGGCCAAGAAGAAAAAGCTCAAAGACGAGAAGAAAGACAAGGCGAAAATGAAAAGTCGACCCCGGGGAACGGCTTAAGCTTACGTTATTCATGCTGTGAATCTAGAGCTACGGGTACTTTTTTGGGGGCGTTACATGGGCAATTGGGGAACGGCGTTCCGGACAGTCAACAGGTGGTGATGGCGATTCAATGCCAGGGATAAGACGGCGGCTTACGGTTGCGGATACTATTATATTTGCTGGATATATCAATTCGTGTGCTATGCAACTCTGCTGCCAGTGCAAAATCACATAAAGGAGCGAGTGCTCGAATAACTACAATTGCATCTCACATCATCGTGACCTGATTTCATGGGGCCTATGCACAGCCTTAGACCCCCCCATAAGCATCAAAGAAAGTCATCGAGCCTCGTGCGCAGATATATATGGTCATACGTGACATTATAAAACGGCATGAGTCACCGTATGACGAGATGCGACCGGTGATAAGCGAGGCCGAGGCCATGCCACGCCTTACCGACCCATTTGTTCCTGGCCTCATGAGTCAGGGCCTCAACTCCTCGACAGAACGATGGATCTCGACAAGTCAAGCTCCCGTAGCCTTCTTTCATTCTTGATTGGGCAGATCTCCCATGCAAGGGTCTCGTGAAGCAGGGGACGTCAGATGTAGCGGAACATATTGGTCCTCACGCCCCGCTTCATGGCGACAGGCTTGCCGTCCTCGTACTCCACGCCCGCCTCGCCGCCGTCGCCTGCAAGTCCCGACATCTTCTGCCTCAGCTCTTCGTCCTGTTGCGCGACTGTCTTCTTTTTCTGCTCCTCCTTATTCTCGGTCTGCTGAGGTGCCGTGACGTCAGGGGCTTTTGCTGGGCTGCTGGCTAATTGGTGGGTGAGGCGCCTTGGTATCCTGGTTGTGGAAGCGCTTCTTAGGACAGATGCTTTGGTCAGTGGTGTTCGCGCCATGGCCCATTTGGACGTGTCGTGGTGCGGTTGCGTGTGAGGCTTGCTTTACCATCGCAGATGTATGTGCTGATGGCAGCAGAGCCCAGTTTGGTCGCGAGTGATAGATATGAGCCGATTGGTAAGACGTTTGGCCGGCTTATATTGAGTTGGGGCTGGGATTGGGGTTGGTTTGACATCATGAGGCGAGGGGAGCTGTTTGTCGCCACTTGCGCTTTCTGGCGCTTTCAACTGCGCATTTGGCGATTGGGTGCGCGGGGATATCATTTCAGGATTTATTCTACATCTTTGCGGCGAATGGTTGTTTCTGCTCCTCAAAGCACCAATCTAAGTTCTACTCGTTTTCTTTCATCGAGTGGTTTTCATGTGGTGTATCTTGTGTGCTGGTCGACACCAGTTGGTCGCGTGATGAACTTGATGAGATTGTTGAAATTGGGTCGCCATCATTGCGAACATGTCCCAATACTTTTGTTGACACAGCCATCCTCAACTGGCGAGACCACGACACGGTCTTCTCCTTGCACTTTGATTTGACTCCTTGATGCAGCTTGCGGTGAGGACGATAGGTCCGGTTGAAGTTGCGACTATCCATGGTTTCATATTTGGTCGAGCATGCAGACTACATCTAGTATATGGCTCTGCATCGCTACCTATCAACGCTGACCATTATAATATGACGCCCTTGATATGACCGTCAATCTGCATAGACCCATCAATACCTCTCCTCGACACCCAAACCCCAGGGGGAAGTAGGACTACCTAAGAGAAGCCAGTCAGTCAGCCATCATAAGAACGAACCGGATCAACAAGCGGTAGCCTGAAGCCTGACGGGTTCGGTTGGTATTTAAGAGGTAAGCACCACGTGTCAAGCGAACAGAGGCGCGCAAGCAACGATTCCCTCAATATGCAGAATAGCCAAACCGCCTCGTCCTAGCCAGGCAACCATTCGCCAAGTCAATTTGCTCACTCGCCACCACCCAGTCACCAATGAGACCTGCATGGACGGGCCAGAGCTATAGAAAAAAGTGAGAGTAAGCGCCTCATGAGGTTAGAGGAAGGCTGATCGACGCCTTGCGCCCGGCCGGTGTATATTAATAGTCTTATGCATGACATCACCTGTGACTCGACGGCCTCGCCGCCTCAGCCCTTTGTATAGTGTGATCAAGACAGGTATTACTTAAGTATAAGAGTTCTCGGTATGAAGAGGACATAAATTCCATAGACTGAACGGACCTCGATCTTGGATCTCTCACCTTCACTCTCGACTTCACATACGTGTGATACACGATAACCAAAGTTTTCGAAACGCAGTAAACCAGTGTTGGGAGAATATAAAAGACCCATCAAAACATATTCGCATCGCAAAACTCATCATCGTCCACAAGAAGCGCGAGAGAATTCCCAATAAATCCAAACCTACAACAACCTTATCAGCAATAATGCCGACCTACCACCACGACCACGACCACCGTCACCGCAAGGAAGGTTACGAGCTAGCCCACCATCTAAGCCAAGAGCTACACCATAGCGCCCGACCAACAAGATACATAATCAACGAGGGTAAGCTGATTCTGTCCGAGCGGTCTCTAGACCGCCACCACCGGCCCAAATCGAACACTATAATCTACAACTCGCCGGGCTCGACGATGTGGGTGCAGCAGAGCACGCATCACCACCGACACGAGATCGAAGCCCCGCATCAAAATCACCATCACCAGCACCATCACCAGCACCAACACCCGGAGTGTCGGGGCTGTTTCCGCCGTCGCGAGCTTTATCATGGCGGGTACTGTGCCGACTGCGTCTCTGCGCGCGCGAAGAATGCGCAACGACACGAGCTCGTCACAGCGGGTAACCGGCGCGTTTTAGAATATCCTGAGCGGAAGGCGATTGCGTGGTCATAGAATCGATGACTTGGGATGCATTTATCGATGGGTCTGAGGCGGCGCGAGGAGTTGGGGCTACCTACATTTTGATCGGGTTCTATATCGGCTGCATTCATTTGAGATCTTATTTTCTATGTATATGTGTGTGTGTGTGTGTGTGTGTGTGGATGGATGGAAGAGCTGGAAGAGCTGTTATGACTTGGTTGCCTGGTAAATTGTTATAGCGGTTTCGGGGTCCGAATAATGTATTGGCGGGAGTGGTTGCGCATCTCTTTTGTACACCATGACGATAATCTCGTTGGCATATAATTAGAGGGTTCTATTAGGTAGTACTGAAGCTTGTTGTTTAGATAATGTTGTTTTGGTCTTTAATGGCATCGATGTTCTCGCCAAGATGCTGAGAGTGAGTGCGTTTGTTTATCTCGACTTGGCGTCGACGCACGATGACTTGCGGCGCAGTCTCGCAGAGCGGTAGGTAGTTAGCCCTAGTACTCGCCACCTTAGAGTTGAAATAGGTATGAGTGGATAGTCTTGGCAAGTAGCTTAGCTGCAGGGAAGCAGATGCCGATCCAGATCGACTGTTTTCTTCTTTGTTCGTCCCAGAAGTTGGGTATTGCTTTTCCGAAAAGAGCTACTTGGGCTGCTTCGTAATACGAAACTGAGTTCCCAACTATGGTCTTCTCATACTCGCCTCTACCGGGCGTGGATGCGCTCCGCCTGCTAACGCTGAAACCTGGCGAATTCTTTGACCCTCTGGAAGCAGATCTGGTCCCTACGACCTTCTCGACTAAGCCCAGATACATCGGTCTATCTTATACCTGGGATGAGCCTGACCCAGAACAGTCCGATCTCCCAGCTTCTTTCACTAAACGGGTCCCCGATTCGTCCGATGACCACTCTCAGAACCAGGAGCTCGCAGAGTGCCGAATAGAGGCCACGCTGGCCCTCGACGGACACGATGTTCCCATCAAGCACAACTTGGCACTGGCCCTCCGCTACATGCGGTCAGCCACCCACCCGCTTACCCTCTGGGTTGACGCCGTCTGCATCAACCAGGCTGATATCGACGAGCGCAACTCCCAAGTTGCTCTCATGGATGTGATCTATTCACGTGCTGTGGCAGTGGCTACTTGGCTGGGCCTGAACAAGGCATCGCTCATGAGCACGGTTAAGACTTTCGATGAGGACGTCGGCATTCAGGCCGCCATGACCATGCGTGATGCATACGACCTGGGAAACAGCAAGATGCTAGCGCCTTGGCTCGCCGAGCACATCGCCGCGCAATCGAGTGCCGGCGCCAGAAGACTACCCGAATCCCGCGCTGCCGCCGAGAAGGAAGCACTCGAGCGCCTTGCGGCCGGCAACCAGCTCCGCAACAGCATGGTCATGGAAACTCGGTACTGGCAGCGTGTATGGGTAGTGCAGGAAATATGTCTGACGCAGAGAGTCTTCTTTTTGTATGGGCCAACCCTATATGTTAACGAGGGAAGTGTTAAGAACGCGCAACAGACGAAGGCAATCAAGGCGTCGAGTGGAATGGACAATATGTTACGGGCGAGGGGGCGGCGCTTTGGCGAATACATGCGACTAGAAATGCTGATCGAGGAGTTCGCGGGCCATTTGTGTACCGATACACGCGACAAGATTTACGGCCTGGTCGGTCTCGCCAATGATGTCAATGCCGTCAAGAGCTCCGGCCACCGTCATGAAGAAGAAGATAACAGTGGCGATGGAAATTCACCCGAAGATGCCTGGGGCGAGGACGTGAGCTTCCCCATTGACTACCGTAGGAGCTTCTACGACATTTGGTGCGATGCCGTACATTATCGTTTCCGGTGTCCGTATTACTTCGTGCCGCCCGAATTCTTCAAGAAACAGAGTAGGCACTACTTCGTACCCCCTGAGGTCGAGAGAGAGAGAACTGAGTCAGAGTCTCTGCGCCATGACGGTTTGACGAAACTAATTCGATTTGCGGCTCTCGTGCAGAACACGCTCCTGAATGAGGTCGAACGCGAGCTGGCCCTACCAACGGCATCTTCCGTCTCCGAACGGGCCGCCCGGCTGCAAGGCCCAAAACTCTTTCGTAGTCACCTCGTGCCGGCTCGGGGCTACCTAGCTGGTAAGATTCTAGATCTGGGACCGACGTACGCCGAGTTTGTGGGGTCGAGCCGCTGCCAGACGACCTGGAGGACCGGGTGGCGTAAGCACTACCGCAAAGAGCGTGATCTCGAGAAGCTACGCGAGATTGAGGAACAGTACGCGGCTAATATATTAGAGTATGGCGAAGCCGACGTTTCGCGAATCGCGCGAATCCAGGGGGACCCTTTCGTGGCGTTCCCCTCGTCGAGGTCTGGGCCTATAGACGAGCTAACTTCCAGGCCGATTGACGCAGACGGCCAATTTATCATAAAAGAGATGCTAGCGGATCTGTCTACCCCCAATGCGCCTGAGCACACACGTAACGGGGAGGTAAGACGGTTTTTAGCCACGGATCAGTGTATGGGATTGGCGCCACCCGGAGCGGCCGTGGGCGATTGGGTGATTCGATTCTGGAATTGCGATGCTGCTATCATTGTACGGCCCGACGATGCTACTGCGCCGAACAGCTCGTGTTCACTTGTCGGCCGTGCGGATGTGGCAGATATCTACCGACAGAAAGATGGGTTCGACAGAGTGGCCAATGGAATTCTATTTCCCTATGGACATCGTGGAGAGAAGTATATCGATATGCTGATGACTTGGCATACGCTGCAGCGCATCACGGCTTCAATTTCCACTTAGACATTAGTTAGCTCCTGTACCGAATTGTGCACGTTGACCTGAGTAAGCATCGTTTTCTAGATACCGGGGTGCTTCCACATATGCGCTTTCCAGAGTGTAAAGGGACAACCAGTATTTGACAAAGCACACTGTCGCAAATACGATCCCCGGCGGCCGATCCTCAAAAACGCTTTACTTTGTCCAATGTCACGGTTCTAACCATTGTGGTGAAGTGACGGTTTCTGCAGTTTACCCAAAGGCTCTAGTGTTTTACAGGCACCCTTCATTCCATATTTGTCTGTTTCTCATTTTCTGGCATGGTAATAGTTTCTCATATCCTGATCCTAATACAGTCAGTCCGGAGATAAAGCCAAAAGAGAGAGAAACGAGAGGTATTTTAGGCAGACAGTAACTTTGTTCATGACAATGGACTTGTTCAACACTCGAAAGCGAGGGCATAAGAGAAGCATGATTTCCCATTCAAAGCCGAAAAGCCTTCGCGTCATATTACCTTCACAAGTAAACAAGCGAACTGAGCCATCAAGCCACTGAACACTTACCAATCACAAACTTTGAGAACAAGAGTCAGATAAGTCACAAAAAAGCAATCGACACAATGGAATCCTGTAAGTCAAGCATAGGCGTGGAGTTGGAGTTTCTTGTCTGCGTGGCTGAAGAGGGTCAACAGCTAACGGTACCAGCGATGTTCCAATCCTCCAAAGGCGGGCCACTATTCCTTCCCCGTGGAGGAGGGGAAGACCGCATGAGGGGGATAGCAGAGAAGTTCGAGCGCATAATTGCAGAAGTGACCACCAAACACCGCGGCAACAGAGTCATCCAGTCCTGGGAAGAAATCCTAGACGATCAAGAGGCTTACCATTTACAATCCTACCAAAAATGGACTATCGGAAGTGACCCAACTGTTATGATGTTTGAAGACGAAAAGTCTCGGGATGGATTGGATAAATATGTCTGGCACCCAACGGAGATATCCTCTCCAGCGCTATGGGCCACGGAGGACTCGTGGGAGGAAATTCGAGCAGTCATCCAGGCTCTAGTTGATGACCATTGGATTATCGCACCGCGACTCTCAGGGATGCATTTCCACTACGGCCATGGAAAGGAGTATATCCCGTTCAAAAAGCTCAGGCGCATGGCCGCGCTGTTTTTAGCTGTTGATCCTATCCTGGTACAACTTCAGCCGCCATATAGGCGAAACAATGTTTTCTGCTTAAGCAATAGAGTCCTCTCCCGCGCCGCGCACGGAAAATCAGCGAAAGAGATGGCTAATGACATAGGCGTCAGGTACATAGAGGCAGAACCTGAGATGCCCAGGGAGCGGCACGAGCCAAGAGCGACCCGACGTCCATTTCATGAACGCAACGCTGGGTTCAGTGTCCCGTTCAAGCGCGGGGAATTGACTGGGTACCTTGACAAGAGTACCATGATTGACAAACAGTTTGAAATCGCTCGAGGGGGGGAAAGCCCGAATCTCCTCGCAATTCCACTCGCAGTGCGCGAGATTCTGCAATGCCGAAACGCGCCGACGGTCGCTGAGCTCATGACAACTACTCTAAGAGTGAACGACCGATCGGCTTATAGCTTTCATGCCTATAGACATTGGAGCTATAAGAAAGTATTTCTATCCAGCGGCAGGGTCCACCTTGAACGTCAGAGAAAGCGCACAATCGAGTTCAGACAGATGGCGTCGACGTTGGTGCCCGAAGAGATCGTGGCTCATGGGAAAGTTTTAGTTCGCCTATGTGAATTCGCAGGTGAAACTGATCTCAACGAGCTCTGGAGGATTATACTCGATTGCTCCGTCGCTGAGGATAACGGTGAATGGTACGACGTTTTTGACTTGCTCGCTGAACTCGGGCTTAATGCCGAGGCTAAAGCGCTCGTAAAACCCGTTGCTCGCTTCATGGACAAGTCTATTTGTTAGAAAGTTGTTGTCGATGAAGGAAGAGAGTTTGGCGAGCGACGACGAAGCAGGCCGATGAAAACCCAGTCAGGAGCACAGTTGTATTAAGTGATGAGTTAAGAATGATAAGCAGATAATCCATAATAGACATTGGGTTTAAGAATTTTTTTATGGGGAAAAAAAAGTGATACATAGCGGATCGCAGCTGTGGCACGTACTATATGAGGTATTTTGTTTCGGGTCAAGTGAGATGACGGCGTTAATCGTCCGTATGCCAGATTTTACATAGCTCGACTGTGAAGGGCAACACATACCACCAATGCGGACCTTGCTATACTCAAGTTTAATCGCCAGTGACTTAGGTCGCGTAGAAGGCTTAGTTCTCTCATTTTCATGCCAAATCTGTGTTGTTCCGGGCATAGGATTGCATGTCTGGACGCCCGATTGAAACCATCAAGATCTCCGGTGTTGTCGAGTTGCCAACTCCGTAAAACGAGATTCCTCACCCTCGTCCTTTCCCTGAAGGCTGAAGATACATGGCTCTATAGCTATGACCTCAGGAACTCGTAGCTTGCTTCCATGGGATGCTACCGAGCTCAATCCAGCACAGATGAAATGTTCGCTGAGAAGTCTAAGGCCACAGGACCGACGCGAGAACTTGTCTCGATTCCCTCGAAGCAATAAGCATCATGTCATCTCGTATGTCGCTTCCAAAAATGCCGAAAGTGTACTCCGTAGACTAGGTATAAGACTTGTGGTCAAATCTGTCTTACGGCACCCTCGTTTTACTCTCACATTTGAAGCTGGAATGGGACGTGGTGAGAATCACTACATAGTAATGTAAAGCGCTAACACTGCCGATCCAAGCCCATTTAAATTTCTCCAAATCGTCTGTTCTGCAGAATCAACCTGTATAGTGTTGAGCGTGTGGCCGGTTAGAAGTTTCGGTATGCCGTCGTTGTCAGGAATACGCAGAGGTATTTATTGCAATGTTTTCCTGGTGGAGTGTTGAGGAGTAGAGTTTTCCAGCGCAAGTCCGTGCCGGGCCGGCTGGCAGTGTCGGATCGCAACTGACCAGCGGTTGAAATGATTAGTAATATTCATCCAGCTCTAATAAGAAGTGTGTGTACGGATCCGTATTCGAATTCTGATCGTGAGTGCCTTCAACCAAAGTCACCTAAACTTCTTCATTTGAATTGACCTGCTACATATAACATGTGCAAAGACACATTGAAGAAAAAGAAAGTCAATTGTGATCTTTAGTACCTTTGTGTACATACACCATGGTACTCGTTGTATCATCACCGCCTCCCCGCGCATACAAAACTCGATGCTTCAAGTCCGCTTCAAACGAAATGGTCAAGTGATCAACCAGTAACCATCAGCTGAATACACGATGCACTTCAGGCGTGAGTTTGAGTAATGAATGAATATCAAAAGGTTGCGATCTATGTGCTATATCTGGCGTCGATGCCTCTGGTATTGATTGGTATCTGATTACTGCAATTCCGTTGCGACTCTCCTGAAGTACTGCTTTCTTCATCGCAAAACAGGTTTGCGGCCTTCATTTCTGACCGCGATCGTCGTAATGACGGTGAATTTATTTCTTTCTTCACATTAGTATTCTTTTCCCCAATTCTTGATAAGATTTCTTTCGCGTTCTCTTTCCTCTTCCTTTCACTGGGCCGCTGCGTCTAAGGTAATTTGACTAAAGCAGGAAATGCCGTGCTGGGAGGACTTATAGAAAGCTTTCCATTGATGCTTGTATTGACGCCGAGGTTTGCAGAACCTTCCGCATGCGCAGCGATGACCGTGCCGTCCGCCTGATTGCAGAGGAAATTGTTTCCGAGATTGACTATGTGGTCGCTGGTCATCACGAATGAAACGTTCCAGCCGGGGACGCGAGTTGAACACCATTCCAAGCCGTTATCAATGGCCCCCTTGATTATTGATCCACTGCAGCCGCTGCTATAGTCATTGAAGTTGGTGCTGAGGTAGAAGGTGAACGACTCGCCACCTGTGTATCTGCTGATGCCTCCCGTGAAATCCGTAACTATGAAGGTTGGGTTGCTTGCTGTTGCTTCGCAGGGCATCACTGTTACCCCGGCGTCTGCAAAATGCGCCAACGGCACCATGATGGCGCTGACGGCGGGTAATATGGTAGCGAAGAACATGGGGACTGGAGTTTATTTGCGTGCGTTGCCGGCAATGGCAAAGATGATGAGAAGGTAAGAAAGCGAAAGAGGAAACGTGGTGGTTGTAAGATACAGTCGGTACTTGGTATATGGCTAAGCTCACAGGACGAGAGCTTCTGCCTTGAGTATATGGTTGATGACGATTGCGAGTTGTGATACAAGCACAAGAAGCAAAATAATCGAGTAGGTATGCAGAACACAGTCGATATTGACGATTTCGAATCAAGAAAACTGCAAAGTACTTATATGTCGGACTGTCAGTGGCCCAGTCGAATCTACCTCCAGGCTCTATGACTTGTTAAAGGTATGATGTTTCTGAATAACTGCATTTCTGCGTCCAACAATGAGTTCTGTCGCTGTCCAATCAATTCACCACATTTGATTCCAAATTATTCTTTTTGCCCGTCTGGTACGTCTGTTTCTCCCCCTCCACTAATATACATACCTAGACGATACACGTAAGATGCATATCTGACTCTTGAAGCCAGAACAACCTGCGGTCCATAATCCAAACCTTTCATATATAGCCAGGCACCTGTGGGTCGGAAACAACCTGTCATATAACATCTGACGCTCCGGTACATGATGTGCTTCGTATTGACTTAACTATCGAAGACGTGAAGACACAGAACGCAAGTGAGTCCACATTTTCCATTGTCCTAATTCTTATTTTATTTGTAAACGAATGCTATTCTCAGGTCTTCACTTCCAGGGCCGAGTTATAAGTGATCGACAGGTGAGATGGAAAGTCGTCAAAAATGTCCAATACAGACAAAACCCCAATCAAGCACTATTCAGTGCTGTAGTGGGCTAGCACTCACAGTCCTATCCATTAATTCGCATCTTATTTGATGCGGAGAAGGCGATTGCATAATGGCCGTAAGCCCTATACCACTCGGTTTACCGGAGGTTGGGATCGATATGTGGCATGGCGTAGCCAACCACCTGACCTGGGTACTTTAACCGCCATGCTCCCAACAATTTCAAATCAATCTCATTTCATAGGCAACCTTTTCGGATTAACGCAGGGTGCTCTCGATGTACGAGGCGTCGAGGCTTAACAACAAGTTCAAAAGAGAATATCCCCGCCTACCGGATCAATCATATGCCGTCACATGAAAAGTCAAGGACTTGTATACTTTATCCATGCGGAATCTGGTTGGCTGGCATCGAAAATGTTGGCCTCTAACTTAGGCTACTCCTTCACCTCGCGGTAAAGCCTCAATGAGCTTTAGAACCCTATTTGCGACGCCAGGGGCCATGCCAGGACCCAAGACAGACCCATGAAACTTGTGAGTTTGCTCGCATTCTCGCATAGGTGACTGTCATTTACTACGTATATTACACTGAGTGAGAGTGATACCGTATACGGCGCGTTTGGATTTCATATCACGGAGCCACGGTACCCTATGAGGCAGGCACATCAATTAAAGGGTCAAGATCTGAATGGCGGCAATTCGGATGGAAGGACTGGGTATATTTTTCAAATGTACACGAGGGACACAACCTCATCAGAAAGTGGGCCACGAATGTATCTGGACTCGATGTCTCTTCACGTCCGAGGCGGATCAAGCGAGACTGACATTGTTGACATGATGACATCCTCCGCTCTCACCAGTGAGTCACCACAGGTTTTTGCTCAATAGAAAGATCAAGCATACACGGTAAGACCCATCCTAGATCACATACACGATCCCGCCAGCTCGCAAATCAAATATCATAAGGAGTACCAAATACATCGTAGGGCGAGAAGACAATTTTCATCTACCAATGATCCTTCGCGTCACCATACTCCGCAAACAGAAAGAGAAAGTCAAAACACAACCCCATCCGGCTCAAGTACAACACCCCTCACAACCACGCCCATCCCAAGCTCAAGTAAGGTACAAAAAAGCGCGGTCAAAACAATCATCCCACGCATCCCTCCCCGAATCCCAGAACCGCTTCAGCGTAGCGCGCGCACATAGCGGCATGGCCCCGCCCATATCACCGACAGATTCGCGCAGCAAATCAGCGATAAAGCCGCGCTCGAACGCCGTCCCGCGCACCGCGCACACCCCCGCCACCACCAGCGCCCAGAAGAGACAGTTCCGCAGATGACTGTGCCGGAAGGCCTCCTTTAGATCGAGCAGCAGGCCGTCGTAGGGGACGCGGCACTCTGTCCCTGGCAGCAGGGCGTGAATGCAGTAGAGGAGTACGGCGCGCTGGTGAATGCGCGCTATGAGGAGCCACTTGTCGCGCGTGCGCGGGCTGCTGTGTTGGTTTGCGTAGGCGGATGGGGAGAAGGCTTGGATTTCTGCTAGGAGTATTTGCGCTTTACGGTGGAGTGCGTTGGTCGTTGAGTGGGGGAGAGATGCGGTACTTGAGCTGCGGTGGGATAGGGCGCGGAGATGGTTTATCTTTATGATGGCTGTGAAGAGAGGGGGGGGACATATTGAACCCACGTATACGGACTTGATGCCGTTTTCCCATAGGCCTTGGAGGAAAGGTAAGTTTCGCGGGTGGGTGAGGTGGAAGAGTTGGTCGTGACTTGGACTTGTGGTGTTGCCGAAGGCTTCTAGTCTTTTGTGTTTGTAACGAGATTAGTAGATGATTTATTATTGCGCTGATGAGTGTTTCGTTTGTTTCTCGCTCTCCATGTGGTGTTGCTGGATGGAGAGAATGTGGGTTGACTGGGAGACTTACGCCACCATTGTGAGAATCCCATTTCGCATAGGAGGACTACTGTGGTAGAGCATCTCAATGCCGCCACGGAGCTGGACCATCGTCATCAGGCCGTCGAAGTGAAGGCGCCAGCGCCTTGAGGGGCGATATTGCTGCTTTGCTCATATCATTTATATTAGCGTTGTGTTTCCGCAGTCTCACGGCTTCATCCTCACTGTCCTTCTCAGTGCCGCATGAAGATGGAAACAAGTGTTTTGTGAATGAGGAGGGGGGGGGGGGGGGGGGGGGGGTGAAAAGATAGCACTTACATCTTCCCACAAAAACATGAGAACAGCAGTCATGGCCATATCGCTAGCCTGCATCTCCTCGTCGGCAATATATTCATTGAGGGCGCGAACGACTTGATAAGCCCAGAAAGCGACGGCGGACCGCGCTCGCAAACGGACATCCTTGTTGACGTCCCGTGGCAATCTGTACATTTGATGTCCCAGCGCCAGCAGGATAAACAGGGCTTTCATTGGTGCCGGGAGGAAAGGAGCCACGGCTGCCGGGGGTAGAGAATACTGAGTGACATTTTCGAGGAGGATAGTGAGTGGCGAGCGACAGTTGTACAGTTCCATTCCGTCTGATTGTATCCACCCCGTTAATAAGTCAGATACTCATGAGAGTACAGGGAGATTAAGAAAGACTAGGTCATTCGGTGATTTTGAAGTGGCTGACTTACAGACATACGATGCCTCTACATTGGAGGGGTCGTTGCAAGTAATATCATATCGCATTATCGGATCCGGAATGGGAAGCTGCGCAGCATTGACGGCTTGAGCGTCTTCAATCTCGCCATTTGCAGAAGAATTCTCGCCTGTCGTGGGATCTGGTGCATTTGGACTGTCCTTAATCGGGTCCGCTCGCAATCCAGCCCCGCCTTTTGGTCGCCGTCGGTTGCGCGTCGTCACCCGGCCGGGCTTGACCCATCGGAGCGGCTTATTCTCACTGTAACCCGGACACACTATCCCGTTATTTCGGCACCTGTTGCATATAGGGCGCACCGAATCGCAGACGAGTCTGCGTCTCTGACATTCCCAGCAGTGTCTCCGAGTTGGGTTAGCTTCAGTCGTTGCCGAAGTACTCTCGGTTAACTGGACCATCCTCAACGTCTTGTCTTATAGTGCTCTGCCGACTTGAGGTTTGATCTGATCACAGAGTGAGATACGAGAAGCCACTACTCTCCATCATTTTTGTTTTCATGCTCGATGAATAGGAATAGGTCGTTTTGCGACGTGGCGATCTGCCCATTCCTACATCCCACTGTAGGTATTAGTCATACATGTTCAGCGTGGCTGTGATCTCATCATCTCTCACGGAGCTGAAGCACTGTATAAAAAGCGTCGATGACTCAGATATGCACTGGGTAGATCGTGATCGCATGCCTAGATGAATCACGTGTACGGGGACTCAAGTAATTGGTTTGTGCGGCTGTGCCCAGTCACTGATTCGCAGAGTTCAGGAGCCGAGAAATCCTCAACGACCAGCTTGAGAATGCGAAGACAGAATCACGATGACGGAACCATTGTTAGCACACGTATTATAATGTGCAGGCAAGCGCGAGCTGGTAGGTTGGCAGGAAAAAAGGTCCATTGAAGCTATCAGTGGGCTCAAGATAGATTTCCCTCGCTCGTTGAACAGAAACTCATACTTCTTCCGAAGTTTTAGCCTCAATACACACGACTCGTGCCGGGGTAAAGGGGTCATGACATACGGTATAGGCGGAAGCATTTATTTGTTGTGTTCTTAGCCTCGCTTTGATGGTTATATTTAGGCGTAAGATTGCTTCATAGCTAGTCCATGTCTGTCGACTGCCACACTCTTTCAGATACGCAGCACCTACATACATCGTATTCATGGGCACTTTCATTCCCAAGATAAGCTTGGTCTGTTCCCGAATACACTTCGTACCAAGGCAGCCTGGCAGATAAATTGGCAGCACCCGTCCTCTTGCCTATTAGTGGCGCCACGATCGACATCAGAGTGCTATTGGAAATCCCCCTCAGGTTTGCTTGCTGCCCTTCGTTCGAAAATGGAGCGAAATGAATACCGCGCTGATTCATATATTCCAAGTCGTTATAAATACGACGACACTCACCAACCTAGTCGAACCAATGGCATGTTGACCGTACGTCGACGGTATGGCTCATACATACAGTCGTAGTGTACGGACTATAGTCGGGCTTTATTCGCGACCTACGGCCTATAATAACGTAAATCTCGGCAATGAAGGAAAAGGCAGTGGTCTCCAATACTGGCGTAATCATCGGGCTCTGCTTTGTGGAAAAAAGTATTTTACTGCATCCAACTTTCCGTCGCGCAATCCGCACACGTGACAACACCCGAGAATATCAGTTGCCCAGAACGGGGGTCCGCGTATGCATGTACCTACGCAGCATTGATGGCTTAAATGCATATACATTGCACTAAGGTAGCTAGGTAACTAAGCGAGGTCATTCGCTTCCCGGATCATTGATAGAACGACTGCAGGCAAAGGCAGCTTCTTCCCTTCTATTTTATTTTTTCTCGGAAAAGTGGGTCCGCCCGCTACTCCGAATCTTTGCATCACAGGTCATAAATACTCCAATTTTACAACCTCACTTCCGCCCTTTGAGGAGCAGGGCTTTTCTCCTCCCCCTCCCCCCCCCCCCCCAACCCCCCTATACACCCCGGGGCCCCAACCCCCTCCCCCCCCCCCCCTGATTCCAGATGGATTCCAGCACTTCGTACAATATTCTGAGTGCCTCACCTATCCAAGCCGACACAGCCACCCTTAACATGGATGCGTCGGAAGCACAACCTTCTACCAGGCAGACCTCAAATCTGCACGACAATGGCAGCCAGGGTTCAGACGACGCCCCCCGAAAGGGATCCCAACTCACTCAATCTGTTTTTGCACTCATCGAAGAGACAGAGGAATCTATGAAAACACGCCATCAGGTAATGCGAGAGCTGGCCCTGGTGACAGAGAACATGATGAATAGCTCTGAATCCATTGGTTACCGCAAGGTGGCCACCAAAGTCAGCAACCTCATCGCTAAAATCATTGAATTAATGGTCAAAGGCGAAGAACCTTTGGTGATTAACGCCCAATCTTCGCACACCACCACGGGCCCAAAGAGCCGGGCCGAGCACCCACCAAGCTCCAGCCGGCCCCAGCCAGCACCTACACCGCTTGTCCCAGAACAGGGGACACGAGTGTCAGGCCCCACCCCCACCCTACTGCCTACCGTTCCAGTGCCAGTGTCATACGGTTCACCCGATGACCCGCTTTTACTAAACATATCGCAGACTAGTTCCGATACAGACACGGCACAAGACCATACATCACCCAGCCCCCTATGGTCTGATCGGCATCTAACCGAACAGCTGACCGAAGAGATTTTACAGAAGCCTGACATCGTATCATTCTATTGCCCCGGCGGCTACACCCTACGTCCCCGACATGCTGACGTGTCCCCTTTACTTGACTTGAAGCCCGATATTACCCAAGCCCGATACGAGGTGCCCGGGTTTCAGGTCAGTCGAATAGGAAGGGGACCTTCATCCCCTTCGTCGCGTCAGCATACGTCAACGTAGCCGCTGTGGCTTTATTGAGAAGGATATGATGTCTATCAACACAGCAACCCTGCGTTCTAGATCAGTCGCATCACAAGCGAGTACGAAGTTATCACGCCATTAGGAGACAATAGCCCAACTATCAGGTCATCGGATGACCCGGGAGATAGATCGACGCAGCAAGGCGCCCAAGACATATCGCCGCTTAGTCGTCATTGGGCTACGGAAGGGCAAAGAAGGCCCGACTGAAGTCATGAGATCATAACCGCTAAGTCCAGACCCTTAACCTCCTGAGAACTCCTCTCGGAATAGCTCCCGTGAGTCCTTTTGAAATATTCCGCATACTAATAATATCTCGGAAATGACCTTAGCGAGCGGGAGAACCTCGGGCCGTGTTCCTAACCCAAGTGGGGTCGGTGGGTAGATGGGGAAGTGACGAAAGGAAAACCAAGAACCCTTACGACACCGAACCACAGTGGCTATTAGCGACCCCAGACCCTATTTCAAGACCTACGGAAGCGGCAGAACAGTATTACAGAGAGCTGGAAGGCCCGGAGAGCCTATAGAGAGTACCGGAGGGCGCTGGCACATTATTGCAGGTCGCGACGGAGGAAGATATAAGACGGAGACTGTCCCCGACGAGGAACGGGAGAAGAGAAGCAGAACCATAGCGACTCTTGCGACCATAATCAATTATAAGCTGAATTGAACTATCGTTCCGGGCCTCATAGAATTATTACTTGTGCCGTACCGCACTATTGTACCGCACTATCATACATACTTGTCAGTCCGGATCCCGGACTTCAATTGAATCAACGGCACGGCC